>OU015490.1:16839608-16967108 GCA_907164885.2 Dolomedes plantarius
TTTGGTACCGGGTGGCCATAATGAGGAATTTGCACATGTGGGGAAAATGCTTATTTCTATTTTTTATTAACAGATTGGTTATCAAATTGTTCGAAAACACCAATTAAAACGTACATATAGATCTAAATAATAAGAATTTTAAATTTAAAATAAGCGAAAAGTGTTGAAAAATCATGTGACCTCAAAACGCTACGTGATTGGTTCTGACGTCACTATGCACCATACTTCAATGTTGACATTTGTCTAGCGCGAGATTCTACGTTTCCTCCTCTTAAACTAACATTTTAAAATCATATTTTTTTTCTAATTTGGTTTAATTTTTCTAAGTTTAGTTTGTGGCTATTGTTTATTCCCCCTTTTTTTAAAATTATATTCTATCGTCGTCTTTAATCTTAGTTTTATTTCTGTTTTGTTTACCATGGCGTTATTACCCGGTTTTGCAAAAGGGCAATCTGACAACCTGCCTAAAATGGATTCATTTGCAGTGTTTTCCTTTTTGGGAAATAATCCAAGTTTTATGGGAGCAGAAATACGAGGATTTAAAGTTCAGAGGGATGTATATATTTGTTTGCATTTATTATTCTAGTTATGTAATGTAGATTGTAGAACGCTGACGTGCGTTGTACTTTACACAAACTTTAAAGTTACACATTGTTTATGCGTATTATTAAATTAATATCGTACTCTAAAAGTTTAATAAACAGCTTCTATTATTATTCATTCATAGTACATGTTTAATATTTTAGAATTAATTAGCTCTGCAACATTACAAGTAGTGTCTGTTATAGGATATTTAGTATTTTTAATTGTGTATTAAAAAGTTGACAGAAATTAAAAACACTACCAAATTTACGAATGTGTTCAGTGTTCTGCATTCATATCATAGAAATATGTGCATTTTAAATGGTAAAGGAATTATAATAAATCTGAACTATGCATGATAATTAAACTTTTGACTAATCACATACTAAGTGGTGCAAAGAAACAAATGTTTACTACTCATAATAATTTTAAACAATCCTCTAACTCCATAATTTTGTGTTTTAAAAACACATTTTTAAATTAATGCTTTAGTACATAGAAAGTTACTTTTACTTAGATTTGGACGATAAGGCTATGGAGATAATGCTGTAGGATATGTTCAGGTAAAAAGGGATGGAGACATCTGTACAGTCAATGCAAGGGTGACACCAGAACATAATGTCACAAAAAAGACTTACAGTGTGGAACTCAAGTTGAATGAAAAGGAAGAAAATGTCCTTTCCGTCCAATGCAATGATTGTGCAGCATCTTTGGATGAGTTCCTTTATGTATTATATTTAATTTTATCTAAAAGTTTTAATGATAGTGTGTTTGGGGTAGATACAATAGACCATCCATGGTCAGCTTTCCCCGCTTTAAGTAATTTATAAATAATTAGAAATACTTCAGCAGTTATAAAAAAATCTTTTTAATACAATACTTTATACATTTTATGTAAAAAACTAGCACCCAAAACTAGTGTAAAAAGATTAATTAAAAATAAACTTACAAAATAATTAATATATTTTATGCTTTTGTCACATTTTTCACACAAACTGTATTTATTTTAAAATTTCATCACCTACCCCCAACCCAGCATCTGGTGAATTCCATTGTAACGGACGAAACATTCACACACAAAATAAATAATAAAAAGATTATGAGATGCATATTAATGCTTCAAAATAGGAGAGTATTATTTTTTCCTGATAAAACCAATTCCTGATAAAAACTAAAAATAAACTTGACAGGTTTCAAAATTTATTTCTGGTGTATTTAAGCTGAAAAAAAAAATCTTTAATGTAACGGAAGCTACATAAAATGGAACATCATTTGTACTATAGCATCATAAGATAAAAAAAATCTGTGAATCTATTATGTCAATTTGTTCAAAAATTTAAAAAATAACATCACAAGACATGCCTGTAATTTATCAGAACCTTGACATAAAAAATCAGTCATTTTTTTCTGTAATAAAAAATATAAAAACTATTTGTAACAGATGTTACATATAAAACATGATGCTGCAACTGTACCCTTAACTAGGCTATTTATATTCAAAACAGTCACAAACATGCATTTATTTTACTTTTATAGTTTTTACATTAATATTAAATTTACTCCAATTAAATTCAGTGGCATAATTTACGTAAGTAATAAGGTATAAAAATGATAATTTTACTTGCTAAAAAAACTTACAAATAGATATTTTCCCATTACATCCCCTAGAAAACAAACTTAATGTAAGGAAAAAGCAATAGTACGTTCGAGTTCTACAGGTCATAAGCTTTCCAATGATATATAACACTTAATAATTTGTTTAAAATGATTTTCTTTCGTAATGGTTTCATGTTAGGTGGAATTCACCATCTGGAGAATATAACTTATAACAAAACTCGTTGTGTTTACAAATATATTTAAATATTTATTTAAGTGGAAAATGTCAAAACTTGTATTTTAAATTCATATTTGCTGCAATGATTTGGCAAATCATCTGTATCACATTAAAACTCACAATTATAGCTAAATTAAAAAATTATTGAATGAGGATTTTTTTTTTCGCCGCGTTTCATTGCAACTGTCCATGATTTCCTTTTGACATTATCTGTTGGAACACTAAAAAAAAGCTTTCCAAGTGTATTTACCGTTGTGCTTGTGCAGCAAGGTACTATACAATATTTAAAATTTTCTGTAACACACTTTGACATCTTAAAAATAAAGAAAAAACACTAGATATCAAACTCAAACTACGCAACACAATCCAAACACCGCAGTAAACAAATTCGCTATGGTGCATTGTGACGTCACATGTATCCGCGTAGGAAAAGTAGCGTTTTTGAGACGAAGTAAATAGTGCGCGTTTAAAAACAAATTATGTTAACTTTTAGAGTTCTAAAACTAAAAAAAAAAGATGCTTTCGATCATATTTTTTTATTTTCTATATCATAAATGTAAAATAAAAAAACGTGCAAATTCCTCATTAAACTGACAGTGCTCACAGTGTTCTGTAGCGTGATCTATTTGCGAGAATGAAGCCACATTTTGTAGGAAGATTAAACAAGACGGGGGACGAAGGATTCCGCGAAAAAATAAATTAGTTCCAAAAGTCACCGCTAGGGGAATATTTGGCGCTGTGTAATAGAAAATAGAGTGTTAACAAATGCAAATCAATACGGAAATTACCTTTTATTTTGCATTCAAATGAGGTTCAATGTGGCTGCCGTTGTTGTGGACCACATATTGCATTCTGTGCACAGTATGCACAACAGCAGAAAGTAACATGTCTGCAGGAATCTCCCGTACAGTCCGTGATATGTTATCCTTCAACGTAGCCAGGTCCTGGACCACTCCTTGATAGACCTTGGACTTAAGGTAACCCCATAGCCAGAAGTCGCATGGGGTAAGATCAGGCGACCGAGGTGGCCATGCAGTTGGAAAGTAGCGGCTAATGACTCTTTCTGTTGTGAATTTCTGTCGTAGCAGCTGTTGCACCCGTACAGCAACGTGTGGAGGGGCTCCATCTTGCATGAAAATAATTTCCCCCAGGCATTGTCTTTGCTGAAGTGCCGAAATGACAAAGCTGTTCAACATGTGGCGATATTTCTCTCCGGTAACAGAACAGGTTTCCGGTCCTGTCGTTGTAATGTTCTCATAGAAGAATGGACCTACGATAAATTCCGCTGTGAACCCACACCAAACAGTTACCTTTGGTGAATGTAAGGGAATTTCTGTGACTGCATGTGGTGATTTGTCATCCCAAATTCTGCAGTTCTGGGTATTCACAGTTCCATGCAGGTAAAAGTGGGCCTCGTCTCCTCATAAGATTTTCCACGGCCAAGCATCATCCACCTCCATTCTGGCAAGAAAGGTGAGAGCAAAAGTCAATCGCTTATCATGGTCGGGGTGCAGTAACTCCTGTACACGGCTGATCTTGTACGGATAGAAGTTGATAATCTTTCGTAAGATTTTCCATACCGTACTGTAAAGCATATCCATATTTCGAACTAATCCACGAGCGCTAGAGGTGGCAGCAATATTGTCTGGTCCTCTGTCGACAATCGCCGTGGCAACTGCTTCGATTGTATCCTATGGTACAGGTTTTC
Organism: Dolomedes plantarius; assembly: GCA_907164885.2. Taxonomy (NCBI): domain Eukaryota; kingdom Metazoa; phylum Arthropoda; class Arachnida; order Araneae; family Dolomedidae; genus Dolomedes; species Dolomedes plantarius. The sequence continues at coordinate 16,843,733 of OU015490.1, forward strand.
GTCCTCTGCCTGACTGAACCTTCAGAGAACCTGTTTTCTCAAACGTCGCAACCATTGCTTTTAGCCCATTAACTGACACAGGACCGTTACCTTTACGCATTTTTTGTGCGTTCTAAAAGCACGAAGAGCGGCTGACGCGTTGCACTGGTTGAGGTAAAAGAATTTGACCAGTATCGCACGCTCGACTAAAGACGGAGACATTGCACATAAACTTTCAATCCGATTGATTCGAAACGTAACACATTGCCTTTTAAAACCCAAGCAGCTGGCACTGTGCCAATGGATGTAACGTGAAATTTGAATAAAGAACTACTTCTTCTGCTCAGCGTACGTGATATTGCAGACTTTATCGGTGTTTATGTAGATTTTACTCTTTTTTAAAAGTGTTGCCATATTGCACTTGAACTAAATAAGAAAATGTGCATAATAAAAGGTAATTTTATTCCGTATTAATTTGCATTTGTTAACACTCTATTTTCTATTACACATCACCAAATATTTCCCTAGCGGTGATTTTTGGAACTAATTTATTTTTTCGCCGAATCCTTCGTCCCCCATCTTGTTTAATCTTCCTACAAAATGTGGCGTCATTCTCGCAAATAGATCGCGCTACAGAACACTGTGAGCACTGTCAGTTTAATTATGGCCACCCGGTATATTTCAGTTTTGAAATATTGTCAAACTTATTCTACAGAACACAGGAAAGTATCACAGTGGTATATAGTACAAAGGACATTAAAATCTATTAATTCGAATGGAGTGTAGGGTCTCTGCGTAAGCACTCCATTGTGCTAAAAATTTATAAAAAAAAATGCCTTATATTTATTAAATGTTATGAAATGTTTACCAAAATTACATTTGTTTTCTTGATTTTATTTCCTACTCAAATTAAAAATATATGCATTAAATCAGTGCTGTTTTCAAAAAAAGGACTCCGAACGTAGGTAGGTACCTTAACTGATTATTGGTACTTCGATACTTTTATTCATTGAATGCTGATGCTGTTGTTATACTGCATTTAATTAAAACAGTTCATTCCATTTTGTTATGATGCAAAAGAATTTTATTCTTGCTAAAAAAAGTTGAAATAGAAACTGTTTGACAATGACTGTTAATCTTTATGGTCGTGATCCGACAAATCATTATCTTGTAGAAGTAATCATAACTGTAGCACCAACTCTTATTTACATCTGGTTTATTGATACATTAAAATCTTGGTTAAATAAATCATTTACAAAGGTTCGTTCATACGAACGTTAATACACTCATGAGAGCAGGGCTCATTATTCAAAGTCCGTAGGAGACCCTGTCTCTCTCTCCCTCCGTACGCGTGGCGACCTTTCAACAGTCCAAGTCTATTCTCCTCTCCATTCGCAACACCGTCTTTATTTATGCATTCTTCTCAGCGCTTTCTCGAACCATCTCGGACCATCTCGTATCCCCGACCTGTTTCGGTTCCGCCCTCTGCAGACCACCTATGATGAATTTTCTTTCCTGCCGACTTTTCCAAGGGAAAAGCGCGCCGCTAATGGGTTTCACAAATCATTCTAAATGATTCGCGTACTTTTACCTATTGTCGCACCTCTCCAAAGGTGTATATCGTTCGACACCTGTTTGCGTTTCTTTTGGGCTCATTGAAGACGCTATTACTCACGTTCATCAATTCCACTTAAGAATGGGAGACGAGAGTCTGACAATGACCTTAGAAACAAGGACAACTTGTGGAGAAGTTCTACTGCGTTTTCCTCCCCATCCTGTCCTAATCTAAACCATTTCAAAAACTGGCATTAATCTCGTTTGTCATTTGAATATTCCAAACTCCGAGAAATCTCTAGTCTCGGGAAAAATCGAATGAGGGAAACTCAACCTATGTCGACGTCTGTTATATAGTTATTACATGTCGCGAAATTTCTGCCTTATTTCGCCATCTTTTACATATTAATTTACGTTAGTCAAACACATATCCCCAAATGAACTTTTAGCACTTATTATTCTATGTGTTTGAGTCTCCCCATTTCCGCCTCAATGGGCAAATACGGAAACACACAATCATGAATACGGACATTTTCGCAATGTTGGAGAAGGCTAAAATCCAGCTTAAAACTCTCTCGCTTTTCAAAAATTTTCTTTTACGACTTGGATTGAGCCCCCTATACACCCTTACTAGCTTTACATACATTGTATTAAGGCAGAGGATATTTACCGTGCAATTACATTAATTAATTTACCAATTTCTTGATAATGCACTTCTGACATTTCTAATTATCACTTCTAGGTGTAAGTTCAAATAACGCGGAAAAGACAGATCATTTTATTTAGCGAATCCGTGTTTGTTTAAACACGACAAGGGTTCAGAATGCCATAGTGACCCCCAAACGAAGCCGAGAGATTTAATTACTAAAACCGGTGAAAGCTCCCCAGATATTTTACATTAGAAGGCTCCTTGAATTTTATTTAAACTTAAAACGATGGGCAGAATAATCCTTCCTATCTATCTATCTATCTATATCTATCTATATCTATATCTATCTATATATATATATAAATATAACAGTTCAGTGACTGACTGACTGACAGATCACGCACAGACAAAACCGCTGGACCTTATGGGCTGAAATTTTGCATGGCGATTTTTCTTATAGTGTAGAGATAAACTAAGAAAGATTTTTGAAAAATCCTATTTATATTTTTTTAAATTAAATTTTTATACTGTTTTTGCAACTTTTTAAAAGTTTGCATTTAAAATAATAACCGGAGGGTTATAAAATTTACATCACGAGAAAGATCCTAAAAATTCCTTTAAAATGAAATCTCTTTCGAATCTGTACCTCCCTTTTCTGATTTTTGGTGAATTTTTGAAGATGAATTTTTAGAATTTATTTTATTAAATGCTGATCACGAGGTTTCTTTTCTTTTTGTAATGCTTTAAATTTATTTTGCGTCGCGTGCATAACAACGAAATAAATTGACAAATAAAATATTGAAATACGGTAAAAGATAAAATTTAACCACTAGACTCATTGAGATGGAAGTTTTTTAAGAATTTAATTCAAATTAGTATGTTTTATGGGTTTTATGGATATTAAACATACTAATTAATTTCATACATTGACCGTTGTATTTAATTCGAATATTTTCTGCTACATTATTTTGTCTATAAAAATATCCGTTACGATTGTTATATATATATTTTTTTGGCATTAATTGCATAACGTTGATCGTTGTATTTAATTTGAATGCACTCCGTAGTGAAGCACGGGTATTCAGCTAGTTATATTATAATTGAACTGCCAACAATTAAGATATATGTGCTACTATGAAACCAACTGAAATAATTGTTTAAATATTATATACAATTTTTATTACCATGTTTTTATTAACTCGCTTTCTTGTTTGTTTGTTTGTTTGTGTGTGTGTGTGTGTGTGTGTGTTTGTTTGTCCGGTACAAATCTTGCAATCGATTTTTAACTAACTTCCCGACTAGCTAAACATTTGAAACTTTTAGAATAGCTCAGAACACGATGACAATACATTATTTTAATACGTTTAGCCATCTTTAAGCAGCATTGAATTCATTTTCAGCTAATTTTGTTTTATAGACTGCTGTAGCCATCTGTCGGCCGGGAAGGGGACGAAAAGTTAAACGCAAGTTAACTTCCAATTAGCTTCATTTTCTTTCAAGTTGAGGGGATAATTCATCAAAAAATGTTTAAAAAGTATTTATTAATACATATAATTGTCAAGTTCATATGATTCAACAGAAAATTTAAAAACATGGTATATAAAAAGTTCTTTTTATCTTATAATTATAAAAAATCTTTTTAATTTAATATTGACAATAATCAACAACATATTTTGTTCGTAATATTACCTTCCCCCTAAATCAGTAGTTCTTGACCATTTGTTGATCAGGGGCCACTTGCCAAAAAAATAAAATTCTCCGAGGACCCTTTGCAACAAACCCTTTTTAAAGGCAATAATTTTCTGAATAACGAAACTGTGTCATAAACAACCGTAATAAAAAGTTACTAACAAACTTAGTAACAGTAAAATTAATCTTAACAATAACCATAAAAGCCCGTGAAAACTTAGAAACGTATGCGATTTTTGAACTCTCCATATGCTTTACTGGCTGCAAAATCCTAGGCTGCTCAAATCCATGCAAACAAAAAATTTAGAACGATTGTTGCCATCGTTTCAAAACCACGCAAATTTAACAATATTTATTGCTGATTTTGCGGACCACTTCTTGGGTTCTCTAAAAACCAATGCCTCAAATCAGTGGTGCGCAAACAGTGTGTCACGACCCACAGAGGGGTCGTGAAAAAAAGGGAAGGGAGTCGTGGAAAGTCCGAAGTAAATTTATATCATACTGAATTATTTAATTTAAAAACAGGCTTTGAACTTTCTATAATTGCATATTTTCAATACTTTTATTTATATTTTATTACGTGTTAAAAATATATCATTTGTTAAATAAGGTGTCAAACAGTTGTTACAGGGTTGGTTTTCAAAATGAGTAGCTATAAAAACTAAACAACGATGATATGAGAGTAGCATTCTCAAATATTTCAACAAATATTGAATAAATACTATCTAAGATCTAGGTTTTCCCTTCTCTCTTAATTTTTTAACGTAGGATTACGTTCCTCAATAACGGTCCTCCGGAAAGAAAAAATTCATAGTCTGTCGAAAGTTATAATTTTGGCAGTCCTCAAACCCAGTAGCACTAAACAGTTAAACAGAAAAGTACCAAAATGCGTCAAAAAATAAATAAAGAGGTAAGCAACTATAAGTAATCCTACCTTAATAACCCGCAGTAGTTTCGTTAGAAGAGACTACCTGAAATATTTTTTTTTCTAATTTAGTTTTATAAAAATAAATGAAGTTTCTTACTAAAACATTGAAAATTATAAGTTTATAATTTTAAAATCATGCTCTTTTTTTAATTTTAATTTTTGTCAATTTTTACCTAAATGAAATAAAAATACATATTAATATTTAAATATGAAATTTTATTCACATGAGATTTGGCAAAAAACAATTGTAGATGGTAAGGAAGACATTTTTGCTGTTGTTGTTGTCATTAAACTAAAAACTAAACTCATGGCGCAACAATCCGCTGTGGACCAAGGAAGGCGGTGCCCATCTCCGCTTTCTTGACCGTGGGCTTGGGGTGCCATAGAGCATGTCTCAGTCAGGTGGTCAATCTGACGCGGGACCCCCAGAGTTATTTCCCAAGCATGCTTGGTCCTCATTTATCGACCCACTCAAGGGATGAAAGGTTGAGTCGTCCTTGCCCAGTCGCAGGATCGAACCCTGGACCTGTGGTATGGCAGATTGAAGCTTTTAGCCACTATACGCCACCGGGCATCGTTGTTGTCATTATGCAAAGTAAATATATACCCAAAATATATTTGAAATAGTTTCTCAAAATTTGCTTATTTCGTTTTTCTGTATACTTTTGTTAACATTTTATCAAATTAAAAAAAAAAAAAAATTCTGCTGTTACCAAAAAATTTTCATTGGGGCCGTATGATTTTTTTATAAAGAAAATGAGTCACGGTCAAAAAACTTTTGCGTACCACTGCCTTAAATTAACCGAAAATATTCTCCCATTCATGACTAGCCTCTGAGAGCTCGATTTTTTATCGTCACTAAGAAATAAGTCGTTTTTACTTAGTCTAGCAGACACCTTCGCTATTTTCACTAATAGCTCGTCTTCTCAATCAAAAGTCTACCTTCATCGATTCCAAGGAACCCGTCGTTTGTATTATTTCTTTATTTCAATAGCTGGTAAATTTTGTAGGATAAAAAGTTAAAAATGAAACACAAAACTATCGACTAATTATCTATAACCTCGCTTTCAATTTTCTTCTTGTAAAACGGCAGGCATAACGCTCAAATGTTAAGAATTATACGCACGATATTTTCCAGTGAACTGGGAGTGCGACAGTCACTGAGAAAATCCCAGTGATTAACTTCTGGGAGGAGGGTTATTCATTCGATTTTGAAGTGAAATAGGGAATACTCTAGCTTCTTTTGAGAATTTTTTAATAACGCCTACATACATACATACACACACACACATCTTGTAAATATACATAAATTTCTTAACTAATCAAAATAACGGGTTGTAGTTTATTGCATGCCTGTAGTTTATTGCATGTCTTGTAGTTTATTGCATATCTTGTAGTATGTTACATATCTTATGACAGAGTTTGTCGTATGTTATCCCATTCTATCTTAGAGAAAAAAAGGCGCGCTATCGACGATAAAAGGACCTCACTCTCATTCTTAAATATTTGTGGAGGCTCCAGTGTGCTCCTGCCTCCCCGCCCTCACCATCTAACAAATTTATCCTCGTAAAGGGATCTGCCCTACCAAAAAAGACTCGGAGCATAACAGTCAGTAACAATTCAATCCAAGCGTTTTCAACCAAATAATGAAAGCTATTCCGATCTGCAGAGACAAACTTCTAGACGACTTTCGATTATCCAGCGAATCAGATGAATTACCCTTTTTTTTCCATCTTCCGCATTTACGTGGTAGAATCGTGTTTCGACCATGCTTTAATGACCTCCTTTTGCATAAGCCATTAGAGCTAAGATGGCAAATGCATAATTCATTTTTCCCCCCCGATTAGGGACCCTGTCAACATTCGATTCAATTTCGACAAATCGTTCCGATCCAAATGCGTAATGTACGGGAATTACATCGAGTAGAATCTACGGGGACAGTCCAGCCGTTACAAGGTTTTTTTTTCTTTTTTTCCCAAAGCTCGCCCGTAACACATGCTTGCTACATTTTCCGCGCGTGACGAGTCAGTTGTGCACTTTTTATATCGCTCAGTAATTATGCGCATGTACATCATAGATGATATAGATTATTCTATTAACATTAAAAGCAACTCGTATTCGCGTCATTTTTTATTTCCTCGACCATCTGCAGTCGGGAAAGTTTTGCGGCCGCACGTCCAAATTCAAAATCATTTGGAGGAAATCGGAGGTCTATTTTACTTTTTTCGTTCTTATTCACCTTTTTATTTTGATCGGAGTGTTAGATCCTCAGATAGCCCAATCGACGTGACTGACCACAAGTTTGTCGATAAGCGCAATCAAAAATTCGTTGAATAATGGCAGACGTTCATCAGAAAATCGGAAGACAATATTTTCAAAGACCATAATATTATTATTGAAAACAATGTTGTAGAGAAGATCCCAATTTATATAAGGTAGTACTTCAAGATTAAAATATGTGCTTGTATGTGTGTTTATTATATATATATATATATATATATATATATATATATATATATATATATATATATATATATATATATATATATATATATATATATATATATATATATATATATATAATTAGGAAGAAAATGTTTTAAGCTAACAAATATTATAAAGCATAAAAAGCAAATATAACGAGCACACACAAAAAAAAACAATGTTAAGCAAAATTATATCTTAATTTAAAAAATATTTTAAAAAATCCTACCAAAAAATTAAAGTTAAATGCATCTATAAGACTTTTAGAAGGGAGTTTGCGGTTACACTATTATTGTTAAATGCATGTTCCACATTACATTAAGGCAAAATTTGAAAATATTAGATTTATAACTATTTGTTGGGGTTATTTCTAGGCCCCTCCCCTTTGTCTTTTGCCCTTCCCTGCACATAGTACTGCTTGGATGTCATATAAGTGTACATTTTGATTCAAATGAACGTTTAAAAATCTTCATAAAGTTCTCGCATTCATAACAGCAGTATATTTGTTATAATTATGAGTTCTCCATTACTTTGCCAATTACTTTAAACTGTTACTACTGAAACACATGAAGAGAAAAACCCAGAGTTGGTTTTTTTTTAAATTGTTATATTTTTTATGGAAACCTACACCAAAGGTGCAGCGACACCTTCACCTTTGTTTAAAGTCCAAGCAGTGTTTTAAGAGCGGAATAAATTCATGGACGTACAAACACGAGTTAACTCGTTTCTGGTTAACTTCGTTGTTGCGGGAAAGCACGAGTTAACTCTGGGTCCGGTCAGCAATGTATAAGGCGAGAAGCGCGTTATATTTGAACTGTGCGCTACGAAAAACTAAGCTATCTCACCCACCCTGTTACCTGTGCAACTTCACGGATCTATTATAACCTTGCAGTTTCAGTCTAGATACAGGTTAGAAAACCGTAAAAATCTGTTTAAAATACACACATTTCGAAACTGGAACAAACTGACGCAGGGACGCGCCAAAAATAAAAAATAAAAAAACTACGCCGCGTTTCTTATCCGAATCTTGACCGGTCTCCAAGTTTCCGAAAATATCGTCTGGAGTTAACACGTTCTTTTTTTTTTAATAAAGGGGGGGGGGGCAAGACCCCAGGGCCGTTTCGTTATCTTCGGTTGGCGATCTGGCACGTTCACACGTCTCGTAATCGAAATAATGATAATGAAGAAGGAGAGAAGCCAGTGTGTGAAGGGCGTACCGGTTCGTAATTGATCTATTCATCATTCGCACTTCCAGGGCAGTTTTATTATCGATCTCGACACGATTGCACACACGCACACTTCTCGACTGCGTTTTCCAGGCATCCCCCGATGATTTATGACCACTGCGGACGTTTGGCGCTCAAGAATGGGCCTCTCGTGACGCCAGCAGAACCTCCGAGCAAATCTCTATATACCATACGTAGAAAATTGAGCGGAGTAGATGTAAGTCTACAGTAAACTGCAGACCACGTTTCAGTTCTTTCACCTTTCCAGAATTCTGTTCCGCATAATATTTGGAGCACAAGCCTCGAAAGCGATTGCCTATTTACATTTGTAATGCAGATTATCGAGTATGAAAATGCGAGAATAAAGTACGGTAACGCCCGGTGGGTTGTTCTTAAATATGCATGTGGATAAGCGCCTAAAAACACCCATTGTATGATATGTAAACCAAAAATAAAGAAGGGGATATAAAAAGCTGTAAAACAAACTTTGATTTATCAAACCAAATACTATAAGCCTAAATACAGTGCGGAAGGAATGTTCGGCAGAGATGAAATAACATCTCATAGAACTCTAAAACAGAATTAGGGCCTGGTCAGATAGAATCCGTCAACGTTAGCGTACAAATTTTTAACCAATCATATTCCCATCATTGACCCATTTAACCAATCAGCGTCAACGGAATGATTAACGCCAACGGTTTCTATGTGAACGGGCCCTTACTGGGGTTAGTAGTCAGTTGGCAAGAGAAGACGAAAGAAGCCATATGAGAAAACTAGCTGAAAACCCGCACTTCGCTACGGAGTACATTCAAATTAAATACAACGGTCAATGTATGCAATTAATGCCCAAAACAAATATATATATATATATATATATATATATATATATATATATATATATATATATTTATAATAAATACGACGATCAATATATACAATTGATGTAGAAAAAAATATATATTTATAAAAAAATCGTAAGGGATATTTTTATAGACAAAATAATGTCCAATCGTCTGCCGCATTAGCAAGAAAAATATATTTTTTTTGTCTGTTTAGTTGCTATGTACGTGACGATAAATTTATTTAAAGTACCAGAAAAAGAAATAACGTGATCGGCATTTAATAAATTAAATTCCAAAAATTAATCTTCAAAAATTCACCAAAAATTAGAAAATCGAGGTAAAGATTCGAAAAAGATTTCATTTTAAAGGAATTTTTATGATCTTTCTCGCGATATAAAATTTATAACCCTCAAATTATTATTTGAAATGCAAACTTAAAAAAAGTTACTATATCAGCTTAAAAATTTAATTTTTAAAAATCTAAGAAGAATTTTTCAAAAATATCTCTTAGTGCACCCCTACACCATAAGAAGAATCGCCGTGCAACATTTCAGCCCTTTAGGTCCAGCGGTTTGGTCTGTGCGTTGTATGTCAGTCAGTCAGTCAGTGAGTCAGTTACGGAACTGTTTTATATACATAGATATTGAAAACAATTCATATTCGTTCCCTACCCGTGCATAACGATGATACCCATTTCCAGCCCGGTTGATCCATTTTCTCTTTTGTCCTCAGACGATCCTGAACTCGATGCACAAGTACCAGCCCCGGTTCCACCTGGTGCGGGCCAACGACATCCTCAAGCTCCCCTACTCCACCTTCAGGACCTACGTCTTCAAGGAGACTGAATTCATAGCCGTCACTGCCTACCAGAACGAGAAGGTGAGTTCCGTTGGTTGGTGTATGTGCAATGTATCAAAAGCATTGCTTCTGCTGTGTTGTAACGAACAAATACATACCCATGAGGTACTTACGTATTAACGGCACCGCAGCTACAGATTTGGCGGTTTTCAAGTGCCGCCAATCTACACCTAAAATTTTGAGACAAATCATAAAATAAAACACTTTATTTAAAATCAAAACATTATGTATATATATATATATATATATTATTTATTTTAAATATATATATATTATTTATTTTAAATATATATATATATATATATATATATATATATATATAGGCGCATTAGCGCAACTTCAGCTGCGGTGGCGTTAATACGTAAGTATGATGAAACATGATTTGTATTAAGGCTGCTGTGTGCTTACTCTATTAGATTCGCTCACCTCACTGTTAACTTACAGAGAAAATGTCTACTACTGACAGCTCCATAAATGCCGATCATCCAATAAAAATGGCAGGTACAGCTTTGTTAGACGCACCTCCCTGCCAAGTTTGACGATTTTGTGTATGGCGTGGTGTGCATGGCGAGATTTTGTTTTTTGCGGATTTAGTCATGTGCGGTTGTGGCAGTAATTAGATTGATAGTTTAAATTTAATAATAATTAATGAGATTTATAATATTGATTGTTTTCTTAACTTTTAACATTAGCGCAGAGTTGAGAATTTTACTTTCTTGATTGCGTGTAAAATGCATGAGCAGTTAGCCTATTAAATGCAAATTGAATATTTATTTTGCATATTTATTTTCTTGTTTGCATATAAACATTATACATTTGCATATAACTTTTCGTCAACGGAGGTGCGTAGGCACAAAAAAAAATTTAGCGCCAACTTTTTGCCAACAGAGGTGCGTCTGACAAAGCTGTTCCCATGAAGCTACAGATTCGTGGAACAGATTCATGGCTTGGAACAGCCTACAGATTCATGGCTTGGAACAGCCTACAGATTTATGGCTTGGAACAGCCTACAGATTCATGGCTTGGAACAGCCATGAAGCTGTAGCTTCATGGCTGTTCCAAATGACATTTTCAGATAGTCTCAACTTTTCTGCACCTTTCAACACTATTCATTTTATAAATTGCGAAACGGACCTTATACGCGCACTTTCTCTCCAAGCCAAAATTTTCACGCCAACCTTGGCGCCGTTTTTGCTTGCACCAGCCCTTTGCATGTCATAATGTCTAAATAGCATCATATCATGAACAGGGGGTGGGTCTAAGTAGCATCATATCATGATCATGTCATGATCATGATCCCCTCATCATGATATGATGAGGGGAGAAGAACAAGCCGCGTCGAAGAGGATTGGCACGAAATCAGCTCGGCGAGAAAGTGTGCGTATACGGAATCTTAACCTTTAAGGTTATTATTTGCATTTATTTGTAAACGAAAAATGCTCAGAGGTGTCAAATTTCTCTTTCTATTACGGATTACAATTAAAAAAGAAAATCAATCCAAGTTGGCAATCCTTGGACACATTTTCTCCATAGGTTAACATTGAGGTGAGCGAATCCAATAGGGTTAGGGCACATCATAGTCCTAACGTTTAATAATTACAAGATAAAAAGAACTTTTTATATACCATGTTTTTAAATTTTCTGTTGAATCATATAAACTTGACAATTGTATGTATTAATAAATACTTTTTAAAAATTGTTTGGATGAATTATCCCATCCACTTGAAAGAAAATGAAGTTAATTGGAAGTTAACTTGGGTTTAACTTTTCGTTCCCGTCCCTTTCAATAGATGGCTGCACCAGTCTACAAAACAAAATGAACTTAAAATAAATTCAATTCTGCTTAAAGATAGCTAAAAGTATCAAAATAATGCATTGTCATCGTGTTCTGAGCTCTTCTAAAAGTATCAAATGTCTAGCTAGTCGGGAAGTTAGTTAAAAATCGATTGCATGATTTGTACTGGACAAACAAACAAGAAAGCCAGTTATTAAAAACATGTCACTACTACATTGCATCTGTCTCAATCAGCGTACTCGTGTTTGTATGCGGGCCTCACTGTTGATACTCCGAATTCAAGTTTATATGACACTGCATAATTAGTACTTTACACTTAAAAATATTGCATGGCGTTTTATAAGATTGTGGGAAAGTCCTTTTTAAATACGGGCTATAAAGACAATTTCAACAGCTCAAAAATTAAAATATCCAAAATTTCTTTATATTGTCTTTTTGTGTTAAAATCATCCGTAAAAAAAGAATTCAAATTCAATCGCAAATGATATTAAAAAGTGTTTACAATATATCAATAAATTCCAAAAGTCAAAAAAATATTCCATATGTGACTTACCATTTACGTAGAAGTTGAAATTTCAAACAATTTTCCGCTTGTATGCTATACTTGACTGGACAAATATATTTTAATTTCTTTGCAACAACTCTTTTGCTATTAATTTAAATCCTTCTTCATATGTTCCACAACTCACATTTTAAAAGTGAAACAAAATTCTTCCAGGAAACGAATAATTCACCTGCCAGCATAAGAGACGTGAGACGTAAGTGATTTGAAGTTGCCACGTTTAAAAACTTCCGGTGAAAGTGTTCTAAAAGCAGACGATTAAGTGATAAAAGATTTTCGTATTCAGCTTTTTGTTAAGTTGCGCTCACACCTGATTTTTATGCTCATCACGGGAAATTGATGAGACCAGATGGTCTGGATTTTAGATAAATTCCAATTTAAAACCAATGAACGTAAATCAGATTCCGTTTTTTCTGTCATTACAGGGAATTAAAGGAATTGAATGTAGGGTTTCACTTTAATTGAGTTTTTAATAACAGTTTTTAAAATTTCAGCCGAGTTCAGCTGGTTCATTGTAGTAGGAGAAGTTTCTATAGAGTGACGTATTACTCAAGCTGAAAATGTCCCAATCGGGGATCACTACGCGATAAATGACGTCACGCCAGGAAAAGAAACGCAATGGGTACATTGCTAAGACATTTAAGATTTTCATGGTCCTGATAAGGGGCTTGATTCGGGACATGGGAAATTTTCGCTAGAGAAAAATGACGTCAGATTGACATACTTGTAATACCTTCCTTATGAACGTTGATGTCTCAGAAAGTATTCTTCCGATTGTCAAAGCTGTCTTGGCGGTTCATGGACCTATATTGACTCCAGGGTGGACATAACACCAACCATCCAGCGTTGTTGTCGATTTCAAATATACATCAGTGACGTCATTTTCAATTGGCGAAATTCGCATGTCGTATAAATTTATCTAGTGCAATAAGTTATTTAGGTTTGGGACTTTAGAAAAAAAATTATGCCATTGTGATTTTTTCACGTTATACTTGACATTGAACGCATTTGCGCTTACAAATACGATCAGTCGTGGTGACAGTCTTACGTATGTGAAAGTTGTATTCACTTACGACAAAGAAATAGCCTCTAAATGGTCTTCATTGGTTCAGGTGCTTTTCTTTGCGATGCCTCTATCGCAACCGACAAGGGACTGTTTTGCAAATGACGTAGAATGTCGCATGATGTGGCCATAACTACATAATATTCGCATTCGACAACACCGAATGGACTATATGAAAAGGACGTAAAATACCATGGGTGTTGTTGAGAGATAAAATGAAGTAAGAGGTCTTACGAGAACGTAAGGGGATATACATTTGGCAACACGGAACGGGCTATATGAAATTACCTCCATTTAGCTTAACTTATAACATCAAATGCCAATAAAATGTGACGTCAACACTCCGACATAATGTAAAGGTATTTAAAATTACGTGTCAAGTCGCTCTGATCTTTAACCAACTATGGGCAACCATTTTTGCCTTAAATGCTGCGCTAAAAAAGAATGTTTTTAAACGCTCGATGAAACCCGCAGAGGTTCGTTTTCCAGTTCGAAATTAGAAACGGAAATTTGAAAGAAAGAAAAAAAAAATTGCAGCAATTCCACTTCAGCAAATAGTGTATCTTTTGGCGCACACGCATTTAACTATTCTATTTCAACATTTATTTTCCAAATTCACGAATGAATTGATTGCGAAAGAAACGCTTGCAGATGAAATAATTCATATTTTACCATTAATGAATAATCAAACACTCCGAGATTTCAAATTCATTAAATGCGTCTTTAGAAACCTGTTTATTAGGAAATCCATCTCCGGCTTTTGTCGCCAAAGAGGCGCGTTTTTAATTACCAAGCAAAAGGGGGGAAATGCTAATGAACGCGCAAAATATACAAATGAAAACAGGATCCAGAGATGGCCTGGGTAGAAAGAGGAGAGAGATATTATTAATTTAAATCATTTACGGAAAAACAAACATGGAATTTTCCGGAAAGCGTCTCCCGGGCATGGCAATTAGCGGCGGAGAGTCGATAATGAATTTCCGAGATTTCAGAAACGACAGTGTTTATGTGAGGACAAAATGTCGCTATGGCGCCAATTTCATAATTGTTTCTTATTTAAATAACGTCGTTTTATTGTCCCTTGGGGACGACAGAAGCAACAAAAAAAATGTAATTATCTCTCTGGATGCTAACTGGAAAAAAAATCTGATAATTTCATACGTGTTGATATTTTATCCTGTTTTTTTTTTTATAATTAACTTGTCATAGAGACTTTTTTTTATCAACGCAATTAGCTTTATAGCTTATATTACTTTTTTTTTCTAGTGTGTTTGGCGTTTTCATGAATGCAAATATAAAGAAGTGATCTGAAAGGATGAATGCAGAAATTTCGTTAAGCCAAAAATAACGTGCTTATAAAAATCTATGGAAAGGAGATAATTAACAAAAGACATTAATTAAATAATTGAAAACAGATGAAATGAACATCTGTGTTGTTGTTGGGGCAGTTCCCCTTTGTCTATGTATAACCTTGACCAAGTCCAGTAGACCATTTTGATTAAGTCTTTTTGTCCACATGGATTCAGCGATAAAAATTTCAACCAATCACATAGTGTAAACCGGAGAGCCCGACACATAGCTCAACGTCAACAATATCGGTGCCAACGGAGGAAAGCTACGAAAGCAATGTAAGACTTAAATCGTGCAGTGACAAACTCTTGTAGACGCCAATAGAGGAGCAAGGGCAATTGGGAAAGTTCTAAACTCTTCACAGAGCGTATTCTTCCCCCCAAAAGTCACGTGCCTTGTATGCCCGCTTGTAAGCCCTGCCAGTTCAGTACTGCGCAGTCCTTTAAATTGTAATGGAAATCTAGGGTGGCTTTCAGAATACAAAAAATGTTGGAGTGGGAAAATCCACGGTTTTTTTTATTTTTTTTAACTATATATGGAGCAAATTTCAGTGCCGTGGGATAAAGCAGTTCAGCTTTGATGCCACTCTTAGTAGGTAGGGTTGAGAAAAAATAAAGTATTCGAATATATCAGAAAGAGGGCAAATTAACCAAAAAAGTCACCCCCCAGGGGTATTATTTGAAGAATACATGGAAATTGTTCATCAATATAGTGCACAATTATTGTTTACGATTCTTGAAAACCACGAAGTGTTGAAATCACTTGAATCGGTGTTTTACCTCCAACTCTTTATAACTTATTCATATAGTAGTAAGCGACCGAAGGGTGGTCTAGTTTGTACACAAATTTCGTCGTTATTGTAAGGACGCTTTTGTGTGGTTCAATCAAAAGTCAATTCAGTAAACGAAATTTTGTGAATGACTCCCCGGTAATTGACACTTTTCTGTTCCACAGATTACGAGGTTAAAGATTGACAACAATCCATTCGCCAAGGGGTTCCGGGACTCTGGAGCAGCCAGAAAGGACAAAAGGTAATTTTCTTACATTACGCATCCTAAACTGTCAGTTTTTGATTTTCGAATAGTGTCCTCCATGTATCATAATTCCGTGGACTCAACAATATGTACTACGTGCTTTGCGGGATGACAGGTAGGTTTGCATGTCCGTAAAAAGATCTCTGGAAAAAATGCTTTTTGCCTTTCAGATCAAGTAAATATGTGTAAAGTTAGATCTATATATTTAAGTTGCTAAGCCGACTTTTTTGGGCAGTCCGTGAGAGAAAACTACTGCACCCGCTGACTTCATTTTCGTCTTAAACGAAAGATTGTAATCTGTAGATGTGTCAAATTTGGTTTTTGTAACCACAATTTCTATTAATGAGCGATAATTTACAATTAAAAAAAATGATTTCTTCGCATGCTCAGTGACATGTTTTAATGATAAACACTTTTATTCCGAGGAGTCTCTCAAGATCTCTCTCTCTCTCTGTGCCATTTTTATTTTATGATAATTATGTTTGTGAAATATAAGATTAAAGCTGATGGAAATTGTTTATTTCGCGCTGTTTAATGAGCGACAATTTACAATTAAAAAAACTGCTTTCTGCGCATGCTCAGTGACATTTTTAAATGTGGCTTTAGATGCTCACTAAGCACGAGGCCGCTTAAACACGTTAATTTGTTTCTGCGCATTATTATGATTTTCAACATTTGGCAATGTTTTGTTGTGTTTAATTTGTGTATTAGTGCATTTATTTACTATCTAGCCGTCATGTTTTGATGGTTACTAACTAGTTTTATATTTATATCTAAAAGCGACTCTATTAAACTGCACCAACTTGCAGAAGGAGAGAGCCTAGAGGTGATATACAACTAAAGTTTGTTGCTCGATTGGAGATTACCACTAAAACTTGCTGGGTAGTGCCCATATTGTATTCAGTATTAACCTATGGAGAAGATTTTCCCATTCATTGTCGACATTGATTTAAAGAAGTTTTTTTTTTTATTGTATAGTATATTGAATATCCAACTACATCCCAAATGAGAGCTTGCACATTTCTACAGGCTTTTGCCTGAAGACAGGGAGGGTGAACTTGAACGAAAAACTGGTTAGCAGACAGAAATAATACCGTAATAATTTACACGTGTCTGAAATGAAATGACTGTCAAACTATCAAAATCAGAAATGACAACTTTTTTTTTTCTCCTCTAGGAGACAAACCGGATTGTTTGGTTCCCACTCTTATCAAGAAGAATCTCTGACGGCATCACCCCCAGAAGACGGAAGGGGGGACGAGGCAGACGATAGCAGCGACAACGAAAACGTGGACGTTGACACCCCCGACAACGGTAAGCTTTTAACAGATGCTAACCGAAAGTGCGACGAAATTACGTAATGACGGGCATTTGTCCATCCCGCTGTCTCATCAGTCATCGCTCCATCCCGACCACCTTCTGTGACTAATATGTTATTCGACACATCATCATTTATATTTGTCCTTTATTATGTGCCGCTTATCAATCCTATCATCGATTGTCTATTACTAATCTATCACAATCCAACTACATCTACCATTGATTCTCTACCTTTTTTTTAAACCATTATCTCTCTCCTGGTTTGGACAATGCTCGAACGACATGCATTGCTGAATTATTTCTAGACTGTTCACGTCGGATCAGAAATGCAGCGACTAGTTTGGCAATGACCACAAAGCAGAAATTGGATACAAAAATGTACGTCTCCAGACTACAGGTAACCTTGGACATAAGTTTCGCTCTTGCTATGGGCTCATCAGCAAGGCATTACCGATGAGCAAGCTGGAGGAAGAGGAATTTCTAGTGCAGAATTCATCTAAATTTTTACTACTGGAGAAATTAAAGGAATTCTACTATGAAACTAAACTAAAACTAGGAAACTAAGGGACAAAGGTTTTGCTCTTTCTATGGGCTCAACAGCAAGGCATTACCGATGAGCACGCTGGAGGAAGAGGATTTCTAGTGCAGAATTCATCTAAATTTTTACTACTGGAGAAATTAAAGGAATTCTACTAGGAAACTAAACTAAAACTAGGAAACTAAGGGACAAAGGTTTTGCCCTTTCTATGGGCTCAACAGCAAGGTATTACCGATGAGTACGCTGGAGGAAGAGGAATTCCTAGTGCGGAATTCATCTAAATTTTTACTACTTGAGAAAATAAAGGAAATAATTCTACTAAAAGGAATTCTACTAGGAAACTAAACTTAAACTAAGAAACGAAAAGAAATCTTGAGAAACTAAATTCCTCCAGAATTCCTTACACTAAACAGCAAAAAAGAAACTGTCTTTGGTTCCTAAACTGTGTTTAACGAGTGTCAGTGCTCTGAATATAAGGTATCTGCATACGTTAAAATGGCTATTTTGGGTGCAACATTTAGAATTTTTATTATTATTATTATTATTATTATTATTATTCCATTTCGAAAGCCCATCTTTTAGGATTCTAAAACTACTTTACTTTTATTCGTACGCAGGCCCCGATTTTCCATTAGGCCCGGGCCTAGGGGCCCCCAAAAAATTTTTATTTTAAAAGGAAAAAAGAAAAATTTCAAATTCAATTTGTTTTAAATTTTACCTTTTTTAATAGCAATTTTTTTATATATATCCTTTTTAATTTGATTGATTGATTGATTGGTTCCTCATATGTATAGTTATTTATATAGTTCCTCATATGTATGTTATAGTGTATATAAGGGATTAATAAGTTTTTCTGGTTGCATTGTATTGGTGTTTTAATGAGGAAGTTAATATGTCGTATTGCTTTTTGTTATTTTATAATGTTCTAGGCTTCTACGCTTCAAATTGCCAATTCTTGGTAAAATGGTACTTTCACAATGATCCATGATTTTTTTTTCTGTGTCAATTTTGGAAATATTACGTCCACGTCAGTGTTAGGGGACCCCCATCCCGAGTTGTGCCTATAGTCAAGAATTTTCTAAATCGGGCCATGCCCTCAGAACGAAAGCGTCTTCAACCGGAGTTCTCCAAACCAAAACCCTCGCAGTGAGGTTGCGAACCTTCCAAGAACTAGCGATTGCCCACTGGCCAAAACGCCCATTTCCTTTCTTGTTCTCCTTGGGAGATAAAAGCTTCCCCCAAATTAACGCGCTACGGTCTGCCACAAATGAAAAGGCACTTGGTCGGACACAAGCAAAGCATTTCTGCCGATAGCCGCCGATGACAAAAGCCTCTCCTTTGCGTGACCTGTCCAGCGAAATGCAACAAGTCCGGTCCCCTCTAAAATCTCATTAGCCGGTGCTTAACCAGCAGAAATTGCGCCCAATGTCATCAGACCATTAGAATGTTAACGATGATTGCCTTTTCTCTCCTGTTTGTCCAAGCCACCCTGCCCCCCCCCCCGCACCTTTCTACGTCCCGCCCCCTTCCGTCATACTCGGTGATCACGTCCAATGGACAAGCCCGAACAATGCCACATAATGAAGGCCCCCCCCCTCCTCACCTCCCCTTTGCAAACGAAAATTATCGACGCCGCATCGGGTGTCGAAGCCGCTCGCAAATTTATTACTGAAGGCAATCGCGTGAAAGCGTCGCAGTTACAAACGTCGAGCCCCCCTCCCCCCGGCCACCCCATTTGCATGTGGCGTAATTATTATGACGCCTATGCGTGAAATGTATTCCTCTCCAGCGAGGGACACAAAAAAAATTAATAAATAAATAATGGAAAAAGACCGAAAAAGAATGTCTCGGGAATACTAAGCGGGTACCTGTTTGCGAGGGTGCGTTATTGGCTGCTCGTCTGCGGTGTGCGGTGCGTGCCGGTACGCGCGGACATGGGGATGGGGGGGGGGAGGGGTAAGAAAAGTAGATTTTTTTTTACCCCCTCTTTATTATTATTATTTTCCCAGCCAGTCACGTAATGTATCACTGTTACGAACGTTCTCGTTTTTCCACGGCGTTGTGCATTTTTTATAGGTGTCGCTGTAAGCGGGAAAAATTACAATTTCCCAGAGAACTGTTTGATTATTATTTTTTTTTCCTTCCTCTTTCCTTTCCTCCAGCTGAAAATTCGGGGGGGGGGGGAGGATTCGCTTGTTTTTCGTCCCAAAAAATCGCTTGCGTGCGCGTCAAAAAGAACGGTTTTTTTTTTTCTGGCGCTTGTTCTGTATATGCACTGCGGGAACGATTATGTCTACCTACCAACCTCCTCTGGAGACAAGCGCAATGGTAAATATTAAAAAGGTTATTCTTCGACTGCCATTATTGGCAAAACAACAATGGAAAATTGTGATTGTGCGTTAAATGAGACGTTTGCGTCCATTAGAGGGTGCGCGGCCGTATATAGTTTGGTGCGCGGTACATGTCGTTTGCGAGTTAATAGGTCCCCCTCCCCCCTCGATCCAGGCAAGGGGGTGCACTTGTTTCCAGTCTTGTCCGCAGATAATGAGCTATTGGCCGCAATCGGATTCGCGAATCTCAGGCGAGCATTAAAACACTCTTTTGTCGGCGTCACGTGGGATGGTTCCATTAGACCGGGCCACGCTCGAACACGTTCCGAAATTAATAGAATTTTTTTTCGAGTGGGGGAAGGGTTAAAAGCTTATTTCCAGACTGGTACCTGGAACGACGCGGCAGTGCTTTTGAAAACTGCGACACGGAACCGGCATTAAAATTGATAGAAGTCTGTGTCGTTGGGACTTCTATATTTTCAAAAGCGAGACATGCACGTATGTCGGGTCGTTTATTTCTAGGGTATGGAAAATCCTAGGTGACATAGAGTTAATTGTCAGACTCACGTCCGACATTCTTAATTGGGACTGAATTAGGGTGAGCGATGATAGGACCTTCAATAAACCCCAAAAGAACGCAAACAGGTGACGATGTAGAATACACCTTTGGAAATGACCAACAATAGGTGAGGTGGTCACATCATTTGGAATGATTAGTGAAAACCGTTAGCGGCGTGCTATAAAGGGGAAAGCCGTCAGCAATGAAATTCACCATAGGTGGTCTGCGTAGCACGGAACCGGAAGATCGGGCTTTCAAAGAGAAAAAAAAGACGGAGATTGTTCGAGAAGGATGGAAGGAATGGATAAATAAAGGTGACAGCGATAAAAAAAAAGATAGATTAGATTTGGACTTTTGAAAAGTCGCCACGCGCAGCAGAGAGAGAGGGGTGTCGTTTGGACTTGGATAATGAACCCTTCTCTCATGAGTGTATCAACGTTCTTCGGAACAAACTTTTTGTAAATTATCATTAGCCAAGATTTTGATGTTTTAATAAACTAGATATAAGTAAGAGTTATTTCTACAGTCATGATTAATCCTACAAGATACTGATTTGACGGATCACGGCGATCTAGGTTTACATTAATTTTAGGTCCAGTTTGTTAGTGATGACGAAATTCCCAGTCTTTCAAAAGAATTATTTGGTATCTCCTTATTCGTAGCCTCGCATGTTTAGCACCGCTTTTGCAAAGCCAGAGTTTTGGCATTATGTCGATTTCCTTCCCCGAAGCGTTACTGTTTCGTATCTCATTCGTTGCTACAATAACTACAAGATAAAAAGAACTTTTTATATACCATGTTTTTAAATTTTGCTGTTGAATCATATAAACTTGACAATTCTATGTATTAACAAACATTTTTTTAAAATTTTTTGGATGAATTATCCCATCCACTCGAAAGAAAATGATGTCAATTGGAATTTAACTTGCGTTTAACTTTCCGTTCCCGTCCCGGCCGATAGAGGGCTGCACCAGTCTACAAAACAAAATTAACAGAAAATGAATTCAAATTCTGCTTAAAGATGGCCAAAAGTATTAAAAGAATGCATTGTCATCGTGTTCTGGGCTATTCTAAAAGTTTCAAATGGCTAGCTAGTCGGGAAGTTAGTTAAAAATCGATTGCAAGATTTGTACCGGACAAACACACACACAAACAAGAAAGCGAGTTAATAAAAACATGTAAAAAAACTGTATTATGTCACTGTAATAAAAAAAACCGTTTATTTATTTTGTTCGTATCTGTTTCAGACGACGGCGACCCCCACACCCTGGTCAACGGCCACCATCAGAACAGACACTCCCCCGGCGCGAACTCCCACCGACTGTTCGACTCCGGCCTGCCTCGGGGCTCTCCGAGCTCCCCCGCCGGCTCGACGTCTCCCGGCTCGTCTGCCTCTGCGGCCGACCAGAGGCTGGTGCACGAGAAGCTGTTCGGCGGCTGCGCGGACATGGGCGCGCTGGACAACCTCCAGAAGTACCTGCCGCTCCCTTATCCGCCCTCCTTCTACACGGGCCTCATGGGGCACCTCCCGTTCCTCATGCCCAACGCCTCCGGGGCGGCCCCGCAGCTCGGCGCCCTCTTCCCGGGCGGGGACGGGGCGCAGCTGGCAGCCATGAGGCAGCTGCACGCCCACCTGGGCCACAACCACAGACTGTTGGTAGACTCGCTGCAGGAGTCTCACAACCAGGAATCGCCGTTCCCCAACGGGGGCGGCTCCCTCATCAAGAGCCCCAAGGTCCACCGGTTCGCCCCCTATTCCGTTCCTCCGGTCACGAGCGTCGACTCGGCCTTCTACAGGATGTCCAGCGGTCAGCCGCTGCTCCCGCTGCCGGTCAGAAGCGAGACTGAATCGCCGCCGTCGCCAAAAGGCTCGCCAACCAAAGTTTGACTACCGTCACTGTCGTGAGATTTTATGATATGAATCACCCAGCAAATTCCTCGAAGATTTTTCTTTTTATGTTGTACGGGGTGGAAATACATTTCTTGCAAGGGATCGATCCCATTGGGTGGAAATAACGAGGAAGAAGCCGCTGTCGGAAAGAGTACCGGAATGCTGTCATCCTTATTCTTGTGGTGGCGGCATACGAGGTTCAAATCACTCCACCCCTATTTACAAACTGGGCTTCAATGCAAGCTGCAACTACGAACACACGTGTATAACTAACTACCTGCAGGTTTAAAGCGGAAGTGGACGCTTTACAGAAAAAAATGAATATTTTCAAGGTGCGAAAACAGTCATGTATGATAAAATGTGCGTGAAACATGCGACATTTGAAGATTTCGGAAAAAGACGATTTTACCGATGTCCTGACGTCATTAAGGCTCCATGTCAACCAGTCAGTTACCTCCCCACCCAAACCAAAATGTAAACCTCCAAAATGGCTGACCTTAACCCTTTGAGGGGCGCCGTTTGCACAGTGCAAACGCCTAAATCGAGTCGTTTTTTCCCCTTGCATTGAATGCATTCCATTTAAATGTACAGATAAATGGCTAGTACTGCCATCTGTTATCAGTTTAAGGAAGTAAAAACATTTTGCAACCATTAATTGGAAAAATTTTCAAGATTCTTTAGATTTAAAAAAAATCGGGAAAATTATCTGCACCTAGCAAACGGTGAAGGTGGTTGCCCCAGAAAGGGTTAAGCCATTATTACATGCGACACCTCTATCGGTAACCTTCAGATCTTGAGTAAAGCAGCGAAGATTATAGGAAACCTCGTGTCAGCGAAATTCTCCAACGAGGATGTGAGGCAAAAGATTCCCTCTCTGATAAATTCCTATTTACAGCTTCTCCGAATAATAAAAACACTTTAATGATATCTTCATACATTTCACTGAGGAGAGTATGGTCAGAGAACCACACAGAGAAAGTATAGATACGGTCGGTTTCTCTCCGGAACTGAAAAAAAAAAAAAAAAAAAAGTAGAAATTTTGATTTTTGGGGTGCAGTTCTCTATTTGCACTCTACTCGCTTCTTTAGTCTCTTGGAAAAAGTGGCCAAAAAAGTGCAATTATTAGAAAACGTCATCCAAAAGCTTTTCTACGTACGACTCTTTGCCAGAAGTATTTGAAAATTGCAGGAGCAAGATTGAATCGTTTAGCGAACACAAGTCGAGGGTTTTTATACTGTGCCAGTTTTTTTCAGCTAAACTGAAGTGGACACATTCACATAACATACACTCACAGGTAAACATAAAACATAATGCAAAACTTCCATGATTCGACCCTTAAGATATATGAAGGCCTGATTCATCTGCCTTATATACTGCATTATTTAGAGATTTCTTTCGATTTCGCTGACCTTTCTCTTTCATCGTATAGACACGCACACATATACTAGTACATAACAGAAAAAAAATTCTCAACATTTACCTTAAAATAGCAAGTTTTATGCATGAAGCATATTTATTCATTCTTTAAAACTAAAAGAGGCATATACAGGGTGTCCATAATTTAAATCCCACTTTCAAAAGGCTTCAAAAAAAGAACCACTGGTCAGAATGACTACAAATTTGAACTGAATATACTGGAAAAAGGGGGAAACGATTTGGCATAATAAAAAAAGTTCCAAAATGTATCAATAGATGGCGCTGTAAGCGGTTGGGAACTCTTTTTTTTATTATGCCAAATCGTTTCCCCCTTCTTCCAGTATATTCAGTTCAAATTTGAAGTCATTCTGACCAGTGGTTCTCTTTTTGCAGCCTTTTGAAAATGGGACTTTAATTATGGACACCCTGTATTTTGATTTTTTTCCCCTGACAAAACATCATTTAGCCTAGTTACATTTCCCTAAAAAAAAAAAAATCAGATTACCTAAAGGTTTTAATGCAGGAACAACACTGTAAAACGGGAGACAGGCACGATTAAGTACCAATGTAACGTACCAATGTAAGATAAGAATAAGGACCAAGATTCGTCAAGCCGGTTCAGCCGTAAAACGATCATCAGAAACATCAGCCTAAAACTTTAGACAGACAAGATTAAATACCAACAAGTTAACCTTACCATACCCTCGGACACACTATCTGGTACAAGATGCTGACTGGATTCAGAAGAACATGCGACATTTAATTTTTTAAAAATTAAAAAACACTGTCCACATAAACGTGAAAAATCTGACTGGAATGGAGCCTTGGACACTATTGACAAAACTTGCTCAGACGTGAAGATGACCAAACGGGGACGAGTTTCGACATCCTACTAACTTCAAAAAAAAGGTTTCCAAACAGCCTTTCGTGATTTCGTGCAAATTGTTGTTCATATATTCCTAATGTTACTAAGTGCGTTTCGTTTATCATTCGTACAAAAAAATAGTGCAATTATTTATCAGTTTTGTTTTTGTTTTTCTTTCCATTTTTAACTCGGGAACACCCTAGCGGCAAACCACGGAACCCAGTGTTGTATGCGTCACGATTCGGATATACTTTCATTACATGGCGGCTCTTGAGTACCTCATGGCTAGCGCGCCGGAATTCGGTATTGAGGGAACTCGAATCGAATCCCGGCAAGCATCACTCAATGGGTCCACGCGTATTAAATTCGTAGGCCGAAAAGTCCCTCCATTAAAGTGGGTGGGAGAAGGGTACGAGCTCACCAGATATCGCCTCTCGGAAAGTTCTCTTCAAATTGTAGTGGCACTAGGAGTTGTATCGGTCCACCTATTGCAAGAAACCAGCAAACCTCGAGGTGATTGGGCAAAATTAGAAAGACAAAAGTGGCTGTCGCATTGAAGCAACATCTTTCAATATGTCTACCAATATAAACTCGAAATTCAACGTCAGCATAACCATTTCAAAATACGCGCTTCAAACATGTGCCGGTGCGATCTTCTCGGGGTAATAATGACCACCCTTGACCAGTATGGGGAGGTTCGCGTAAAAATAGATGGACTTTGAGAAAAATTTATTTAAAATTTTATTATGATGGTTATTACCGGTTTTCTATCCACAAATTAAATAATTTTTAATTCCTATTACAAGAATCGTTTAAAAGTTTTATTTAAAAAAATTAATTATACGGATTTAAAGTAGTAAAAGGAAAAACAAATTATGAAATTTAAAAGCTAGGGATGCAGGATTACATCTCTGGATGATGTACGCAAAAGATTTTCTTTCTTTATAACGAGAGTTATAAAGACGTTAAGACGAAGTTAAGACGTTGCATGTAGCTTCAGCTTTTCTGATATGAGTTAAATTCTGAAGAAATAGTTTCGAATTCTGATGTCGGGAAATTTTTGTCCATCACTCAACACAGCTTTTTTGCTTTAAATATCAAAACTTTTGGGGGATGTTATTGAAATAATTTATTATTATACGGTAACTTAATTTATGCAAGAGAATTTTTTAAAACACTGCTTCCATTTGCACTTTTGTTAATTTTTCCTTGTCCGAGTGAAGTAATCAAAAGATTACGTCAAATCAGGTGACCCTAATCTAAATATAAATTATATTTGCCTTACACTTAACAAAAGTTTTTTTCTTAGTATCTTTTATGAAAACTTTATCGAACTTGTATAACATCTCGGTGCTTTAAAAAGTCTTTATTATTTATGTGCATGAAAATACTAATGCAGCCCTCTAGTGGAGAGCAAAATTACTATTATGAGATTAACTCTGCGGCTTCATTTTGAGCGAATTCGGGATCCAGCTTTCCCAATATCAGTATTTGTTACCAATCGCACCAACACTAAACCTGGTTTGCTGCTGGGGAGTTAGGAAGAATGTAATTAAGATTCAATTTCACAAATCAGGAGATCTCAAGAACTTGGACGAAGCGTCCACTGGATTCGTGTATTTTTTTCCTTTACAGAATAAACCGAGAGTAGAAGATCGTCTATTTATAGTGTTTTGCACCGGTGGTGAAACAGTTCATGTGTGAGTCTCTCGGGGTTTTGTTCCGAAGTTCATTTTGATGAGTGTTTTTGTTGAAGATTAAAGTCATGATATAAAAAAAAAAACTTTAACACTTGTTGTGTCTCTCATTTCCTTCACGACACATATCCCATCATCGTAACATCTATGGGGAATTTCAGGCTATTGAATCGGGGAAAGTTTTCCTGTACATGTTAGAGTAAGAGAGGCACCTACCTGCACTAAGTTAAATGATTCCGTGGACAGGGAAATTAGACACATATTTACGGAAGGTAGTACAAATGTATACAATCTACAGAGATAGACACAGACTGACTGAAAAAAAAGATCACATGTATTTATAAACTTACAAAGCATCCCAGAAAGAGCCCAAAGTAGCTTTTAATAAGACATCCAGTAGAAATAGTTGATACGAGAACAAATCAGAGAAAAGTGAAAGAACTGAGATAAGATGATGTCGTCTGTAAAAAAAAGATGAGGATCAAAAGTTGGCGTTTCGTTTGTTGTGAATGTCTCGTTGATCTGTTCGAGTCAGTTCAGTCATATAAAACACTCCAAATTGGTCATTTTACACTTTAATATCCACAGGTCATTTTACACTTTAATATCCACAATTTAAAATCAACGAATTGAATATCCAGGTGGGGTATCTTTCAACCCAAACAGAACATGGTGGTTCACACTTTCGATCTGCAGGTACATACTAACGTCTCATAAAAGAATAACAAAACAAATTTTGATACAGCGCGCCGTCTACCGGCGAGCCAATGCATTGGCTCCCCATGGAGGAATAACCCCAACCTCCCCATGGGGAGGTTGGGGTTATTCAACAGTCTGCCATTATATTGCTAATAGTAACAACATTAAACTTATAGCAATTAAAATTTCCTGCAGATTTGAATTCACGCAAAAGTCTAGTAAAAAATCTCGCCCACAAATTGTTTGTAATTTCATTAAATTTCCAGTATGCGTAACATAAAGGCGTGATACTAGAATGATCAATAATTGGTGAATTTCAGCCTCCAGATTTGGAAGAAGTTTTCATACTTTCAACGACAATAAACTTATGACTTCCTACAGTTTATCAAATTTACGCTAAAATCTGGCAAAGTGCCTAGCATAAATTGCCTGTAATTTTACTAAAATTCCGGTATTTGTAAAATAAATGTGTATTACCAAAACTATCAATAATTTTTTTAAAAGTTCTGCCGTAAATTTAAAATTATTTTTCACTTTAACATATCGGTATATTTTAAAGATTTCGTGTAAATTCAATGCATTAACTTACTTCTGTGAAAATGCCCTTTCATGTGAATTTGAAGGGGGGGGGGAAGAAGGGTAGGGACTCTCTAGATGTCGCCCCTGAGGGTGTTCGATTGAGATGGAACCAGGAGACAATCTTGTTACGCCTATACGATGCCACCATTACAAGAAATCTTTTGCGTTGTTCAGTGGGACAGACAAGTGTGCCTGCTACGTTGAAAAAAATTACTTTAGAATTTCATTATATAAAGGTAGGATAAACCGTGGAATATGATTCCGTCTGGAAAAAAATTTGCAAACGATGTGGTAGCCCTAACAAGTCAGAAGCATAAGCGTGTAGCTCTCGTCGCAAACTTGGCAACGTTAACATGATTGATGAAGATATTAATATGTTAAAAATACATTTATAGAAATTGAATGATTATAGAAAACATTCATAGGGAGAGGTAACAAAAAAATATATATCATGCAATAATGACGGAACTCTTCAAGCAATCATTATACCAGAGGAAAAACGTTATCCTTTTCAAGTCGTCCATACCTCTTGGCGTCTCTTTTAACAAGCTTGGACCCATAGTCCCCATTAGACCATGTTGTTTGTAAGTAAATCAAAAAGGTTAAAAGGAAGTCGAACATATACTTCACATTTGACTTTCTTCAATTTAATTTTCTATTGCAAAAAGTTTTTCGTGAAGAGCAACGCAGCCTCAAAAGGGCTTACAGGAAATATTTAGCGACAGAGATATAAGAAAAAAATTATTGTATTGTAAATAATAATAATTTAAGATTTTAGAAAACTGCGAACGCAAGTTTAAAAGTCGCTTTATTAAAGTCAATCGGAATAGGTCAGTCTCCATCAGATCTGATCAGATTAGATGAAGTAAACTCCTTTATTGGGATATTCTAGATTTTAAAGATTACAAGCGTCTGAAGTCAGGGGATGGCAATGCGCAAACTAGTGTATCTTTTGATCTACTGCAGCTACATTGCTTCAAACCAAACAAATTCCTTTTTAGCAGTTGTTCGGTGATCCATAAATTCTGCTTTCATAAGTTATTACAGTGAGAAGTGCAAACACGCAATCACACGCTATCTCGATCAGCCCGTATAGTTTGGGAATGTCAACAATATAGTAAGGAATTCTGCAGGACAACTAGGCTGCCTTTATCAATTCAAGCAGGAAAAAAAAAAATCACGTTTTCTCGAGCCCCCCCCCCCCCCTTCTCCCTACAATATTGGAATGTCCACCTTATCAGCTCTAAATCAGATATCCGTCCATAAAGAGTTACTTATTTTATATTTGAAGTAATTCCCGATGCGATCGAACAACGTCTTGGAATTTCCACCTGTTACACAAACGACATGCAATATATCAAGTTCATAAAGGACGATACGCTCAGTTCCTGTAAACATATAATGGTTTCAAAACCTTCTCCTTGATTCGATTTTCATTTTGCTGAGTTTCTAATTCTTTCAGAATATCAGAATTGTTTGAAAAAATTCCTGACCAAAATAAGTAACTTTTTTAGTACCTCTGAGCGATCATATTCTAAAGTCAATGGAAGGCAGTGTTCTGCTCTGCAGTTCCCAGTTTGAGGGATAGTATCCTAAAGCCAACAAAGGGCAATGTTTTGCTTTGCAATTTCCCCTGTGAGCCATCTTATTCTAAAGCCAATGGAAGGCACAATGATTTTCTTTGCAATTTCCAATGTGAGAGACTGTATATCGAAGCCAATGGATGGCCAATGTGTTGCTTTGCAATTCCCTCGTGGAAAAGTTGTGCAGTTCTGTTTGGAGATAATCTAAAGGGTGTATAACCTAAAGGAAGATAATCTAAAGCCCGTATTCGTTGCTATGCTGGTTGTTAGAGTTGGGCACCATGATAGCCTTTTTTGGCGAATAAACCATGCGAACGTTTATAAACAACACACTGGGAATCCTGCATGGACACAATAGGTTTTAACATCTAAATATCCACTGAAGCTGCAGAAATGCACCCATGGCAATATATACACGCCTAATGTCATTGACATCGGATACCATCTGACAATCTGGGGCACCCTACTGCCGTTCCTTACAGTTAACAGTTTTGGGTTTGGACGTTATGGGCATACTCTTTCAAATTCACCAGTTGAAATCTTATATACTACTATTATAAAAGTTTGTAATTGTTTGTTCGTATGGTAAAATCGGTTTATATGATGACATTGTCGCCCTTGGAGTTGTTCGTTCACAATTTGGGTGGCACTGAACTAAGTCGGTCTCTGACCTGTGCGGTGCCGTAAAACCGGCGCTACATACCCTCGATCTATGGACCAAGCTGTCTTTGGACCTGGTCTTGAATGTTCCGGCCAGGGGACATAAGCAACAACAATTTCTCTGAACGCCAGCACTTATATCATGCCTACTATGGCACTCTCCGAAAATGTGGGAGGTTTTGGAAATAAGGATAAAGAATCTGGAAGAAGTGAGCCACCCTCTCAAAGAATGGTCCAAATAATTAGCGATATTTAGCCAAATAAACTAAAACCCAGTAAGAAGAAGTACTGTGAATGTTACTCTACATATCTCATTTCATCCATCGAAAGGATTTGAAAATTCATAGGATCCACACGGTAATTATGCCTTCCTATGATGACGTCAAGTCGAGCGAAAAATAACTGTTCTGCATATAACTAAGGTATGTACCGTGGGGTGAGAACGCGACCTAACAATGCCTTCGCGAAGATCGTACCTTAAGAGTCTAGCACTAAACGTAAGCAGAACTGTCCGGCAACTCTAGTTTACGAATTAGTGAAATGCTTTTACAAGTTATCGTTATCGTTTGTATTTCGAGCAGTCTTGTCTCATCGTCTCTTCCTTTTGTCTCCAAACGAGCGAAGAAAAAGGAGAAACAGAATTCCATTCTTGGCCCTGAACTCGGGGCGGAACAAAAGACGTTTGTGAGTTCGGACGAGAAAAATCGTTCGTCACCGAGTTACGTCTGAAGAAGAAAGTCACGGACCGTCGACTTCCTGAGCCACCCGTTTACCTTGAAGTCCGGCAACCGAGAGACGGGGAGGGGTGCGCGCATGCGATCGTCCTAACAGGACGGGGGCGTGAAGGGTTAAGTGAAATCGAATGGGTTGGAAAGAGAAACCTTACGTCTGCCGGGATTCAGACGGGTTCGCTAAACCCACGGGAGACAGGGGCGTAAGCAGAGATAGGAATCTCTTTTGGCTCTCAGGGCACACACACATGCAGGACATTGTAAATGTCCAGTCACTGAATCTATAAGCTATTGATGCCTTCTAAGCTCATCGACGTATCGTAGAAGCTAACATGTACATTGCACAATATTTATGCTGTGACGTCGTTATGTATCTCAATTAACGGTAACTGGACAGTTCTTGTACTCAATTATACTTCGACAGTACTTAAGATGTACCGTATATTTTGACTGACATTGGCAAAATCTCTGTTCTTACGGGACTTTATAACGTACTTCTTATGTCAATTTTTACTACTGACAGTTCTTTAGAAATAAATAATAATATTTATCAACAACAGCACTCATAAATAAGTTTTTGTTTACACATAAGAAGTTTATTAATTTATATGAGGTATTATTTATAATCTTACGATCTTCTGTAATACCCAAAGTTGGTTGTAGTAGGGCTTCATATGAAATCACATGAGGCAGTATTAAAGAAATACCCTTCTATTAATCACCCATCTGTCCCTGAACCCTTTTGGAAATCATAGCCGATCCCGACATACGTCTTATCTCTTAAAATCTCCATCGTATCTGCTAAAACCCACTCGTGCTATAAGCAATGAATGACGTATTCAAATTCCAAATATTTCTGAAATTCCCAGAGAGTGGAATCGTCCAAGAGCCACATAAAGATATTTTCTCATGGCTTCAATACAATCAAGAAAGAACCCTATAATTGCAAGTATATGAATTAAAAGGTATTAATAAATAGGTTAATTTAGAAAGCACAAGTAAACATTAAATATGTTAGGGAACTAAAATATTTTTATAACATTATATTTTTATATATATATATATATATATATATATATATATATATATATATATATATATATATATATATATATATATATATATATATATATATATATATATATATATATATATATATATATATATATATATATATATATATATATATATATATATAAACTTCTCCATGGTGGCCAGTCCTAGTTCCGAAAAAAGTGGCCGTTTTGAGGAATGGCCGTCAAAAGAGGTTTCTTCCATAACACTGGCCCTATGAAGTCTTCAATCGCCTCTGACCAAACACGGCCATTTAGAGAGGCAGCTGTCGAATAGTGGTGATCTGCTAGAGAAATTTCATTGTATATATATGTGCGTATTGTGGCGTTGCATTTTGTATTGGGGGGTTTTAAACTTTATATTATATATTAATGAATTGAAGGTAGGAATAAATCCTACTAATTAAGCTAGGTTTCAGTTAAATTTAAGTACAACAATATATGCCATTTGGCCATTAGTGGTTAGTACATTTTAAGTTAGATGGTAAAGTTGCGTTGTGTTTTTTAAATGCAATAACCCATAATAATTAATATTATAATTAACACTGGTTCTATACTGAATGCATCACTGTGGTGATTAATGAGCCAAAAAGAAAAATGAAATTAAATCTAATAAAATTACCTCTCTATCATTGGAGTACACCAAAAATTTAAATTTCTTCACCTAAAAGAAGAAACTTCAAATCTGCTGAAATAAAAATAATACCTAAAGCTGAAAATCAGAAAATTTACTAAAAAGGCAAGGACCGACATGACACCACTTTACAATCTAATAATCACTATTTATTGACAATTATAACCATCAATCTGGTAATCAATTCTAATCAACATACTTTCCAACATACCAAATTCAATTATCAAAAATGCAATTGCTGTAAAAAACCAACATCTATATCCTCACAACACAATAAAATATATACAATGAAAATTCCAAAATGAAATGGCTGGCGAATATAAAAAAAACTAAGTCATTCAATATATAATTACTAATCATTAATTAAATTTTAAATTTAAATTGATTCTTAATGAATCTGCTGCAACTTTAAAAAAAAGGAGAGAGGTTAAGGATAGAATTTACAGAAAGGAAAGGAAAGGAAAAAGAATTTCACCCGTGGCCATCGTCCGTTGGGCCGGGAGGCCCAGCTTGAGTCTGAAGCCCTCCTCGCCACCAGTTCAGGATCCCCGAATAATCTGTTTTCAAACCCCCGCGCTCCCGAGTCAGCTCCTTGTCACCACTTGCAATCAGTCCGTAAAATCATCTTCCATTCCAAGTAGTTCTTCGGCGCGCCTTGAATTCTGATGGCCGAAATGAGGGGGAAAGCTACAGGTAGCATTCTTGCACTCTGCAATTCGTTATACAATTTATTTTTCCCACCCCTCATCTCGTTCTTGTTGATTATTTTAATTTCACGGCGCCCTGGTCATCCACCCGACGATGTATCCTTGCGCGCCTTGCATCTCCTGTTCTGAGATTTCTTCCCCTTCGAAAAGGGCGCGTAGCGGACGTATCGGGTTACAGATAGTGGGGGAGGCTATGAGACTTGTTGCTAGGCAAAGGGTCATTTTTAGGGAAAGAAGGAAAACAATGAATATTTCTAAAACTTATACCATTTAAATTAAAAACCGCCAGATATATTTAGCAGAGGCTTAAAAAATTGATTAAAACAAAACACGATCGTTACTAAAATTTACTTACTTACTTACATACTTTACTAATTTAATTATCTGAATACCCGATATTAATATTAACGTTAATTATTTCTAAACTATTAATTATCATCACAACAGTATTTATATACATGCAACAGAAATATAACGTAATTTCTAAAGCTCTTAAATTAGCTTAAAATGCTCTCAAAAACATTCTATGTTGAGCCCTTTGTTTGGAAAGTCAATTCACAAAAAAAAAAAAATAAAGCGGAATAATTCGTTCTGATTCTCGAACAATCAATAGCTCAAATATTTAATTATCTTAAAATAAACCTTGTCTTTGAGGACACGTCGAAATTAGCTTGAAAATTTCATAGACAATACAGGATCATCGAAAAAGGTATCCGTGATTGCAACGTGAAATAAAGAACCATAACAATATAATAGAACTCATGGTGTTAATTTTTCCCCAAAAAGATACAGAAGCGAATCCAGTTTTGCACATCACCTAGTAGGTTTCAATGTGAGCACCCTTCGTCGCTGGGCACACATCTAGGCGATGGTCGATCTCCATCCAGAAAGCTATTGCAGCAGTGATTATGTCCGATAAATGGTGTGGGTTTCCTGATCTTCTCAGCGTACACAATGTTTTTCAGGTAACCCTCATAGAAAAAATCTTGAGGTGTCAATCTTCTTGTTGACCAAAAATTTGGGCCGTCCCTTCCTATCCAACGTCAATACCCATGGAAGAGGAAGCGCGACGTCACTAGGTCGGCGCATGCCCCCCGTACAGTCACGGTTACCATGATGGGGGGGGGGAAATAAAACGCCCAGAGTTAACATACCATCTGCTGCTACTCAAAATCCGATCGGCCGATAGTTATTCCGGGTGTGCACAACTGAAATCACGGACACCATTTTCGATGACCCTGTATATAAGTGTGGATAACATTTGGTCTAGTTAAGATGCTTAAAACTAATACCTGAATAAAGGTAATCCGACTAAATATTTCTTTTGCGCCTTCTTGGTTTTGGAACCTCTGTTCCGGAGGATATTAAACGTGAATACAGCTACATGCCAAAGCGCGAAATTGAATGCAAAACCTTGAAAAAAATACGCCCACGTGTCATAGTGGTTAGCGTATTGAACTTCCACGCGGTGGGATTACGTTCAAATCCCGAGTAAGGTTTGGATATTCAAGTGTTGTCCCTGTGAGATTCTCACATAGTCTGAAAACAGACTGAATTCTAACTTTGGAAAATCCAGCACAGATGTGAATTTTTCTTAAAGAAATCGTGCAGACCGTTAAGCAAATAATGAAGCGGCGGCCGCTTCACTAAGTGGGAAAAGGGTCCTTCGTTAGGAAAAGACCACAAAGAGACAATGAAACGGCCCGGGGTGTCGGGCTGACCAAAAGGAACGCAGCCTGGGGGTTACCAGCCGATGAATCCCGGTTTAGGGGATTGCATCATGAAAGAATGGAACCTTCGAGAAACGAGGAAAAATGTATAAATGATAAAAAGACGATTAGACAGGGCTTCTTTTTAGACGAGACTTGGACGACGCGTGCGAGCGGACAGAATAGAGAGAGAGGGGGTCTCTTTTGAACTTTGATTATGAACCCCTCTCTCATGAATGTTATCAGCGTTCTTCTGAACAAACGTGTATATATTAATATTAGTCTAGACATTGATTTCATAATAAACAAGATCTAAATAGACATGTATTAGTGTCCACATTGATATTACGAGTGGCTTATACACTGGATCACGAAGATCGAGGTTAACAGTCCCTTCATAGGGAGCCATGTTGGCCCACCTAAATGACGCTTCCAAAATAAAGTGGTTAACAATTTCCAAGGTACATTGTCCGAATGTCTCACTACAAGTGCATCCACATTAGAAAATACGAGTATATATATACACACTACCCTACAATGATGGACAGGATTGGCATAAAATCCGACTGCATGTCGGATTTTAAGCAAATCCAGTGCTCGCACGTGACCTGTTAAGGTTAAATACGATACGCGAAGTGGTAACGTCGTCAGTTCTGTGCGAAATTGCGACAAACAAAAGGAACTTTTAAAGAGGTGTTATAGTTGGCTGTCACGTTAGTGGCAATTCTATCGTCACGTTAGTCTAATCGCGCAATCGCGGTAAAATTATCACAGCCATGGTCGACTGTCGGTGATGTCATGAAAGACTACGGGAGTTGGAACTTGAACTGCCTACCTCGATCGTCCCTGTAAACTGATCGAACGGGATCGGCGTGTCCCGAAGCGGGAAGTTCGTAAGAAGCTCAAGAAACCACTCCGAATCATCAACAGCGAGTTTCAACAGGCAGCAAGGGTTACGGAACAAAACTGGCAGACTCGCTTGGTGTTTGCAATGACGCAACTGGACTGTGGGAAATCCTTTTATATGGAGTGACGAGTCACGTTACACGCTCTTCCAGTCGGATGGGCGTGCTTGGATTTGGCGAATGTCCGTTACCCGAGAGCATCGTTCCAGCTCTCGAGTTCGGTGGTGGTGGTGTACTTGTTTGGGGCTGTTTATCGTGGTATGTCCTGGGACATTTGCATGCTGTTCCTGGTAAACTGAACGCCGACGCCTACATGGACATTTTGTACAATCAGGTTCTTCCTACGCTCTGGCAGTTTTATGGAATGGACGAATGTTACTTCAAGGACGACAGCGCTCCATGTCATGTTGCAGCCTCTGTCAAACAGTGCTATCAAGATATGGATGTAAAACGTCTTCCCTGGCCTGCTCAGAGTCCCGACCTAAATCCAATAGACCATTTGTGGGACGAGTTAGAGCGACGCTTACGGACCACGGAACCACGTAGGACATCTACATTTCTGAGCTGGCGACATTCTTGCAACAGGAATGGACACAAATACCCATGGCTGTCTATCAAAATCTTGTTGAAAGTATGCCCAGAAGGATTGCTAGTGTAATTGCAGCACGTGGGGGACCATCCCCCTATTATGCATGTATTCTTTCCCTTATACCATCACATGTTGCTGTTCGGTTCATTATTGTAGGGTAGTATGTATGTTCTTCTTATGAACTGGAGAACTAACCATGAAGAATATTTTAATTTAATGCTGCGTTGAAGCTTATTTTTTTCAGTAACAGCGTAGTGTAGATTGGTTCCTCGTTTCATAAGGCGTTGTTCACATGACATCCGTCAGCGTTGCTCGGTTCGAAATGCTTTTAACCTATCACAGACCTTCAAACGATTGTTAAGGTCTAAGGGCCTGTTCACATAGGAGTCCGTTGCGTTGCGTTAAGGAAAAGATGACGTTGAGACGAAAATAAACCAATCATAGGCGTTAAAAATTTCATTGCTAATCGTTTGGAGGCATATGATTGGTTTATTTTCGTCTCAACGTCATCTTTTCCTTAACGCAATGCAACGGACTCCTATGTGAACAGGCCCTTAGGGCCTGTTAACATAGAATCCGTCTGCGTTACTCGTATCGAAATTGTTTAACCAATTACAAACCTCCAAACGATAAACCACGAAATTGTTGAGGACTGTGATTGGTTTAAAATATGTCAATGTGGCTGACTCTATGTGAACAGGAACTCAGATTAGTTAAAAATATTTCGACGTGTTGACGCTTACGGACGCAGTGTGAACAAGGCCTAACACTGTCCAACTAATCTGTAGCATTCCGTTTTCTGTTCAGCGAAAAATTCTTGTGACGTCATTCAAAAAAATATCTGTTATGCCCTTTTAAAGATAAAAATGAACAATAAAAAAAATCGAAATGAAAATATACTAAGTCTGTTCCTGCCGAGGAGTAAGAAAGCTCAACTCCACTCGGAAGTGCAAAAGTTTGTGTGAGCGCCCAGAAGCGTAATGCTT
The DNA here is from genome assembly GCA_907164885.2 of Dolomedes plantarius. Classification (NCBI taxonomy): domain Eukaryota; kingdom Metazoa; phylum Arthropoda; class Arachnida; order Araneae; family Dolomedidae; genus Dolomedes; species Dolomedes plantarius. The sequence goes on from OU015490.1 coordinate 16,881,217, forward strand.
CAAAACTTCTCTCAAATATTCAAAAAGAACCGTTTGAAATTCCCCGAAAAGCAGGCGCTGCCAAAAATAGGCACTGAATATGCAATTCCGGATCACCCGGATTGCATTTATTTTTTCGAAAAAACATTAAGCTGCACAAACATTTCCCTCCTTTCATCTCTCGCCATTTTGTGGGGACCACATAGGAATAGGGTACACAAAAGCCAATACATATTCATCGGGATAAAACGCGATCAAACAAAATGGAATGAAGAAAGAAAAAAAAGATAGGCAAGACAATAAAAAGAAAAAAAAAGCACAGCATGCGAAAACGTGAATACGACAAGGACTTAAGAAAACGCACGAAAACTTTGTCTAATGCAAATTTTATACCGAAAATATTCCCCAACTCTTCTTTGCGCTTTCGCCATTTTGTTCGGATATCGTCTGCTTGTCATCGCAAATGTCGGGGAAAAATAAATTATCATTTCAGCTCATTTCGAATTTTATTCCGGAACAGCCGAGATGGAATTCAGCTACTAGCCGGATTCGAGAAGAGATGTATTTGCAATTTTTTTATTTTATTTTATTTTATTTATTATTATCCGCTATCGTCGTTTTCTGTGTGAGTCAAAACTGACAGAATTCGGAATTCAGTTGTGGTTTGATATTATTGTTCGTGACAGATTTCTTCCCCGTTTGGGGAAAAAAAAAAGGTGAGCGTGTAATTCTGTTACAAAGAAACGTCAGTCACATCTAATTTCTGCGAAACCCCGGCACATTGGGAATGAATTTAGGAAAAACACTGGGACAACCCGAAGATAAAAATACGTAATGTTATAATGAATGGAAGTCTTGATTCTTATTCTTTTCGAACCTCGTAATTTATGAGCCGGAATTTTCCAGGAAAACAATTATAGAGTAAAGAAAAAATAGCAAATTAAACAGTTGTGTTAGAGAGCAGGATATAAAAATATTATTTAAACCCTGTTTTTTTTTTCTTGCTCGTGGAAGTACGTGTGTTAATAAAGAACATGAAGATTGTTTCAAATTCTGACACAAATAAGGATTTTTTCTTTTTTTTTTCTTAACACGATGTTGATTAAGACACTGACATTTTGATTGATCAAGGCAGGATGCTAATCAAGATAATCATTACAATAAAATTTTTCCGGGTAAAAAATTATTGGCGCTGTGAGTGGAGGATTTGGATTTAATGCTGCTGTGTACTAACCCCATTGGATTCGCTCACCTCAATGTTAACCTATGGAGAAAATTTGTCCAAGGATTGCCGACTTGGATTCAAAGATTTTTACAAAAAAAAAATTGTACTCCGTCATAGAGAAAGAAATTTTACATTTGTGTACATTTTTCGTTTTTTTTTAAATGCAATTAATATTTTAAAAATTTAAATTATTCGGGGAAAAATCTGGTATAGTGTGTTTTAAAAGCTCATTAATTCCTTCGGTGGACGAAATTTATAAAATGAATCCTGTAGCGCTTTGCAGAAATGTTCAAGCTATCTCACAATACCAATTTTATTTGATTATCAGCATTTATGTACCTGTAAATAGTTGTCAAAAATATTTTTTTAATTTGGGGGCAGCGCTTAACCCCCTATAGAGAGAGAGCCATTACAATCCCTCAAAATGTCAATCCTAAGGGGGGGGGGGAATTCTCGAACTGTCAACTGGACTCCTCCCACCACAAGAGTCTTCAAGAAGAGAAAAAGAGAAATACGATTTTTTTCTTAGTACATAGCAGCCTTAAGGGCCTGTTTACATACGAGTCCGTTGCGTTGCGTTAAGGAAAAGATGACGTTGAGACGAAAATAAACCAATCATTGGCCTCCAAACGATTAGCAATGAAATTTTTAACGCCTTTGATTCGTTTATTTTCGTCTCAACGTCATCTTTTCCTTAACGCTACGCAACGGACTCCTATGTGAACAGGCCCAAAGGCTGCCGTGAACTCTTTATAATACAACCACTAAGAATTGCAACCACTTCCTTCGAAACAAACATCGGTGCATTACTGTCACAAAAGCAGGTTCTATAACACAAAAACCACTAATTTTTTGTTTATGCTGTCTTCTTTTTAATGTTATTTTTTTTAAATTTAATTTTGTTATATACATACATACATGCATACATACATACGTACGTCCGTACGTTAACATGGAGAAAATGTGTCTACTATTGACAGCTACATCAAATGCCGATCATCCAATAAAATGGTGTTTTCAGATAGCCTGAACCTGCAACAGGATTCATTTTATAAATTTCGTCCACCAAAGGAATTGAGGAACGTTTGGAACACACTAGGCCAGATTTCACCCCCGAATCATTTTAATTTTTAAACATTTGCATTTTTTTAGTGAAAAATTCCCCGAGTTGTCAATTTTCTTTTTCCATGACGGAGTACAATTAAAAATGAAACAAATCTTTCCATCCAATGACCCATTGGTTAACATGGAGGTGAGCGAATCCAATGGGGTTAAAACCATGCCCACATGTTCCTAATAACTATCCGTTATATACAGCAATGGTGCGCAAAGTTTTTCGACCGCGACCCAATATCTTTTTTTAAAATGTCGCTCGACCCCTTATGAACATTTTTTTAGTGACAGAAATTTTTTTTGTTTAAATTTGGAAAATGTTAACTGCGAGGCCCGCACACGTCATGGGGCTGGACTCAATTTTAAGTGGAAAAAGTCTCCACAAATACGACCATCTTAAGTAATGTTGACAGGGTCGTTAACTAGTCGTTAAAGAAGTCCTTAACGGGCAATTCAATTTAAGGTAAACTAATGACAGCAACCGCAGCTCCCTGCGACACCAGATGTGCGGAAACACAAGCGGCCGGGAAAACCGAAGGTTCGTTTCCCGCGGTAAGGTTGAATTTTCTAGAATCTTCTAGAACTGTCTGAAAGAGAGGATATAAAAGAAACAAAGATCGGAGGAGAGGAAATCACTATGAACGAGGAGATCGCGATTAACTGAGGAGAGCGATGAGCTATGGTTGAGACGTGCTTGCTGTCTCTGTGCTGGACTTTAGATTGAACCGAGTTGTGACTCTCTCTCTGGCTGGTTCTCGAGTGATGACTGTGCTGTTTGAGGAAATATTGTATCATAATTACTGTGTATAGATGTATGAATAAACAAGAGACCTGTATATGTAAGGAAAGCGTAGTTTATGTGCCCATGAAAACCGTAAACGATCTACTTAACCACAAGGTCACAAAATTAACGAAAAAAATAGAAAAAATAAGCAAATTTTGACGAATTGCTTTAAAAATCAATGAACTGTTTATATTTACTTTACAGATATATATTTCCTTAAAAGCATAACAATGAAAAAAAATGTTCCGCCTATCGTCTGCACTTATTTTTGGTGAATTTCGTGTGACAAAAACCTCATATTTAAACATTAGTATGTATTTATGTTTCATTTAGGTAAAAACTAACAAGAATTAAAATTAAAGAAGGGCATGATGGGAAAATGATAAGCTGCCTATTAAAACAACGTACATTATAAACAGCATCTCTTTATATAAAACTGAAATTTAAATAATTACAAGATAAAAAGAACTTTTTATATACCATGTTTTTAAATTTTCTGTTGAATCCTATAAACTTGACAATTCTATGTATTAATAAATACTTTCTTACAATTTTTTTGACGAATTATCCCATCCACTTGAAAGAAAATAAAGTTAACTGGAAGTCAACTTGCGTTTAACTTTTCGTTCCCGTCCCGGCCGACAGATGGCTGCACCAGTCTACAAAACAAAATGAACTGAAAATGAATTCAATCCTGCTTAAAGATGGCTAAAAGTATTAAAATAATGCATCGTCATCGTGTTCTGAGCTATTCTTAAAGTTTCAAATGTCTAGCTAGTCGGGAAGTTAAAAATCGATTGCAAGATTTGTACTGGACAAACACAAACACAAACAAACAAGAAAGCGAGTTAATAAAAACATGGTAAAAAGGGAAAAGAGTGAGACAGTACCGCAGAAAATATTTGTTGAAATATTTGAAAGTGCCACTCTCGTATTATTTCCGGGTTAAGTCTAGATTCTTTTTCCCTTTTTTTTTAAAAAACCGACTCATTTTGAAAACACGGTTTGACATGTAACAAAAGTAATGAGTAAAAATATTAAAACTACCCCTCTAAACCGATATATTTTGTTCAGAACCAAGTCAAGTCCTGGGAGCCAACGTTATGGAAGAAGCTTCTTTTAGACGGCCACCCCTCTAAACGGACACCAAATTTTCAGAACCATGAGTGGATCTATAGAGAAGTTTCACTGTATATGTCAAAAAAACTAAACATTTTAATAATGATTGAGTGAGGGCGAGAAGGAATATGTGCATGGCGAGCTAGTTGAGGTGTCGGATCATTTCGCAGCCGTGTAAGCAACTGAAAAAACGTACACATCACGTCACAGAAAACGGCCCTCCCCTCAGCACTCGTCCGGACCTCACGAATGGGAACTTCGAAGTCACACAGAGATTTATATATATATATATATATATATATATATATATATATATATATATATATATATATATATATATGCATATATGTATATATATATATATAGTACGTAATCGCAATATATATATATATATATATAGATATGTATATGTATATATGTATATATATATATATATATATATATATATATATATATATATATATATATATATATATATATATATATATATATATATATATATATATATATATAGATAGATATGTATGTATATATGTATATATATATATATATATATATATAATATATATATATATATATATATATATATATATATATATAAATTGTGAAAACTCACAATTCAACTGGGCGGAATTAGTTTACACTTTTTAATTTTTTTCTTTTTTTTTGGGGGGGCGGAGTTTTTTTTTTCCCTGCCACACATGAGACCAATCCACAGTTAAGAACAAGCATGGTGCTCGCCTGTAAAAGTAAAGTCTATAGACCTTACAACTCTCCGTTATTCGCTTATTCATACGCCAGTTGCTAACTCCGCCTTACGGGCGTGGTCCCACGCATTTTTTTCCCTCATTCTATTATCACAGTGCATCACTATCAGTCACGGTTAGTTGGTTGAAAGCGCTACGGTCATTTTTTTTTTTTTTTTTTTGGCCACACGAAGGCCCATTAGACCAGGACCTACTGACTCAAGCCTCTTCCGAACGGCTACAAACATCCATGCCAACAGTATGCGCAACAGTGACGCGATAACCGTGCAATTCGCCTGGAAATGCGTCAATTCGGACACCACAGCAAGTCGGCTGTCGACAAGCCCTACATGACTTGGCCTGATGCCGGAAGGAGATAGCCAGTCGATCGTGGACAACAGAAGAACGGAAGAGGGTCAAGGGGACTGATGAATCACGGGTCTGGGCTTCTTTTGGACTGGGAAGGGCAGAGTCCTTTAATCCTTGTTTTAGCTAGTTATGAATTCAGAGAGCGACATAAACATTTTAGTTGGTTGTGCGCCGCCCAAGTTAGCTGAGTGGTTAAGGCATCAGCCTGCTACGCCGAGGGCGCGGGTTCCATTCCTGCAAAAGGATCGGTTGTATTCAGGGGTACTCGTCAGTCTTCCGCCTTCAAAAGAAAGTCCCGTCTAGATAGAGGAGCTGCAATCCAATGGCCACCACCGGTGTCATCGTTTGTAAAATAAAAATTTTGTGCATGTTTATAATTTCCTGTTTCCTAACTATGCACACCGAACTGGGTTGTCGGATAGACGTGAGCCGCAGGGACCTTAGCAACAGCAACACCAGTTGATTGTGCACTTCCTACATCTTGGCAGCACTCCTGAATCAAACACTTGTCTCTTTCAGTATCCTCTGGCAGAGGCTTGTTTTGGAAATACAAAACACACAAAATGCAGATTGGCTAGCTCAGAGTCCCGATCTCAATAATATCTAACATGCCGCCAATCACGGTATAATGGTTAGCGTCCTGCGATGATCTTGGATTAAAATCCCGAGTAAGGCTTGGTTGTTCCAGTGTTGTCCGCTCATCGGAAGCAAAACGCTGGCTTCACCCAAACGGTGCTCGCATAATAAAGTTGTCGACAAGGCTCCGCGGTGCTGATAGGCGAATGTCTTCAAGGGTCGCCACAAATCAGACATGGGTTGAAATCGTTCCCAGAAGAGGTCCAAATGTGTTGACTTTTTGAAATAAATGCAATTTTCCTCTTTTGAAGAACGATTACTTTCGGCAGTGCAGTGCATTCCACACACGTGACCGAATGGAATAGTTTCTTCGGCTTCGATGCCTGGTGCGGAGGGAGAGTGTACGACCACCCGTTTGGGGGATGCACGAGAGGAGAGAGTGGCAAACGGTGAATGGTCCACCCCCAGCTGTGAGAAACGAGCCCCGTGGCGCCACCGTAGCTACAAACCGTTTTTGCTAAACTGGAGGGGGGTGAACCACAAAATGCAACATCGCGTGCTCACCAAGAATTTCCGTGCTTGCAAAAAAGGTAGAAAACATCTCAAGGTCATTGTATATATGACTATACGATAAAGAATCATTAGCAACATGTTATAATAGTTCCAGATTTCAAGCGTATTTTTTTTTTCTCTAATTGGCCAATGAAGACCGGACCTAGAGAGAATGCCGGTGGCATCATGAGGAGGGACTCAACTGACAAAGTTCCTCTCCGCCCTTGAAATACCTTATACAAATATAAATATATACTTACATTATATATACATTTAATATAGATGTGGATATAATCGTAATCAGTTTTTTCCTTTTATGTCACTTCTCAGTTTCAAATTATAACTATTAACAATTATAATCATTTTAACTTTTCGGGATATATATATATATATATATATATATATATATATATATATATATATATATATATATACATACAGGTGGTTATGAAAATAATAGAAACACTTAGGAAAAATATGAAATTCTTTATTAATATGGTATAGGATCATCTATGGCATTTAATACCCCTTGGATTCACTAAGGAAGTGAATTATGCAAGTCATGAATAGTGGTTAAGGGAATATTATACCATTCTTTATGGATAAATCGTCAATGTTCCTGTAGAGATGCTATTGCTGGATATCGATTCCTGACTCTGTTCCCTAAAACATCATATTGAGGTTTAGGGACTGTGCGGGCAAGATAAGGTGTTTGACTTGGTCTTTATGTTCCTCCAACCACGACTTGACACGTCTAGCTGTATGGATCGGAGCAATATCATCATGGAGAACGCCATCTCCTGCAGGAAACAATTTCTGCACCATAATATGGATCTGGTCTGCTAAAAGTTCGACATAATCCTTCCCAGTCAATCTCTCTTTCGGGGTTACAATAGATCCCTTTCGAAAACCACGAGATGGCCGCCGAAACCCTAAAAAGTTTCCTCTCCATGTTTGACAGCTGGCATGAGACAAGCATGATAATACGCTTGTGTAGGTGTTCTTCAGACATACGCACGTCCTGTTGCAGGGAACAAAGTGAACAATCATTCGTCTAACCAAATGTCATGTTTCGACGTATCAGGCGACTAGGATTTTTGCTCGTGGCACCACTGTAGAGGACAGTTTGTTTTCACATCTGTTACAAGTGGTTTGGGAATTACTACTCTGCCGTAAATGTATTGTTTTTGAAGTTTTCTCTTGCATGTAATGACTGGTACTGGATCCTGCAGATTCAGATGGAGGTCTACGGTCACTTTGGCTGCAGTTGTCTTCTTTTTTTGATGTCACAGTCCGCTTCAACACCCGTCAGTCTCTTTCACTTAGCTTTCTTTTACGTCTCCTATTCTGTTTCACAGAAGATGTCTCTCCGTGAACTCTGTATGCCATCGTGACTTCCGATATCATAGCTCGGTAAACACCCAAACCCATGGGGACTGTTGTCACAGATACTCCAATTAAACGCGCTTCAACAATTTGTCCTTCTGCACGGTCTACAACGTTTGACGTCTTACGCTTTCCCCCAAAGAGCCTGGTGCCCATAGTTTCGGTACTGCTACTTTAGAGTAGAATAATGTATACACTATATTCTATAAAAAAATATTGGTCCCTAAACTTGTTTTTTAAGGAATACGAAGCACTTCCATAAATACCACTAATATTGATGTGTTTCCATTATTTTGATAACCACCTGTATATATATAATGAAACTTTTCCATGACGACCAGTCGTCGTAACGAAAAAAAGTGGCCGTTTAGAGAGGTGGCCGTCGTAAAGAGGTTTCTTCCATAACATCGGCCCTATGGAGTCTTTAAACGATTCTGAACAAAATAGTGCCGTTTAGAGGGGTGATTCTAGAAACATTTTGCTATATATATTGCACCTATGCTAGAAGAGTGATACATCTCAAAATAGCCATATTTTCAAGAAGAGCCATTTCATTTCTTCTTTAGCTCTTCCTGAAAATATGGCTATTTTGAGATGTATCACTCTTCTAAAGGAGGTGCGATATATATATATATATATATATATATATATATATATAGTAAAACTCCTTTAGCCGGTCACCCCTCAAAACGACCACTTTTTTTTACCATGACTGGCCTCCTTAGAGATATGAAACCCTTATTCAAAAGTCACTCCTCAAAACGGTCCTATTTTTATTGGATCCCTGACTGGTAGCCCAAGACAAGTTTAGCTGTGTATATATATATATATATATATATATATATATATATATATATATATATATATATATATATATATATATATATATATATATGTGTGTGTGTGTGTGTGTGTTTGTGAACTATACATCACTGAATCCGGAACCCTGGTCATATTGTAGTAATACGAGATGCGCGAAGATACTCAAGGTGGTAGTCGCGTCACCGAGGAACGAGCAGGAACATAGTCCGTGAAATATTTCTATTAATCCGAATAACGAAGACAGCTAGATTGCGTGCATTGAGGAGAATACAATATTCGGTTATTTCGTTTTAGAAATAGGGCTTTATTGAGGTTGAAACAAGGATAATTTAGAATACGCTTTAAATTAGGACAATTAATAATAGTGGGGCGTTATTATATATATATATATATATATATATATATATATATATATATATATATATATATATATATATATATATATATATATATATTATATCTATATTATATATATATATGTGTGTGTGTGTGTGTATATGTGTATATATATGTGTATCTATATATGTGTGTGTATATATATATGTATATATATATATGTGTGTATATATATATGTATATATATACACTGCTGGCCACTGTAATTGCAACACCCTGAAGGAAACATGCAAATAACATGAAATTTACAACATGCATTAGCGGAGGTGAGATATGCAAAGGATTAGAATTTCAGCGCAGACGCACATCACGCGCGCCTGTGGCGCCACTTCATAGAGCTATTTAAGGCTTGGAGATTTCGACGATTTCAAGTTCGGCAATTGTGTTTTTCTTGTGGTTTTTTCAAAAAAACGATCAATTATGCCTCGTCGAAAACAGCGATCATCTTTTGATCAAGTATCCGAGTTCGACAGAGAAAGGATAGTGGCCTACCGAGATTGTGGATTATCTTTCAGGGAAATCGGTAGTCGTGTTGGACGAAACCAAACAACTGTAATGTGGATATGTGATCGTTGGATGCAGGAGGGTACAACGGACAGGCGTGTTCGATCGCATCCACCACAGCGCACCACTTCACGTGATGACAGGCAAATTGTGTGCATGGCAGTGACGGATCGCTCAGTCACATCACGAACCATAGCACAGCACATTCAGTCTGTAACGCATCATCCAGTGTCTGCGCGTACCATTCGACGCCGTTTACAGCAGAGTGGTCTGTCCGCAAGACGTCCATTGCTTTGTCTACCCTTGACGCAGAACCACAGACGTCTCCGCCGCCAATGGTGTGATGACAGAAGGATGTGGACGGCAGAATGGAATGAAATTGTCTTTACAGACGAGTCACACTTCTGTCTGCAACACCACGATGGTCGCATTCGAGTTTGGAGACACCGTGAAGAGAGGATGCTGAACAGCTGCGTTATGCACCGCCACACTGGTCCTGCACCGGGTATTATGGTATGGAGCGGTATTGGATATCACTCTCGGACACCTCTAGTACGCATTGCCGGTACTTTAAACAGCCAGCGCTACATCTCCGAGGTGTTGGCGCCAGTTGTCCTTCCTTACCTTCAGGGCTTGCCCACAGCCATATTTCAACAGGATAATGCGCGACCACACGTGGCACGCATTGTCCAACGGTTCTTCGTCAATCGCCAGATTGAATTGCTTCCCTGGCCGCCTCGCTCTCCGGATCTTTCGCCGGTAGAAAACATGTGGTCCATGGTTGCTCTACGATTGACCCAGATTCCATCCCCAGCTGCCACAGCAGATCAACTTTGGCAACGTGTGGAAGCTGCTTGGTCTGCTGTACCCCAAGAACTCATCCAAAGTCTCTTTGAATCAATGGCGAGGCGTGTGGCAGCGGTGATCTCCAACAATGGCGGCAACTCTGGCTACTGATTTTGGCAGGAACCACACTTCACAGAAGTCTATAAATTTAATCATTTGATACTTGGTCAACATGTTATCTACAAAATAAATTTTGTTGTGATATCTCTTGTCTTTCTTGGTGTTGCAATTTGGGTGGCCAGCAGTGTATATATGTGTGTGTGTGTGTATATATGTGTGTATATATATATATATATATATATATATATATATATATATATATATATATATATATATATATAGAGAGAGAGAGAGAGAGAGAGAGAGAGAGAGTTCAGTATCTTTATTCTGATCATTTTGAACTTGACCCAGTCAGGCAGGTCCTATTTTAACCATAATTATTATTACGATCACTGAACCATGAAACATCGAAAATCCTATCGAAAGCATTTCGATTTTCGAAAAGTACATGTTTTAATAAGAAATAAAAGTAAAGCCTGCATTTTTTCCCTTTTTTTTCTCGCGCACTGGACAATGACCGGTAGGCTCTCGCGTTCGAAAATCAGGAAGATCCCCCCGTAGAAAAAAAAAACACCCAATCAGGAAAAAAAAAAAAACCACAGTGCTGACAAGCCGCCATTCATCTGATTTGTAACACTGCCATCCTGGGGAAAAGTAAAGCACGAGATCGAAGAACAGAACACGAAAAAATAAACAAACAAACAAATAAAAAAAGGCAACCGAAACCCCCCCCCAAAAAAAAAAACAAAAAAATAAAAAACAAAAACAGGCGAACGAAGACAATCGTTCCTGCCCCATCTTGTGAGATGTGCAAGAAAATTCCAGCCTCGGTAAAAAAAAAAATACCAGGGGCGGAAAACATAAATAAAACTGGAGGCGAGCAGCGCCATTTCTTTGCCGACATTTTTTTTTTTTTTTTTTGCTTACAATAGCCGCAACTTTCACTCAATTTCATCCGGCGTTTGGGCGTCGCCATGGCAACCACGCTCCCGCGCTTTAGCGGCAGTTTCTTTTTCCGAACACTCTCATTCGTCTGCGGCTCGAGCTGTTGCCACTTAATGCTGACTGATTCCACTTTTGGTAAGTATTCCCGCGAGAGTTGAGTTGTCCCCTCGTTCCATTAGTGAGCTGGTTCGTTCGGTCTCAAAGAAAATTTGAATTTGAAAAAGGGAGGGTGGCGGAAGGGGGGGGGGTCGAGGCATTTTTGAGAGAGACAGAGAAGCGGCATGTGTACAGAAGGTTCTTTTTTATACATATATCGTTCGAAAGAAGGTTCGAAATCGAGCGACACTCACCCTGATTGCGAAGGTATCAAGTAATGTGCATTCCTTTTAAGAGATGCTTCCGGCCGATAGATTTGTCTGTTTCGACTCTATTTCAAGCAGTAAAAGAGAGGTAAAAAAAATATTTATAAATTGAAACAAATAAAAATTCAATTTTTTTTCGGTGGTTCGTGCAGTTCGTGGCGTCTCAAATATAGAATAATAAATAATATCTTACAGATTCAGGATCTTATGGTTTCATTCGAATTGTTATTCCCCGACTTCTTGAAAAATTTTTGGACCCTAGAGTTCCTACCCACGAGTCGTGAATTCTAAATTTTTCAGATTTAAGGAATAACTAGTTGGTACCCGTCAAAACAGTACGGCTGGATAGTAAATAAATCAAGGGCGGCTCCAGTACAGAGATTTGGGGGTAGGGGGCAACGTCAGCGCTTAGGGTCTATATATTATATATATATATATATATATATATATATATATATATATATATATATATATATATATATATATATCAGAAATTAATTTGGAAAAGGATAATTAAGTTAAATTTTAAAGAGGGCTTAGGGATTAATCATTTTCGTGGCGCGAAAAAGCCACTAGCTTTCATATTTCAAGACGCGCTACGGGCGAAATCAGGGGAATACCTGTTTTCAGTAATTGACCTTCGATTCGAGGTGAAATGAAGCTCCATGCAGAGAGATTATTTTTAGATACTGTACAGGTTTGGCGGGAAGAAACTTCTAGAAAATTCTAAATTGGGCTCTGCGCATGTGCCTGGAGAGTGGACGCGCGGTTTTGACCTCGAAATTGGGAGAGCGCGGGATAGAATTCAATGCCGACGGACGTGTGTTCGTCGCGTCTCTAAGTTTAAAATGGCGAGGGTTGAACGCCCTGATTTGGAACTTTGGTTAGCTTGAAAGGGAAATAAAGCGAATTGATTCGACTTATATTGATGTTATTCTATTCCTTCCACTCGCCACCAATGCTAAATGATGATGACTGCATTAAAGGTATTATAACAGGCAAACCACACCCCTGTCATATATATATATAATATATACTGTGGAATCTCGATCTATCGTATTTCAAGGGACCGAATGAAATGAACGATGAATGCGGGAAAACGATAGATGCGGAAACATAACAAAGCAATATGATCGTTCTGACTGGATAAAATGAACGACCCATACGGAAAAATCATGGATCCGAAAACGATCGATCGAGATTCCACTGTATATATATATATATATATATATATATATATATATATATATATAAGAAATAAACATTCTCTCATTTTAAATTCAAACTCATTTAGTATTAGGTCTATGATTATATAATTTTTGGCTAGGAAAGAAAATGCTGGGCTTTTTTTTATGGGGGGGGGGGGAATTTCCTCCTACTGCATCCCCCTTGGAGCCGCAATTGAAATAAATGTACGAATACACAAACACATCATTGCCAAATGTTGAAAATCATAATATTGAGATCAGAGAATTATACTTTAAAAAAGTATTTATTGAACCCAGTAAAAAGAAACAGGGTGACTCAAACAATTTCCGTCAGGTATTAATTCTAAATTTCGTAATCATAATTAAAAATAAAAAAGGCAAACAGAGAAAAATCCTCGGAATAAACAAATGAACGTGTTTATGCGGCCTCGTGCTTAGTAAGTATCTAAAGCCAGATTTAAACATGTCACCGAGCATGCGCAGAACGCGATTTTTAATTGTAAATGATCGTTCATTCATAGACACTGCGGTCACAAAAACCAAATGTGACACATCTCTCGATTAAAATCTTTCGTTTCAGACCAAAACGAAGTCAATGGATGCTGTGGTTTTCTCTCACGGACTGCCAAAAGAAATAGGCTTAGCAACTTAAATGTTGAGAAAACGTAAATATCTGAAAACTAACAGTCTTCCATCAACAAACAGCTGTGTTCCAACAAATGTTTTCCGATGAGTCATGTAAAATGAATTCATTCGTTCCTCAAGACCGGAAATGTCACATTTTACTGGGCAATTTATCAATGGATGGTGTAGTTTTTTTATACAAAATCTTTGAACTAGACAAACATAATTTAAAACGATAATTTGATAAAATAAAATTAAAAGAGTGGATGGCCTAATGGGATAGAAGCGAGGTAGAGGAGGAGAGGGGTTATTGCTTTGAGGGGGAGTCTCCTTCCCATAAACCACAAGGCGCTTATACAGGAATTATATCTCTCTTCTGTCTCTTAACCTTTCAGGGGCAACAACCTCCTCCGTTTGCACGGTGCACATTTTTTACCGATTTATTTTAGTCTAAAGAATTGTCCTATAAAAGGTTGGAAAATATTTTTACTTCTTTAAACTGATAATAGATGGCAGTACTAACCATTTTTCTGCTCATTTAACTGGAATACATTGAATGCAAGTGAAAAAAGGACTAGGTTTAGGCGTTTGCACTGTGCAAACGGCGCCTCTCAAAGGGTTAACACCACAGTAGACTCGGAATTATGGAGTTTCACAAGAGACTTTTCTATAGAAACACTTGCTTTACGTTTCAAGAGTGTTTCTGAAGCCAGGCGTTTGATCATGAAACAAGTCCACGTTTCGGCATTATCAGAGCTTTGACAGGGTGATACTTTGGAAGAAAATTTTATAATTCGACCTATTTCGGTCTCTCTTTTCGTCCGGAGAGACAGGATGTGGGGGCGTCGTCTTGTCTCGTACATGTTTTTGAGTTTGACGTGTACTGAACATAACGCCGAGTACCGAAACAAGCTTTCCGCGTCGGAATGTGACAAATACTGAGGTATGACTGTATAATCAATAATATATATGTAGGAATGATTGACCTACCACGCAACTCGTGGAGTATCACGTCATCGTGTGACGTCACGGAGGCACAAGAGAGAGACGGCTTCCAACCGCCATAAGTGTAACATCGAATTAACAGCTCTTAGGAGCACTTTTCATTTTTAAGCCCTCTGTAAATAATAAACATCCCTAGATCCCCTTCAATAAATACTTTTATAAATTAAACATCAATTAATTAACATTATTCCACCCAAGCTCCCATATATATATATATATATATATATATATATATATATATATATATATATATATATATATAATTGTTATTCAGTGTTCTTTAGATGTCAATTTTCAATCAGTTTCAACATATGACTACTAACGATTATAATTAACATTTAAACTATTCGCACGCACACACACACACACACATATATATACACATATATATTTAATAATAATAATAAACTGGGCAACTTGACTTCCCTGCCTGGTCTATTAGATATCATGCCGAACTACGGCTAAAACCGAGTCAAACAATCTCTTTAGAACAACAGGGTCGAAATGTAGTATAGAGTTTAGAACCCTTTATTTAGATATAAGTATGTACAAGATATATACAACGATCAAAGGTATTGCACCTCCAGTGCATTCATGGCCTCCAGCCAAATCTACAATCATTTACCGGCTCTACGGCACCCAAAGACGCCACCTTCAACCGACCCTCCTGTCCGTTGATCAGCCGGTACGAGAAAGGTCGACCTCGGTCAACATCGAACCCCGTATCTTTGTCCCTCTCTGGCGACTTCTCTCTCTGTCCAGCTCAGCCGAGAGTCCAGTCCAAAACGGGTCTCCTTTGACCGCATACCTGGGAACATAAGCCCTATGTCCAAAATACTGTGCAATCTAGTCCTCCGGGCTCCTCGTTGTTCGTCGATCGTCTGGGCAGCATCCTGCCATCCTCGAGTTTACTGTTCGTAAACAGCAGCAAGCCTCTTGATCGATTGACCGCCAAGTACACGCGTCAAATCGCCTCTGGTATTCAAAACTTCGCCGACTTCAAATGTTGGGCGGGAGCACTGGATCCGCCTCTGGAAAATACTCATTCACCGCTGTAAAGAATCTTCAAACTGGAAAAATCGATCGTTATTCATAGTCTTTCGACAAACAACACACAAAACTGCTTCCATCCAAAAGCCAACCTCTGTACCATATTTCACATATAATACCGGGGGATAAGTAGAAAGTCCACCGACATCACAATATTTTTTTTATATATATATATATATATATATATATATATATATATATATATATATATATATATATATATATATATATATATATAGTTATGCTTCCTTCACCTCGGTCGCCACTTTGCTTTGCTATCCACGTGTTGTTTCACAAGAACCAAGGCTCCAGGACTCAAAGGCCAACTTCTTTTCCAGGACAGTCACGTTTATTTTATATAAACACACACACACACAACACAAATGCATATAATTAAAGACAGCTATTACTATTAAGTAAATCCTATTTAACGTTCTAAAAACACCCTCGTTAGTAGTCATAGCAATACACAGGTGACGCGCCTGTGCCAGCCTTCTCCACTCTGGGTCTGTCCCCTTCTGCCACTCTCCCGGTCGGGTTTTCGGGGCTAGGCGAAAGTTTTTTCATTGGCGGTCGCCAATGGTCCTCACTAGCTGAGTCTTACTTACTTTTATATATATATATATATATATATATATATATATATATATATATATATATATATATACACACACACACATATATATATATGGATGGATGGGTGGATGTTAGTTCCGGCATAACTCTGGGACGCCTGGAGCAATGTGTGTGTGTCCTCTTTTACACCATTTCCAGGATGTTTTTGTTAAAGGGGCTTGCCCCCTCCCCCCGGCCCTCTTTTTGGTCCCGTCTCACTTCTTATGGAAATTTGAATAGATTCCTCTGATCACCTACATTTTATGATCCGACGGTATTCATGCCAAGACTGAAGAAGTTATGATCTAAATTACAGGAAGTCGGATTGTCTAATGAGTCCTGACAGCTTCAAAACTAAAAAGTATTTCCGTGTTTGTCGATCCAAGTTTACAATAAGTCAGCGCGCAAATGTCCCCTCTTGCGATGGGGCTCCAGCATGATGCCTCCTGGCTAGTTTAATGACCCATCGTTTCCGAATTCTCGAGCAGGCACTGGCGTCGTCCTCCGGGAGGTGAAAATTTCCCGTTGCCATCCTCAAAAACTTAATTATCTCGGCCGATAGTCGCAATCAATTAGCAGACGATTTCTGCCGTATCAGCGGAGGTGAACTGCGGGCAATTGAGGAAAGTTTGTAAGAAATAGGCGTGTCTTCCCTTCCAGAGAACACTTACCACCGGGGAGGAAGAATATAATGCCTTTTTCCCCCCAGCTAAAATCATAAGTAAGTAAATCCCCATGAGAAAATACGCACATGAGGCCTGAGTACTGGACCTTAAAAAAATAATAATAATAAACACGTCCAATGCTCGATTTCGGAGGTAACATCCATCGAAGTGGAGATGAGTTCTTAATGAGGCGAACATAATGAACATTTTTCGAATTCTGAAGAGTCGATGATGGGATGTCGGGATAGAACCATGCACGTACCGACGGCTGAGCCTGGAATTCTACAGTCAGGTGAAGCGAAAAAGGTGTACGGCAGATCGGGTCACGTGGCGTAACTGGTGCTGTCATAGTTTTCCACCGGTGAGGTCAAAGTGCAGATTCTTTTTTTTTTGTCAGAAATCACTCAAAAGATGCTTTCGTTCGATATGCAAGTTATAGAGGAGAAGGTGGGATTATGGACCCCCCTTTTGTTTTTGGCTCACTGTGGTCATACTAAAGACCGATTTTCATATTTTGGGGCTCTAACCTCTTCGATAACTCATCCTCTAAGCATTCTTAAGTGGATTTACCATTAAATCAAATTTTAAGATTTATACAATCACATAAGTGAAAAGTCAAAACTTTCAGGTGACCCAAAGTGGAGGGTAATATGGACCCCCACCTTTTTTACAAAAAAAATCATTTATCTATCTATTAAACAGCAGGAAACAAATAAGAGAAAAGTTTTCAAATGAAAAAGTGAAAGAAAGATAGTATATTATTAAACAGCTGGATCATTAAATATCTAATATATAAAAATGAATGTTTGTATCTCTGTAATTGTATAGAAATCCACAGTTTAGGAGCAACGATCGTGAAATTTTACATACAGGCGTCTTTAAAAACAGCCGAGGGTCTGAAGAACTTCAAAAATCGAAATTAATTACCGTTGATTTTTAATTAATAAAAAACCAACAATTTGTAAGCTGTTACACTTTGTGGAATCACCGCTCTGAATATGGCGTCCACGTTAGGGTTATCTGGCAAACAGCGAGCGAAAAGATAAAAATAAATAAAATCAAAAAGTTTCAAGTTATATATTAAACCAGAATAATAAATGAAATTATAATCTTTCAAGTCAGATTTTATACTTTAAAATAAATCGGATCCAACGGCATATTGACACTCTCACACGCGATGGAAAATTCGAATCAACCACGCTAAGTGTCACGATCTTTTTTAATCGCTACTGCAATCCTCCTAGCTTATATCTTTGTGTCTATTGAAGAGTTAAAGACTAAGCTTCTATCCTGCTAACTTATTTCTCACTTAAAACTCCTCTTACTCCATAAATGTATGTATATTCACCAACCCATAGCAACTTTCCAAAAAACTCATTGCGTATATTTTTTACTTTACTCAACAGTGTTGTGTATAATCGTGGCGTAGTCGTTAAAGCGGTTCATTTGGTACCCCGTAAGTCTCGGGTTCGAGTATGGGATCGTGCAAATTTTGCTAAACCTGTATTTTCAGCTTTTTTATGAAGGCTTTTTTATTTCAGCTTTTATTTTATTATTTTTTTAATTATTATCTTTATTTTATTTTATTATTTTTTAAATTATTATTTTTATTTTATTTTATTTTTTTAAATTTTTTTTTCAGCTTTTTTATGATGAAAGACCGAATATAGCTGAAATCTGAGGAGTTTATTATACATTTATATATTTTTAATTGGTTTTCATATTAATGTGTATAACATTTCGTATGCTTTTTTTTTCTATGTTATTTATACTGTGTTTAGTTTTTTAATGGATTTTGGTAGGTTTATTATAAATAGATAGCACCACTATTTTAAACTTTTAGTATTCCATAAACCAGGTGTTCCTAAACGAACGGTACATTCAAATTAAATACAATGTCAGTGTATGCAATTAATGCCAATATATATATATATATATATATATATATATATATATATATATATATATATATATATATATATATATATATATATATAATAAATACGACGATCAATGTATACGATTGATGTAAAAAAACAAAAAAAATATATTAATAAAAAAATCGTAAGGGATATTTTTATAGACAAAATAATGTAGAAGAAAGTATTCAAATTAAATCTCATAGGACATACTAAAGAATATAGTACAGTTAATGTAGTACAGTTTGAGGAACATATCTTTTACATTATTTTAATATTTTTTTGAATAATGTCCAATCGTCTGCCGCATTAGCAAGAAAAAAATGTATTTTTTTTGCCTATTTCGTTGTTATGTGAAGATAAATTTATTTAAAGTAACAGAAAAAGGAATCACGTGATCAGCGTTTAATAAATTAACCTTTTACATAACAATGTTCCTTTTTTGGAACACCATGTTTAATATTTTTTTTAAAAATAAAGTGTGATATCTGTCAGTTTGAAAAAATTAACGTATATTATAGAAGGCATGACTGATTTTTTGACTTTTTTTTTTCAAATATGAATATTTTAGCGTAGAAAAATTTCTAAAAATCAGCTTTTTTCACAATTTTTACAGTACGTAAGAAAAAAAATTCTATAAAATTCCTAAAAATTCAAATCCACCCAAAAATTCCCCCATCGTACTTGCAAAGGACAAGTTTAACGAGTTAATAAAATAAATTAAAATAATAACAAGAAATATTTCCTCAAGACTGCGTAAAAATGCAATGTTCCAAAAAAGGAACATTGGCATGTAACGATATACAAAAGCAGTGATATCACACGTGATCAGTGATTCTGCCGTCAATCAGTGATTCTGCCGTCTGATTACTTAGAAAATTCAGCCGAACTTACAAAGCTGTATGCCCTACAAAAAGGAGACTTTAGACGTCGACGCAAATGACATTCGGCAGTTTCTTGGATTACTGTTGTTTAGTGGCTACCACTCAGTACCTGATGAAAATACATATTGGAGCTCTCAGGAAGATTTGCATATCCTAATTGTTAACAATACAATGCTCAGAAATAAATTTCGGATGTTAAAATTATTTCCACATTGTTGATAATAGTAAATTGGAACCAGGCGATAAATTAGAAAAAATTTCTCCCTTTTATAAAGAGGTGGGAAAAAATTTTCGTCAATTTGGATTTTTTCATGAAAATATGAGTATCGATGAATCCATGGTTCCGTGTTATGGACATCGTTCGGCTAAGGTATTCATACGTGGAAAGCCAATTCGCTTTGGTTTCAAAGTTTGGATGATCTGCTCAGCAAATGGTTATCCTTATGCTATCTACGGTGGAAAAAGTTCGAAAAATGAAAATTTGCCACTTGGATCAAAAGTTGTCTCCGAACTATTATCTTTTATTGACAATCCAGAGAAACGCAAAATATTTTTCGATAACTTTTTTTACATCGTACAGTCTGCTGACAGATTTATCTAACAAAGGCTTTAAGGCAATCGGCACAGTGCGAGATTCCAGAACGGGACAATGTTCTCTTAAAACAGCAAAAGAAATATCGAAATTTCAACGTGGAGAGTTTGATTACCGATGCGATGGAGAAGTTTATATGTGCTATTGGAACGATAGTTTTGTTGTAACTATTACATCAAATTTTATCACTCACGAACCATTAGGAAGAGCAAAAAGATATGTCCGAGCTAAAATAAAAGTTGATTTTCCTTAACCTTACATTATAAAATTATATAATAAAGGAATGAGTGGAGTACACCTGTTGGACCGACTTCCTGGAAGTTATCGACCAAAGTTACGCAGCAAAATATGGTACTTTATTCCTTGATCATAGTGTGGCATGTAAAAGGTTAAATTCTAAAAATTAATCTTTAAAAATTCACCAAAAATCATAAAATGGAGGTAAAGATTCGAAAAAGATCTCATGTTAAAGGAATTTTTATGATATTTTTCGTGATATAAATTTTATAACCCTCAAATTATTATTATTTTAAATGCAAACTTAAAAAAAGTTACTAAAACAACTCAAAAATTTAATTTTTAAAAAATCTAAGAAGAATTTTTCAAAAATCTTTCTTAGTGCACTCCTACACTAAAAGAAGAATCGCCATGCAAATTTTCAGCCCTTTTATTTCCCGCGGTTTGGTCTGTACGTTGTATGTCAGTCAGTTAGTTACGGAACTGTTTTATATATATATATATATATATATATATTATTATTATTACTATCTTTATATCGTAATGTTAACTTCATGCGCACGCATTATTTTCCTGTGCTTTTTTTTAATCTTTATAATAGCGTAATTTTCATATGATTTTAAACAACAATAATTTTTAACTGGCATTCAATTCGATGTTAAAACTTTATATTTACACCCTATTTAAAAGAAGTAGGGTGTAAATTTTTCAAAGAGAATGTTTCAACACCCAACTCCAAAGAAGTAGGGTGTAAATTGTAGGGTAGAAAGTTGGTAAAATCAAAATTTTGTGCAATGTATTTAATTTCTCGATTAAAAGTAGTTTTTTTCTAAAAATGAATTTATTTCGCTTGAAAAGCTAAATATTTTATGCACGCGTTATATTATTATTACTATCTTTATATCATAAAGTTAACTTCATACGCGAGCATTATTTTCATATGCTTTTTTTATTATTATCTTTATAACAGCTTTATTTTCATATGCTTTTAAACAACTATCGTTTTTATTCATATCATGTTGGTTTTTTATTAATTAAAAATTAAGGGTAATTAATTTCGATTCCGGAAGTTCTTATTATCTTTATTTTCATATGCTTTTTCATTTACGAATTATTCAAATGTTGGTTAAAAAACTTATGTAATTCATACATTTGCGTGAGTTTAATTATTGTAATTAATAAATTTATATTTCTGGAGAGGATGTTTCAGGTTTTAGTGGTACTATGATGAAAGGCTGAATCTACCAAAATTCTGAGGAGTTTATTATGGAGAGAAAAGGAATTTAATATGTAGAGGATGTTTATAGGAGTTTAATATGGAGAGGAGTTGAATGGTTTGCTGCCCTCAATCAAACACTTCATTTTTTAAGAGGCAACGCTACAGTCATATCATGGTTCTATTGGAAATTTCAGCTAAACCTGTAATTTCAGCTTCTTTTTTTGCCCAAATGATAAAAGGCTAAATCTAGCTGAATTCTGAGGAGTTTGTTATAATTTTATATATTTTTTATTGGGTTTTCATTTTATTCATGTGTATAAGATTTCACGTTTTTTTCTATGTTATTTATAACGTGTTTAGTTTTAAATTAATTTTGGTTAGCAAACATTAGACAATTTGACATTTTTACTTTTCGGATTTTAGTGCTTCAATGATGAAAGGCTGAAATTCCTGAATTCTGAGATGTGTATAACATTTCACATATACTATTTCTATGTTATTTATACTGTGTTGATTTTGGTTAACAAATATTGTTAAAATCCCGGACAATGCCGGGTACTTCAGCTAGTTATCTATATAAAAAAAACTTCAATTTTGGCGACAAAAGTAACAAATATAAAACTCAGCTTCGGCTCCTGTGCCGGTGCACACAGAATGAGTCCAGTGTAGACTCATCGCACAACGAATCCAAAGTTCTCATGTGTCGTCTTTGAATGCACCTTCACAGAAGATGCACGATGCTTCTTGCTGGTCTGGGCCATCTCTGTAAACATATGGGCTTATATTCACCCAGAGGGATGAGCTCTTCCAATTGCTCTGGATGGGGCTCCATTCATAAGCTGATCCGTTAAGATTTTACGAGGAAATATCATCATTGGTGGAAAATATGTTCCCCCAACACTCATGCAGCAAACCACAGTTACCAGAGAACCACGTTCAGCTGTAGACAGAGATCCCACCTGACGTTTTCTCTTCAACCCCATGACTTGTGAAACTCTTGACTGAACCACACTTAAACCAGTCTCATTTACATTGAACATTCTGGAAATGATTTCCTGAACACAAGCCTTCCAGCAAATAAAAATAACCCAGCCACCTTTAATCAGCTTTAAATTATAGGTCTCGGTCTAATTAGCCCTTGTATAAAAAAAGTTCACCGTAGCGCTCCAAACCAAAACCAAACTCCAGTTTTTGTATAACCAAATCTGCTGCTGGCTTATCCACTTGTGAAGCCAATAATCTCAAACTTATTCTTGATACACCAAACACTCTGGCAGCCTCCTTTAGTCCCATTTCTACCCATCTTAGCTTCTGGAAAGCTTGAACCATCTTCACCCTATCCCAACTTCTTCTGCGCACTACAGCGTCCTTACTAACGGCAGATTTCTTCTCAACTTTCATTCTTAGCTTCCAGAATAACCGAGAAGGATTACAAAACATGAAAATAAAATGTATCACGATGAAATCAACGGTGGAATTGCATTTTCTCACGGAAACATTATTATTACATTATCGAAACCGGTTGTTGGTAATGTGGACCCAGGTCCATAATACCAGCACCCATGGGGTCCATATTTCAAACAACGCCATCTTGGAAACAAACTCATTTTTCACATTATAAATTACATCGAATTTAATTTTGAACTAGCTCAAAAGGAACTTCATGCCGTGTAGAATAAGGCACAGGAATCAGTTTTTACAAAACATAGTAGTAGATATGTAAAATATTCACTTTTACTTTTCTCAGAAAAAATTTGAAAACTCGAAATACAAACAATTGGCCACGGGACATCATTCGCGAATGAACTGGGGTCAATGACCTTGACTATCCATTACAGCCATCTAGGGGCTCTAGATCACAGCTATAATTAGCGGTTGCACCTGCGCATAGGGCAGATATTAAGGGGGTCCATAATAAATGCAGGGTCCATAATCCCACCTTCTCATCTCTATATATAAAACAGTTCCGTGACTCACTGACTTACTGACATACAACGCACAGACCAAACCGCTGGACCTAAAGGGCTGACATTTTGCACGGCGATTCTTCTTATGGTGTAGGGGTGCACAAAGAAAGATTTTTGAAAAATTCTTCTTAGATTTTTTTTAATTAAATTTTTAAGCTGTTTTAGTAACATTTTTTAAGTTTGCATTTAAAATAATAAATTTATATCACGAGAAAGATCCTAAAAATTCCTTTAAAATGAAATCTTTTTCGAATCTTTACCTCGATTTTCAGATTTTTTGGTGAAATTTTAAGGATTAATTTTTAGAATTTAATTTATTACATGCCGATCACGTGATTTCTTTTTCTGGTACTTTAAATAAATTTATCGTGTACGAACACCTTTTTGGAGCCACTGTATGTATATATATATATATATATATATATATATATATATGAATGCGTTTGTGCGTGTATATATATATATATATATATATATATATATATATATATATATATATATATATATCTGTGTCTGTAAAAAGATAGATAGATAGATATGCCGTATTTTTCGGACCATAATACGCACTTTTTAAATAAAAAAAAAATTGACTTAAAATTGGCGAGCATCTTAGGATCCGAAGATAACATCAAAATAAAATGAACAGTTTATTATATATATTAAGTATATTTATAATATAAACTATATATATTTTATACGTATTATTTATTATATTTATTATATATATATTTTATCTTAAGTATGAAATTGAAAATATCTTTCTATACCTAACAAAATACATACTATTCTTTTCTAAAAATCCTCCCATAAATTGGAAGTACGTCTTATCGTCCGAAAAATACAGTATTTTAGAAATATTTCTGCATTTCATTTTTTTTAAAAGGACTTTAAAATCATGGACGTCTACTCCAAGAAAAATTAAAATTGTTTTGGGGGAAAATATTACCCTTAAAAAAAAAAAAAAAGTTTCTCTGAAACCACACGCACAAAATTTAAGAGACCGTTTTGCAAATACAGGAAACTGAATTAAAATAATAGTAATTTTGCAGATTACTATTATTAAAATAATAGTAATCTGCGATTAGAAAAATATCGAGAAAGAAATTCAGTATGCAGTTCGAATATGCGCGAGTTTATAGAACTTGCGTTTGCGATTGCACGTTAACATCGGTTGTGAGGTAACAAGTATGTAAAAAGCAGACGACCTGTTTCCGAGCGCAAGTGGTTATCGTCTGCCGTCAGAAATGACTCCGGATCACGAATTGACGCACACAAAAAAAAGGAAAATAAAAAGACATTATCGTTTTCAATATTCACCCTTTCATCGATAATTGCCTTCCGATACAAATTGGGGCCCGGTTTTTTTTTTTTTTTTTCTTCTTATGCTGCTTCTTAACCGCCCCGATGCACCTTGCGCTGTTTATTTCGTGTGTGCACGCATCGTCTGCCGTGACGTGACCGTCGTCATTACCCCGAACTCGGATATAATGAGAGCGTTGATGAACGACACTCCCCCCTTAAAAAGAGTTGTTAGCATTTATCACCGAAACTTAGTATAATTTCGCTAATTTTGGGGGAAATATCTTTTGCCGGAGGAGGGGGGAGGGAGGAAAGAGACACCATTGTACGGTTTCAACTTTTCGAATAAAGAACTAGTATCGATTTCGATGCATAAAATGTTCGTAAAATGGTATTTATCTTCGCATTGAATTGGTGAAAATGATGAGTTTCTCTAACGCCTATTGTCCGGTCGGAGTGACCGCTTCCCCCCCTCCCCTCTTTCATAAATAGTTTGTGGCAACTTTTTTTTCACGTTTCCTGAAAAAAAAACCAATTGTTCATTTATAAATTGCACACTTTTAGATAAACACCCGATATTTCGCGAATAGATCCTCTTAAAGTAATTGCTCCGCTAAAGTGTTTCTTTTTCATCAGAATATGGAAATTTCCCCAAAATTAGTCTCTGTTTATTTGTCTATACAATGCTGAAACTAAGTTTGTTTGCAATTCAGCGTAGCAAAAAAAAATGGCTCACGTTGGCCCCATCTCCTCGAAAACGGTGCCACAGAAATGACTGGAAACAAATTCGTTGAATGAATGAATATATATACACACACACGCAGTGAATATTCTCCATGGCGACCATATATATATATATATATATATATATATATATATATATATATATATATATATATATATATACACACATATATACACATATATATATATATATATATATATATATATATATATATATATATAAATATACACACATATATACACACACATACATATATATATATATATATATATATATATATATAGATCACGGTGGTTGGGTAATACATAATCGGAGGGGGGGGGGGTGTACAGGACAAAATAAGGTATTTGACTTCTTTTTCATGCTCTTCAAACCAATACTTGGTAGATTTAGCTGCATGTATAGGGGGATTATCATCCCAGAGAATGCCGTCTCCTGCAAGATACAGTGTTCGCTCCATATAGGATGGACTAGTGAGCTATAATTTCGACATAGTCCTTCCCATTCAATCTCCCTTTTAGGGTTACAATAGGGCTTGAAGAAAACCACGAGATGCCATCCCAAACCCTGATAGATCTACCTCCAGGACTGACAGTTAAGATGAGACCGCCAGAATCTTACGCTTGTGTAGGTGCTCTCCAGGCATACGCACGTCCTGTTGCGAAGAACAATGTGTACAATGATTCGTCAGACCAAATTCCGTTTTTGTACATATTGCTCGACCAGGATTTGAGCTCGTGATAGCAGTGTGAGTGATATATTGTATTGATGTCTATTACAAGTGGCTTGGGAATAGCTACTTTTCCGTAAATGCTTTGTTTGCGAAGTTCCCTTCTACCTATAATGGTTGATACCGGAACATGCAGATGCAGATTGAGCTCTTCGGTCATTTTGGTTGCAGTTTTCTTTTTTCATGTCGCAATCCGCTTCAATACCTCGTCCGTCTCTTTCACTCGGCTCTCCCTTGCGTCCACTATTCTGTTTGGCAAAGGATGTTTTTCCGTGCACTCTATGCTATCATAATTTTCAATACAACAGCTCGAAAAACACCCATTAGCCTGGGGGTTGCAGTAACAGATATCCAATTTAAACGCTCTCCAACAATTTGCCCTTTTGGCAAGGTCTGCAAGGTTTGATATTTTACGCTGTTTCCCCCAAAAGCACGATGTCCTTAGATTCCTTTCTGCTACCTGACAGTAGAATAATACATACACTATATTATATAAAAAAATACCGGTGGCCAGACTCGTTTTTTAAGGAATACGAAGAACATTCATAAACATCATTAATATTGATAGGTGTTTCCATTACTTTGATAACCACCTGTGTATATATATATATATATATATATATACTAAATGCTTCCAATGCACCAGGCATATAAGCTACGGCCTTCCGAGGTTAAATCTCTCCCTGTGAATAAGCTGTCACCTCAATTTTGACCGGACATCCCCAGGAGCGACATCTGGTGGGATCGTACGTTGCTCCCACCCACATACCACATGGAGGAATTTTCCGGCCTGCAGATTTCACATGCACAAAACTGACCTAAACAGGAGATCATTCAGGGAAGCTCGAACATTGTACTCTCAGTAACGAATCTCTAACTATTAGCCGCTTCGGGCCATAGGACGAGTGCTCTTATAATCCGCTAGGCGCCGAAACCAAGTCCGATCCGAGACGAAAAGGGGGGGGGGGTTACTTTCTCCTCCCCTAGTCCTGAAACTTCTGGCGCCCTCCAGGCGTATAATATCCATTCACTCCGCCAAACGCCCGGTTAAGTGAATCAATATTAATTGGGGTCTACTCGCCGCGAACGATATTTAATCTTTATTTACGGCCCTAAGAGGATAGAAGTGTGTTCGCACGGGCGGGGAGGGGTCTGCCCGAAGGAGCATCAACAGGTGAGAAGTGACGGCCCGAGTGCATAATGCATGCATGACGAGGATCAGGCCTTGGTGTTAAATCTCGACGGCTTATTTACTTTGGCGAAATTTATGTCAGGGTGGAGATGGAGAAAGAAATCGAATTTGAATACTGGATGGGGATCACGTGACGCAGACGGTTTGTTGTGTGTTTGGTGCGAGCCTGCGGAACGATAGCAGTCACCAAAAAAATTTTAATTAAATTTAATTTAATTTAAAAAATCAAAAATGAACTGTGGATTATCCCAGAATTGTTGAAATTCGTGTCATAAAATATAGAAAAAGTATGGTCTAATTCATTTTTTTTTTTTATACTTTATCCAAAACCTTTAGGTTTAAATATTTCACTTCATTCGAAAATAATTTTTCTTTTTCAAATTTTAAATAAAATCTTAAAATCTGTATATTCAAATTTTGGAACTGATTTTCTTCCAATACACCCCCAGTGTGACAACAATTTGAAATTCTATTTCATGTATGGCTTTTTTTATTTAGGGGGGGGGGGCTTTAATTTGTGTCTTATTTTGTGCACATTTGATTCGTTAAAATCCACTATCAAAACAATATCACCGGTACTTATGGACCTCCTCGACGTAAAAATTATAATCCCTTACCTTTTTTTGCGGTCCCATATTGTATATATATATATATAATATATATATACACTGCTGGCCACTGTAAATGCAACATCCTGAAGGAAACATGCAAATAACATGAAATTTACAACATGAATTAGCGGAGGTGAGATATGCAAATGATTAGAATTTCAGCGCAGACGCACATCACTCGCGCCTGTGGCGCCACTTCAAAGCGATATTTAAGGCTTGGAGATTTCGACGATTTTAAGTACGGCAATTGTGTTTTTCTTGTGGTTTTTTCAAAAAAACGATCAATTATGCCTCGTTGAAAACAGCGATCATCTTTTGATAAAGTATCCGAGTTCGACAGAGGAAGGATAGTGGCCTACCGAGATTGTGGATTATCTTTCAGGGAAATCGGTAGTCGTGTTGGACGAAACCAAACAACTGTAATGCGGATATGTGATCGTTGGATGCATGAGGGTACGACAGACCGGCGTGTTCGATCGCATCCACCTCAGCGCACCACTTCACGTGATGACAGGCAAATTGTGCGCATGGCAGTGACGGATCGCTCAGTCACATCACGAACCATAACACAGCACATGCAGTCTGTAACGCATCATGCAATGTACCATTCGACGCCGTGTACAGCAGAGTGGTCTGTCCGCAAGACGTCCATTGCTTTGTCTACCCTTGACGCAGAACCACAGACGTCTCCGCCGCCAATGGTGCGATGACAGAAGGATGTGGACGGCAGAATGGAATGAAATTGTCTTTACTGACGAGTCACGCTTCTGTCTGCAACACCACGATGGTCGCATTCGAGTCTAGAGACACCGTGAAGAGAGGATGCCGAACAGCTGGGTTATGCACCACCACACTGGTCCTGCACCGGGTATTATGGTATGGGGCGGTATTGGATATCACTCTCGCACACCTCTAGTACGCATTGCCGGTACTTTAAACAGCCAGCGCTACATCTCCGAGGTGTTGGAGCCAGTTGTCCTTCCTTATCTTCAGGGCTTGCCCACAGCCATATTTCAACAGGATAATGCGCAACCACACGTGGCACGCATTGTCCAACGGTTCTTCGTCAATCGCCAGATTGAATTGCTTCCCTGGCCGCCTCGCTCTCCGGATCTTTCGCCGATAGAAAACATGTGGTCCGTGGTTGCTCTACGATTGACCCAGATTCCATCCCCAGCTGCCACAGCAGATCAACTTTGGCAACGTGTGGAAGCTGCTCGGTCTGCTGTACCCCAAGAACTCATCCAAAGTCTCTTTGAATCAATGCCGAGGCGTGTGGCAGCGGTGATCTCCAACAATGGCGGCTACTCTGGCTACTGATTTTGGCAGGAACCACACTTCACAGAAGTCTATAAATTTAATCATTTGATACTTGGTCAACATGTTATCTGCAAAATAAATTTCGTTGTGATATCACTTGTCTTTCTTGGTGTTGCAATTTGGGTGGCCAGCAGTGTATAATATAATATAAACAGTTCCGTAACTGACTGACTGACATACAACGCACAGACCAAACCGCTGGACCTAAAGGGCTGAAATTTTGCATGGCGATTCTTCTTACAGTGTAGGGGTGCACTAAGAAAGATTTTTGACAATTCTTAAATTTTTTAAAATTAAATTTTTAAGCTGCTTTCGTAACTTATATTCGCAGAAAGCAATTATTGTAAATTATCGCTCATCGAATAGCGCGAAATAAACAATTTCCATCAGGTTTTATTTTATATTTCACAAACATAATTATCATAAAAATAAAAATGGCAGAGAGAGATCTAGAGAGACTCCTCGGAATAAACGTTATGGTATCGGGGCCCACAGCAATTAGAAACTTAGAAAAAACAGCATTAAGAAATATATATA
The DNA here is from genome assembly GCA_907164885.2 of Dolomedes plantarius. Lineage (NCBI taxonomy): Eukaryota > Metazoa > Arthropoda > Arachnida > Araneae > Dolomedidae > Dolomedes > Dolomedes plantarius. The sequence continues at coordinate 16,911,420 of OU015490.1, forward strand.
TATATATATATATATATATATATATATATATATATATATATATATATTTCTAAAAAATCGTAAGGGATATTTTTATAGACAAAATAATTTAGAAGAAAATATTCAAATTAAATGTAATAGGACATACTAAGTTAGTATACATGCACTGGTATAAGAAATTAAGAGAATTTGCAGACTTGGTCGATTATCTCTAGAACTACTGTACCGATTTTAATGAAATTTGATATGTACATACATTGATACAATACAAAACAAATAACCATTCAATAATTGTAATACACACGCATGATCGTGCGTAACACTCGTTGCAGTCGGAAGGTATGCGATATATATATTCTCGTGCTCAGAGTTGTTTGTAATTTTTATATTAATGTGAAACTGTCAATAAATTTATGTTCGTGTCGTTAAGAGAGACTCGTTATTGCACTACCTCATTTGTCCCGATGCCGTAGAAAAGAACCCAAGTGAACCGGTGAAAGAAAGAGGGTTCACGACACTCACTGACATGTTTGAATCTGCCTTTAGATATTTCTTAATTGCGAAGCCTCATAAACACGTTCATTTGTTTGTTCCGAAGAATCTCTCTAGCTCTCTCTCTCTCTGACATTTTTATTTTTAAGTATGTCTGTAAGGTATAGAATTGAACCTGACGGAAATTGTTTATTTCACGCTGTTTGTATAAGGTCGAGAATTTATTAGATTTTACATGTTTGATATTAGCATTTCATATCAGTACGGCGTGAGTCCTCATAAAGTGATTCTTCGGTTTTTAGTTCTGATAAACTGTCATTGGAGAGCCATATTTCTTTTTATTGTTTAAAATGTAAATTTTAATGTGTATTTCTCTATTCTCAGTATTATGATTTTCAACATTTTACTGAGTTAACATACCAAGTGTTTAGTTTGTCATTGAAACACCCTATTTCTTTTTATTGGGCTCAGTAGTCATTTTTTAAAGTGTATTTCGCTATCTTTAATACTATGATTTTCAACATTTGGCAATGATGTGTTGAGTATAATGTGTGCATTAGTACATTTATTTATTATCCAGCCGTCATGTTTTGACAGGTACACCAGCTAGAAATTTTTTAAGTGGTACGAATTTGGCAACTCTCCTCTATTTAAAACTTTTAACTTTTTTAGATATTAACATCAAAGTAAATTCTCATAGCAATTTTACTTTTGACTTATATCATAAAAGATCAGACTATGATTTCAATATTGTTAAATTTCAAAATTACCTAACTTGTTTACATAAATTTTTTAATAACATTATTTTTAATCAGCTAGTACGTATAAATAGGCCTTGTTCTAAGGACAATAGGAATAATCATATTAAAGACTTGTTAGTTGTGCTAAAGCGTAATCATTACCCCGATAGTCTTTCCAAGCACATAATTGGTTGTTTTAGATTTAATGAGTAGCTTGTTCTGTTGCAATTAATTAGTAATAAAATATCATAAGTAATACAATAGTTTATTTTGTGAAAATAACTACTGTAAATTAACATTAATTAATAGTAACTATATTCTTAAGTAAAAATAATAATAATAATAAATAATAATATTATACTCTTAGAAAAAATACAAATTTAATTTTGGTTTATATGTCCTATAACACAGTCTCCATTGTAAGTCTGCACTTGTGTTTCCATTAACTCCATGGTTGCGAGGTTGGTGACGTCAGTCTCATTGCGGTTTCCTACTCTTAACTTCCACTTTGAATAGCGCCAGGCTTGGTGTTCTTTGATTGAACAACTTTTTATTCAATTCTTCTGTTTCTTATGGATTTTTCGGTGTCTAAGTATGTTTATTGGTTAGATCATACTTATCAGAAACAATCCACTGGTTTTTAGACAGTATCGGCACCGCTGATGAAGAGATGCTGTCTAAAACCCTTTTAAATACTTATCTTTTCATGTTTTTAGATCCCGGCTGCAAGTAGTAATAGAGCTTATGGTGGTTTTTCACTTTCAACTTTGTCTTATATATATATATATATATATATATATATATACTTGCATATGTGTGTTTTTATGTATCATTTGTTAGCATCCCCAATCAAAACAATATGACCGATACTTATGAATCTCATCTATTTATAACAAAAATTATAATCCATTATCTCTTTCGCAATCTCGCTAGGCATACCTATTTATATAAAACAGTTCCGTAACTGACTCACTGACTGACATACAACGCACAGACCAAACCGCGGGACCTAAAGGGCTGACATTTTGCATGGCGATTCTTCTTATGGTGTAGGGGTGCACTAAGAGAGATTTTTGAAAAATCCTTCTTAGTTTTTTTTTTTAATTAAATTTTTAAGCCGTTTTTGTAACTTAACGGCTTTTAATTTTGCATTTAAAATAATAATTTGAGTGTTATAAATTTATATCACAAGAAAGATCATAAAAATTCCTTTAAAAGGAAATCTTTTTCGAACCTTTACCTTAATTTTCTGATTTTTGGTGAATTTTTAAAGATTCATTTTTAGAATTTAATTTATTAAATGCCGATCACGTGATTTCTTTTTCTGATACTTTAAATAAATTTATCGTCACGTGCATAACAACTAAATAGACAAAAATATTTATTTTCTTTCTAATGCAGCAGACGATTGGATATTATACAAAAAAATAAATATCCCTTACGATGTATATATATATATATATTGTATATATATATTGTATATATATATATATATTGTATATATATATATATATATATATATATATTACACAATTGTATACATTGATCATCGCATTTATTATAAATATATATATATATATATATATTTTGGCCTTAATTGCATACATTGATCATCGCATTTATTATAAATATATATATATATATATATATATATATATATATATATATATATTTTGGCCTTAATTGCATACATTGACCGTTGTATTTAATTTGAATGTACTCTGTAGCGAAGTGCGGGTTTTCAGCTAGTTCATATATATGTGGATATATAGAGAGAATCATATATGGAGGCCTTATTTGAATAGTGGGCCAACTCCATTTTAAAAAAAAAAATGGAGTTAAAAAGGACTTGCATGAACATGAAATTGAGGCTATCTTACAGGGTCAAATAAGCTGGAGGTGTATCAATTTTAAAATACAGGGTCTGTCCAGAAAGTAATGAGACTGATTCCATAAAATTCGTTTATTTGAAGATAATTTTACAGACACTTAATATTCTTCAAAATAGCATCCTCCTGCATTAATACACCGTTACCAACGACTCAGCCACCCATTTATGCCCGCCTGGAGGTCTTCAACTGATGAATGCTGTTCAGAACGCACTTTACGTTTTTCTGCAAGTTCTCCAGATCGCCAAAACGATGACTTTTTAAGCTGGATTTTAACCGAGGGAATGGAAAATAACGTCCAGCGGTGACAGATCGGGGCTGTACGGTGGCTGGGGCCGCGCTGCGACTTTGTGTTTTGCCAGGAACTGAGACACTTTTAAGGATGTGTGGACCGGCGCGTTATCGTGATGCAGAATCCAATTGTTTGTGAGTGTTAGCTGTCCAGAAAGTAATGAGACTGAACTTTTTTCGCCAAGCAGAGTTTGGCGGAAGTCAGTTGGCCTTGATCCTCTGCAGCGCACGGATCGCCCGTGAAGCAGACACGAGTTTGAAAGTGGCATAATCCATCCAGAATGCAGCATAGTGTCGAGCACCGATACGCCATAAAGTTTGGTGTAAAACTAAACAAATCGGCTACTGGGACACTTGCCATGTTACAAGAAGCCTACGGGAAGGATTCTTTGTCCAAGGTTCAAGTGTTTAGGTGGAACAAAGCCTTCAAAGACGAAAAAGAAAGGACGGTCGATGACGAACAACGCGCCGTCAAGTTCTCGAACTTCGGACAATGTGTGGCTAAAATTAAAGCGCTTTTGGTCTCTGATCGTCGAATGAGTGTCTGAATGATTGCGGAGACGTTGGGAGTTGCGAAAGGTTCAGGAATCGAATCGCGCGCGAAGAAAGTAAATTTAAAATTCAATAATATACTTATTTCAATTTATTCATTTATTTATTTATTTTGTTAAAATCTCTTTAAATCCTGTGTTATATATGTAATTCAGATTTTAAAACATACTAAATTACGTGGAAGTAAAAAAAAACTTATAATAAAAAGATTCCTATATAAGCAACAGATGGCGAAACTGGTGCTTTCGTCAAACCGGCAAGTGAGTGCCGAGATCGCTAGTCTTTCAAAATATACCTCCCGGAGCTCACTGCTAGCGTACATGTAAAAACATGTACGTCAGCAATTCTTATAATCCTTCTATTATATATCTTTATATAGCAGAGTAAAAATTTGCAGTAAAAGCTATGTTTGTTAAAAAAAGGTATACGTTAAAACCATTAAAGATGCTCAAAATAATGTATAGACGACAAGCCTTTTAACAATAACATAAAAGTATATCTTCATTTGAAAAATTAGTTAAAATTAGTTAAAACAAGAATGTCAATATCTTCCTTTTCTCTATCAACACTTGGTAACGTACGCCTGCTTTTTCTATTAAATCAATTCTTAAAAACAGTCTATTTTCCCATACTGTGATGCACTATCATAAGGATTTAGTACGGAAGTAATACAAAAATATCTTACTCTAGGCAGGCTTGATACAACATCCTGTTATCTCACCAGCTCAGGCACAAGCTCCTTGATTGATTTCCTGAAAGTGTTCACGGCTTACATACTCATGTCAAAAGCCGATATTCAAATATCGGGTTGTAACTTCTACGAAATACGTCATCTACCGGAAACTGAAGACTTTTATGTTTAATTATATGACGCACAGCAGTTTGCCAAACATGACGTAATCTAAACGAAACTTGCGTCAGTGATTCGGCTTAGTTATTAATTGAATCGCCTTAACCTGAATCGGCGTAAATTCGAAATGCAAAATATGACGTCAAACTTAAAGAAAGGTAAGTAATTAATGAACCCTCAAAGTAATTCTTAGTTCATATTGCTAACACTCACAAACAATTGGATTCTGCATCACGATAACGCACCGGTCCACACATCCTTAAGAGTGTCTCAGTTCCTGTCAAAACACAAAGTCGCAGTGCGGCCCCAGCCACCGTACAGCCCCGATCTGTCACCGCTAGACCTTATTTTCCATTCCCTAGGTTAAAATCCAGCTTAAAAAGTCATCGTTTTGGCGATCTGGAGAACTTGCAGAAAAACGAAAAGTGCGTTCTGAACAGCATTCATCAGTTGAAGACCTCCAGGCGGGCATAAATGGGTGGCTGAGTCGTTGGTAACGGTGTATTAATGCAGGAGGATGCTATTTTGAAGAATATTAAGTGTCTGTAAAATTATCTTCAAATAAACGAATTTTATGGAATCAGTCTCATTACTTTCTGGACAGACCCTGTATTTTAAAACTGATACACCTCCAGCTTATTTCTGCTGACAACAGAAGGAATTACAAATCAGACTTCAGCAGTCATTTCTCAGCATTCATAAGACTTTAAGGCTCTGTATCTCAAAATGACCAAAAATGGAGTTGGCTCACTTTTCCTAATAAGGCCTTCATATATATATATAGAGAGAGAGTGAGGGCTTTTTTCTGGAGGTATGCGGGGATACGCCGTATCCACACCTTTTTTTACCATGTTTTTATTAACTCGCTTTCATGTTTGTTTGTGTGTGTGTGTGTTTGTCCGGTACAAATCTTGCAATCGATTTTTAACTCACTTCCCGACTAGCTAGACATTTGAAACTTTTAGAATAGCTCAGAACACGATGACAATGCATTATTTTGATACTCGTAGCCATCTTTAAGCAATTTTGAATTCATTTTGAGTTAATTTTGTTTTGTAGACTGGTGCAGCCATCTATCGGCCGGGACGGGAATGAAAAGTTAAACACAAGTTAACTTCTAATTAACTTCATTTTCTTTCAAGTGGATGGGATAATTCATCCAAAAAATTTTTAAAAAGTATTTATTAATGCATAGAATTGTCAAGTTTATATAATTCAACAGAAAATTTAAAAACATGGTATATAAAAAGTTCTTTTTATCTTGTAATTATTAAGTATAATTTTGGCTTAAATTAACCGAAATTTTAAGAAACTTACGAGTCAATTGTTAATATATAGCAAAAAGTATTTATTTTAATTGCGAGTTCTGTGTTTAACCGTGACGTGACGTGACGTGTGAAAACACGGTACTAAAAATACGCACCTTTATTTGAGAAAACACAGTACACCCACATTTTTTTTTAAAAAAAAGCACTCTATATATATAAGAGTTACGCGCTATCGAGGGGTGAGTAACTCGGAGACCACTATAACTTTTTAAATTACACCCCCCCCCCCCCCTTCAACACGATCGATCGTCTTTCGCCAACACGACACCAGGCATCGGGCTTAAAACTGACCATTTCCTAATTAAGTGACCGTTCTCACCGCACGACACTGGACGAACACTTTTTTTCCCCCAAGCGCGCACTCCATTTAGCATATTAAAAGATAATGACAGCTTTTGAGCTCTGCTCTCCGATTGCTTCGCAATCGATAATTACGTCGAGAGGGGTGCGTCGCCGTTCATTTGCAGGCGCTCGGAAGAATTTCCGAACATGCAGTACTCACCTGTGCGAATGCATGGAACCTGAAAATATGGGAAAAGTGGAACGACCTCGGGGGAAACGAAAAACAAAACTTCTCCTTCGCACCTGACACCTGTAGATTTACGAAAACGTCGAGTCGACTTCCAGTTTATGGACGAGACTGTCTGGCTCGTCGTTCGCGCCAGAGATGAACTCGATATATTGGCATCACCCGTCCACACAGGGCCGGATTAAGACAATGTACGTCTGGCTAAGGGGTTGTGGTGTCGTGGCCTTCACAACAATACTTCAGTATTCGAGAGAGGTTTTTTCCAAGAGAAAGCAGAGCCATACGTTCGACTTAAGTTATTTTAGTCCGGTTCATCCCTTCCGCTCGTCGATAGCCCTCGGCTTCTCTCCACCTAATCTGTTAGTCGCTTTCTCACCCCGAAAAAACCTCTATCTCGACGTTTGCGCTTGACCCCTTTTAAGCACCTTCCGAAAACTTCTAGAACAATCTAGACTCCTATTCAGTACATTCCAGGCTTTCCGAAAAAGACTTTCCACGGTGCTCAACGACATTTGGTCCTCAATGAATAAGTGGTACGAAAACCGGTGGCTGCTTAGTAAAAATTCTCCTGCTAAAGGGAAAAAAAATCCGGGAAACACATTCCACTGTCGATTTCAAAGGATAGGCTAAATGAAAAAGTACCGTTCCCACACAATAGCCTAGCGATTCCAAGAAACGGCCAGGTGGTTAAAAGTAGAGTATAGCCACGTTACTAAAGGGTACTATAAGACTCCCAGTCATATCGGATGGGACATAAAGGTCTGTTCCCACTGAATGCGGAACGTTAGCGTTAAAAAATTTTACCAATTACTGAACTCTATTCAATGACCACTTGATACGTCAAACCAATCACAGGTCATGTCAACCATCTCGGAACCAACGTAGTAACGCAACGCAACGCTCCGGATGAAATGGCATCAGGCCTTTTGTCGTTCGACAAATGTTTATTTTAATATACCTATACTACGCCTTTATAGTTTCTCATTTTTATAAATGTAAAATTGGCATCATCATATAGTTAAAATGCCATGCGACGTCCTTTGTTGTTGTTTTCTATTATTGTTATTTGTTCATTGCGTCCATCGTTAATTCTTTAAACACCGAAGAGACGAATAACTGCTAGTGTCGAGAGACTTTTGCGCTGTACAAAATTAAATTTATTCTTTCAAGGTTGACGGTAATTAAAATTCAAACATTTTCTTCGCGTCATTTCTTGGAAAAAAAAATTCTCTAAAATATCTGTAAATTGTAAGTTGTTTGAATATAATTTTCAAATGCCATGAGAGAAAAATCTGTCGAGTTTCTCTTGTGCCACGGTCAATCTGTACGCATTTCTTCAAATGCGTCATTTCGGAGAAACTCCATTCGCTATTTCAACGTTAGTGTCATGACCATGTGGTTAAGTAGCTCGTTCATGGTTACCATGGACACATAAACTACTCTTTGCTCACATATATCTTGTTTATTTATATATATTTACACCATCTATGATACAACATTTCCATTATCAGTTGATCATTATCAATCCTCAAAAAGAACAATCATCAATCGAAAATCAGAGAGAGAGAGAGTCTAAAGTCCAGCACAGAGACCGGAAGCATGTCCTATTGTTATCTCTCTATTGGTATCTCTCTTTCAGAACACTCCAGATTATTCTAGAAGCTTCGGCATAGCCGTAGGAAAAATCCGGCCCTAGTGTCGAACCTCTGGTCCCCCGGTAGTGGTTGCAATTAGTTTGCTTTGAACTGTCCGTCAACGACTTGTTTGACGACTCTTTTCTTAAATTGGTCGCATCTGCAAAGGCTTTTCCTAATTAGGAATGGGGAGAGCACCATCAAGTGTATAGACCTCTGACAGTTAGAGAATGAAGAAGTCAATCCACTGTTTGCTAAAAGAATGTACATATCAGAATCCACATATAAACAGAGCACATACGTAGTAAGCACCCACCCCCGACTCCTCTTGACACATTTTGCGCTCCAGGAGCGTGACTAGTCAACCCTACCCGACCGTTCACTCTTGTTGGCATTCGTGCTTGGCATTCGTCTTCCAGACATTCCCCCATTTAGAACCCCCCCCCTCCAAGGTCCCTCGTGTCTCTTTGATGAACTGTGAAAATACCGCGCTGAGGAAGGATCGCCAAAGAGCGCTGCAGTTGACGTCCCCTGCCCCATAAATAACTGTTTTCCCCGCAGAATTCTCTGCAGTTCTGCATGTGTGTGGACCCCTTACGAGAGATTCGTGTTTTTGCCTAAATAAATTTTAGGTATTTCCCTTTTCTTCTCATTATCCTTTACCCGGCTCTGCATCCATCTGAAGGTAAGCATTTAGAGTTCAGACCCGGAGCACCCTGGTGGTTAAAGCGTCGGGATTCCGTACTGGGGGGGGCCACTGAATGCTCTCGTGTCTGCGCCGGGTATGGCACTTTAATTATGTAGGCTGGAAAGTCCCTCCTTGGAGTCCGCAAGGATGGGAGGAGGTCATGAAGCCTCCAAATCCGACCCAGGTACATTTTGGTAGCGACACAGTTACCGGCAAGAGTTCTTAGCTGGTATATTGGAATTGAAGGACAGTCGCAGTGCGCGTATTAAAAGAAAACTACTGGGGGATTTCGTCATCCTATTCTGGCTGGAGCAACCAGAATTCCGTCGTGGGGAAGGATATGTTGTGTCCGTGTGGAATTGGTTGATAACCGCCTTTCAGATAAACACTTAGCGAAACTAAAAATTCTCGGGGAGGGGGGGGGGAAGGTTTTTTGTTGACTTATAACAAATTTTTTCATTTCGGAGTACAATTTAATATATATATATTTTAATTAATATATATATATATATATATATATATATATATATATATATATATATATATATATATATATATATATATATATATATATATATATATATGCAATATAAAAATAATTTTATATTAATAATCTGACTTCTGCATGTTCCTGTAAAACATAATTTATTCGATTTCTAAAGATGATGTAATTCTCATAAAAGTTACAGTACTTAATCCCTTCGTACCCCTGTAGACAGAGAAATATCCTTATAGACTTAGGACAACCTCTGTCTAGGGAGACTGAACCGATAAGAATCATTGGACACGCCCTACTCCATGACGTAACATAACGTTATAGGGAACGTTATAGGAACCTTTGCATCACCTCTTCTGGATTTTCCCGATATAAAAATCATAACACGGCTGAAAGCCGCTCCTTTTTCTGATAGTGTTTGTTACATTTCATACGTCACTCGGTCTAGGTCCCTCCCTATGGGGAACTGTGTATGAATGACAAACTATTGAAGTTAATTCGCCTATTTACTGCGTCCCAATAACGATATGGCGGCCCCGAACTAACTCGCTTCACTGTCGAGGACCCGCAATAGCGCAACCGAGTTTGTGTGTTTCTTTCCGTTTCAGATGAGCAGGGCAGAGACGGGGTTAAAGCATTTACAAGCTTTATTAACATTAAAACGGAAGACATTTAACACAGAACTACACATCATGATAAACGAAAATATACATAGAGCACTTCCCGTGCGTCGAAGGCTTTACCGCCAACGTAACTCTCCGCATTCACGCGGGCACCCTTTGGGAACTCCGTCTGGAGTATCCAAACAAATCTCTCTCCGAGAGCGATGACCTCTTAGGTCCCCCGTTTTCTGTCTTCTCCTTAGTTCGCCGTCGCACCCACGACATGTCGGCCTTGTCTGTCCATGACGTCATCACAGCTCCCCGCCGAAATATTCAGTCTCCCCCGATCATAAACAAGACAGGGGGTGGGGTCAAGACGTTACAGACAAGACAGGGGGGGTCGCCGACGTTACAGCTCCCTCCCCCTTAAAAGAAATTTCAGGGGTGAAATTTCCAAAGAAGGTGCTGGACTAATAAGCCCACCTGAAAATAATCCCTAGAGAGGTCACATACATAGGCCCAATTCAGCCAATTAACACACTAACTTTAAAAATAAATTTTACCAGAGTCCGGAATTAAAATTAAAACATTCGCGTACTCAGTTTTGGAAACCTACTTGATTATCACCTCTCTATGAGTGCGGATTTATTCCTTCCAAACAAAACCCTTTTACCACATGGAAGTTTATCATATCTTTTAATACACTTACAATTCTCAGAACTGAAACTTCGTTCAATTACACATTTACACAAATTACATTAACATTACATTTGAACAATAAATGAGTGAAAATTTTATCCATATAAAAAAAAGAATACACACAATTTACTATGCATTGACACATTAGTTTGAACTGACTTAATGACATAACAACATACACCTAATTTCATCTAATTTCCTTTTGAGAAGACCAACAATCACACTACCGCAACCCCTTCTTTCCTACTCAGTCCATCCGCGTTCCCATTTAACTTACCCGGTTTATGTTCTATCTCGAAATTGTATGGTTGTAAACATAAAGCCCATCGCGTTAATCTGGAATTAGTTCCCATCATTTTCTTGAGGAAAACTAACGGATTGTGATCCGTTTGTATACGGAACTTTTGACCGTCGAGGTAGTGACTTAGTTTTTTTAGCCCGAACATTAGTGCGGCTAATTCCCGCTCTACAGTACTATAGTTTTGTTCGGCTTTCGAAAACTTTTTACTTAGAAAAACTATGGGGTGTTCTTCCCCGTCGTATTTCTGTGACAGGACAACGCCCGCCCCGAACAAACTAGCGTCCGTCTGCACCAGAAATTCTTTTGAATAGTCGGGCGCGTATAAAATCGGGCTCTTCATCAAGAGAGATTTTAGCTCCTCAAATGCCCTGTTGCAATCGCCTGACCAATTTATCTTCTCTTTCTTGATTTTACCCTTTAAAGCGTTGGTTAACGGAACCGCTATGGCCGCATAGTTTTTCACATATCGGGAGTAATAGCCTGTTAATCCCATAAAAGCTCTTAACTGCGTCTTGGTTTCCGGTACAGGGAACTCTTTTATCGCCTGTATCTTTACCTCACTAGGGGATCTTTTTCCAGAGCCTACTTCGTGCCCTAGAAACCTGACATGATCTTGTGCGAATTTGCATTTGGAGGGTTTTACCGTTAAATTGGCTTCCCCTAACTTCTTTAATACCGCATCTATATCTCTTAAATGTCTGTCCCAGTCCGTTGAGAAAATTGCTATGTCATCTATGTACGGTACCGCAAAATGTTCCAAACCCGCCAGAACACTTGCTATCAATTTACAGAAGTAAAATGGAGCATTTACCAACCCGAACATCATAACCTTAGGTACAAATGTCCCAAAAGGAGTCACGAAAGCCGCATACCTCTGCGCTCGTTTTGTTAAGGGAATTTGGAAGTAGCCCTTTGTCAAATCCATTACCGTTATCATAGACGCCGCACTAACTCTTTCTACCACCTCCTCAATGTTAGGTAGAGGGAAAAACTCCGTCCTGGTTTTGGTATTAAGCCTCCTGTAGTCCACACAGGGCCGTGGGTCTTTCCCCGGACTCTCGACTAAAATCATGGGCGACGTGTAATCGGATTGCCCCACCTCTATTACACCTAAAGACAAAAGCCTTCGGATCTCTTCCCGTAATATTTCTGTTTGTCGAGGAGACATACGGTAAGGTTTCGCCCTCACAGGTGAGTCGTCGATTAAAACGATGTCCATTTCAATTAACGGAGTTCGCCCTGGATCAGAAGAGAAAATGTTTTTATGACGTTCTATCACACCCCGGAACTGCCCAATTTGGTCGGCGGACACCCGTTTTTCCAAATCACTCCCACTGACGATTTCCCAAAAATCCATCTGGGTAGGGTCTGCTAACGGATAAGGAATCTCAGCGTCTTCCTCTACTTCCTCACTGTAAGGATCTAATAAGAGATTTACGTACTCAGGCCGACGATGATATGGTTTAAGTAAGTTCACGTGGTAAATTGTGGACTTATTTCTCTTTTCCGGAATATCAACGATATAATTCGTTTCGGAGATAACACTTGTGACCGTCCCAGGCCCAATCCAATTAACTGCCATTTTATTGGGTTTTGATGTGGCTAACACCAGGACTTGGTCCCCGATTTTAAATTTCCTCAAGACCGCGTTTTTGTCGTACCACAGCTTCCGCTTATCCCTACTCTCCAGCATAGTCTTCCCAGCCAGTTCCTGACATGTTTTTAATCTCTCCATCAAGTTTAGAACATATTCCACTACATTCTGATCCGTACTCCCTTGTTCCATCCAATTTTCATATACTAGGGTATGGGGTGCTCTTAAGTTTTTCCCGTGTACCAATTCCGCTGGGCTAAACCCTGTGCTTTCATGTGTTACAGTACGCAATGAAAACAAAGCCATAGGTAAAATGGATTCCCACTCCTTTCCAGTTTCTAAGCATAGAGCTTTTAGGACTTTCTTTAACGTAGAATGAACCCGTTCAACGCTGTTGGATTGCGGATGGCAAACACTACTGTGGCTAACCTTGACCCCGAATTTATGAAAAAACTCTGAAGTCAGCTCACTCGTGAAAGATCTTCCCAAATCGCATTGTATTTCCCTAGGAAACCCGGTTCTCGAGAAAATCTGCAACAATGCATCGATCACAGACGTCGAACTTATGTCCTCCACAGGAATTGCATCGGGATATTTTGATGCCACGCATATGGATGTGATTAAATATTTGCGATTCTTTTCGCTTGGGGGCAATGGTCCTACCGCATCTATGTTGATCTTTGAAAACACCTCCGTTATAATTGGCACGAGTTTCAAAGGAGCTTTTTTCTTATCATTATTTTTTCCCACCTTTTGACAGGTGTCGCACGACCTCACAAATTCCTCTATCTCCTGATAACAGTTCGGCCAGTAATAACACCTAAGTACCCTGTCTTTCGTCTTGGTGACCCCTAAATGACCTGCAACCTGTTCGTGACACAAGGCTAGAATCCCTCTCCGGTATTCTAACGGCACACACAATTGAATTATCTGCTCGCCGCTCCTCGAATTGGATGTGCGAACGAGTTTATCATTAACTACGGAGAATCCCCCTGAGTCCTTCTCAGCCGATTTCCCCCATAGTGCTGCCAAAGTGGGACATGCCTTCTGTGTCGTCCTAAAGTCGTTTGGCGTAATGGTTGATAGAATGGAATCTTTTGAATGACTCCCAAGAAACACGCCTGACCCTTCTCCGAGTATCAACCCATCTGATTCTTGAGCCCGCGGTTCCGGGCTTTGATCTACCTCCTGCTGAATTTCCTGAGCTGATTCGTTTTGCCTATTACGGTTGCTTCGCGTAACAACTGCATTTATCGGAATGCTGTTCAGTTTCTGCTCTATGAGCTCCGCCGTTTTATTCCCCAAAAGATAATAGCCCTGTTCAACTCCGGCTGGTTTAATCGCTGCTTTGGTAACAACACTACCAAAATCTCCCTCGATTGTCACCCAAGCCAATGGCAAACATATGCACTCATTATCTAGTGGTTGACGAACCCAAGTGACTTCTCCGATTAAGTCTTCGTTTCTAACCCAGCTCTTATCACATAAATCTATCCCAGCCCCGGTATCTCGTAAGTAATTCCTGGATTCTCCATTTATCAATGCTTTTTTTAAATAGGGTTCGAAACACCTACCTAAATCGACTTCCATTCCCAAATGGTTCACGACCTCCTCTTGCGATTTACTTTTAAGATATTCAGGACACTCTTGTTTGAAGTGTCCCGTCTTAGAGCAAAAGTAACATGTTAACGCCCTTTTCTTTTCATACGCTTGCTCTTTACGCCAATTTGCGCTTCCAGATTCTTCCTTTTTACTTCCCGTTTCTGGTCTAACCTTAACTTCGTCCTTACACTTAACATAGTTCTGACCCTTGTTCTTTTCCTGAAACGTTTTTTTCTCCCATACCTTTTTCTCTGGTTTCCTACTGCTATTTCGTACACTCTCGTACCGATCGCATTTATCCGTTAGAATTGAAACCACTTTGAGATCATCCCAATCGTCAAGGTATTTTTCCCGTATTTCCATAGGAACCCGTTTTTTGATCTGTTCGGTGACCATCAGCTCTTTCAGTGACTCGAAATCGCTCACTTCCACCGACTCCAACCAATTTTCCAGGTAACCCCTTAATTCGTAGGCTAGGTCTGACCACAGCGCTCCCGGCTTTCTCTGATGAGTCAGGAATTTTGTCCTCAACGCGCCCGTGCTAAGTCTAAACCTCTTTAACAAAAGTGATTTTATATGAGGGTAATCGTCACCTCTCTGACCTGGTTCTTTCACGATAATCTCGGAAATATCTGCTGGTAATAAAGGGATCAATTGGCTAACCCATTCGTTATCGGGTACATTTGCCTTTTCAGCCTGTTTTTCAAAAATCATGAGAAACAGGGTTATATCTCCCAACTTAGGGTCGAATTTGGGGACTAAATCTCGTAGGTAGATTCGCGGACCCCTAGCTACTTCTATATTAGATCCATTCGAATTAACACTGCCCGTTTCGGCTGTACCTCGAATGCGCATTCTCTCTAATTCAAAATTCCTCTCTCTTTCTCTTTCTTCTATAATCTCTCTTGCCTCCCTTTCTTTCTGTTCCTTATCTAATTTAACCTCCTCCAGAATTGCTCCTAAACACGCTTTAGCTACGTCTTCCTTGTAATTTGGAGCATTCATAATCCGGTTGGCAATAGCTATCTTTGTGCTGTTCGTTGACGCCTCAATTTCAAATTCCTCGGCCAAAGCCAACAGGACATTTTTGGTCTGCCTACACATATAAGCTTCCATTGCTCAAAATTAAAGGATAACTCAATTACTTACAAAACCACAATTTCCGATTCATAAACTACAATAGCAATTACTCTGCACTCACAGTCTAGGTCCCACTAGATTCGCATAGGAATGCACTAGCACTAAAATACTCTGCGTATTTTGAACAGATAAAATATAACAACACTGATACAATTTCGCCCTACACCAGGAACACTGACCACAAATATTGTTATACTAAACACTAAATTTTTTTCACATATGTTGCAAAAAACAATCACAAATATTCAAAATATAAATACTAAAAAATTGAAATATTCAAAATATGCAAATACTAAAATATTCAAATTTAGCACACGTACTGATACCTCAGATATCATTTACTCAAAACCTTCAAACATTTAGTACATAATTCACAACCATTATATCCTAAACATTTAAAATATCTGTTCTATATATTGCGACTAACAACTACAAATATTAAACTAAAATTTTCAAAATGTCTGTCACTTATATCACAAATATTACATTCTAAGATATTCAGATCACTAGACTCTATGATCAGACACTTAACTACGAGTACTTCCTATACATAGAATAGCAACAGAAAAAGGAATACTGCTCTTATATTACTGTCATGCCGCTAGCACAACTTATAACAAAGAAATACACAATATCACATAGATTCAGTATATAACACATATGCATACACAATAATTTTACCTTTAAAATTATCTCATGTGATGTGTTTCCAAAACTGAGTATTTTTCTGAGCAACATACACTGAGAGATTTATTTCCAAATCGCTCACAAACCTTTTCCCTTGTTTAATCCCCTAAACAAGTATGTCCACTATAGACCTTGGACATTAACCAAACCAATTAGCCTAATTCTAAGAACTTTAATTGATTTAAGTACTGGACTCCCAAAGAAAGAAATAAAATCAACTAATATAAATCAGTACAAAATTATCCAATCCTGAAAATAATTTGCTTCCCCTGAATTATTAGACTGACTTAAACCCGTCCTAACCTTACAATTACTACAAACCTAGACAATTATCAAACAGACCTCTCTAGAAATTATTCCAAGTAGACTTACCTCCTGTTGTAGCACTCCAGCTGTATCCACTGTCGTCGTCTACACTTTACTGCAAAGGCTCTACTTTTTCTAGGCACCCGGTCTCGCTGTTCTCGTCGTAGGCTGTCAGCACTTTCCGAAGGTAGCACCTAACATTTATTTCGGCTGGTTCCCAGGATATTCTCAAAATACCACCGTTTCTTCTTCTGTCGTCCAGATTCTGTCGTGGATTCGAATGTCTTTATCCAATCAGACATATATCACAACACTGCCACCAGCTATGGCGGCCCCGAACTAACTCGCTTCACTGTCGAGGACCCGCAATAGCGCAACCGAGTTTGTGTGTTTCTTTCCGTTTCAGATGAGCAGGGCAGAGACGGGGTTAAAGCATTTACAAGCTTTATTAACATTAAAACGGAAGACATTTAACACAGAACTACACATCATGATAAACGAAAATATACATAGAGCACTTCCCGTGCGTCGAAGGCTTTACCGCCAACGTAACTCTCCGCATTCACGCGGGCACCCTTTGGGAACTCCGTCTGGAGTATCCAAACAAATCTCTCTCCGAGAGCGATGACCTCTTAGGTCCCCCGTTTTCTGTCTTCTCCTTAGTTCGCCGTCGCACCCACGACATGTCGGCCTTGTCTGTCCATGACGTCATCACAGCTCCCCGCCGAAATATTCAGTCTCCCCCGATCATAAACAAGACAGGGGGTGGGGTCAAGACGTTACAGACAAGACAGGGGGGGTCGCCGACGTTACAACGAACTCTTTTCCAGATGTTCCATTTTCTGATTTTCCGGCTGTTTCTACAAGACATGTTATGTCATATAAACTATTGAACTAATATATATATATATATATATATATATATATATGTGTGTGTGTGTGTGTGTGTGTGTGTGTGTGTGTGTGTGAAAATAACGGCCCACCATTATATATCTAAAGCGTATTTAAAATTATCCTGTTAATAAAACACGACCCCTTTTTCCAAAATTGCAACTTAAAAGTAAAATAAGATAATTTATCGTAGCCCTGCTGATCATGATACAGGCATGTGAAGTAGCTGAACTCAATAACATCCCCAGATATGAGTGTTAGAAGTTATGAGATTCCGAATGTCAGTATAGTGTCAAAATTCTTGAAGAGCCCTCGAACCACTATGTATTTATGGGGTCTGTAACGTCAAAAATCACACGTTATAAGAACTTTATGGCCACTTATCCTGCACCCAGGTCAATAGTTCGCGGTTCTAACAAGCGCGGGATCTAGCAGTATATTCCCCGATAAATTTAAGTGGACATGTGAACTCCACGAATCTAAAGTCGCCCAATTAAAATATTGAGTAGTTTAGGCCCTCTGGCGTCAATATCGCAAAACACCCATTTAATATTGCGTGAACAGAAGATTTCTGTCTCTTGGTGTCTAACTCTCGTTGCTGTCGGACCTGCGGTCCGCTTCTGTCTTGTAATATAATCCGCGCCCCGTCAGGCCAAGTCATGTGGCCAATGCAGCTAATGCCTTCAAATAAATAAAGCAAGTCTTCGAAGTTGTGTATTTCATCAATGGCTCCATGTGTGCGTGTCTCGCCTAAAGTTCGCAAGTGCTTCCCTGGATCTACACTGCGGCCGTCTGCATCACACCTTCTTGCTGGCTACACCTACGATTAGTGCTATGCCTCTCCTCCACGGTGTGAGGTACGGGGCATCACACACACACACACACACATATATATATTACATCACGTCCTTCTATTATTACCTGAAAAGGGAAAACTAGTTCATATTTACATGACTGGAGCTAGACTCAGCCTGAAAGGAATAAAAATTAAATTTGGAAGCAATCGGTTCGAATCGTTTATTAGAGCGACAAAAGTACATCCGTCCATTCCAGAAGAACGGCTCGGAAGTAATATCACCTTTCAACATTAAACGCGAGGGCGGGGTAGACATGTGACTATTTTTTGTAGGGTCAGCAGATTTAGGGGTTCGCGAATCTCACCCAACTCCTTAATTCGGAGATGTACACTTGTAGAAATGCAAAGGTATGCGATTCATGGGAAGTTCTGTGGCTAACGGTTTTAAAGCGATAAATTAGTATTACTGGGGATTGGATTTGGGAAAGGGAATTTAAATGCTAGACTGGAGGGAATAATATTTAAGATATTACAAACATTATAAATAAATAAATAAATATATATACATATATACATACATATATACATATATATACATATATATATGCATATATATATACACATTATATATATATATATATATATATATATATATATATATATATATATATATATATATATATATATATATATGTATATATATATATTAGTGGTGCCTCGACTTACGAGTTTAATTTGTACCATGACAGAGCTCGTAACTCGAAATACTCGTATCTCGAATCAATTTTCCCTATTGAAATGAATGGAAATGCCATTAATTCGTTCCGGGCTCCCCCAAAACACCGCATCTCTTTGTTACATGTTTTTAAATAAGAGAAATGTGCTTATAAATGATGACCATTGCATAAAAACGCAATACAATAGAATGTACTGCAATAAACTTGTATTATTAAGAGTATTGTGCAACATTTACCTTGCAGATCAGACTTGAAGATGCCGATGTAAGAGGGGGAGAAAGGTTGAAATGAATAATTAAATCTTTTTGATTTTTAACCAAGATCATCCCATTCCCTATACAATTGTATAATAATTGTACTTAAAGGTTGTAAATATTATACGCTTTTCGTGTTCTCATTTGATGAGCACGTAACATGGCGTTCGCTGCGCAAACTAGCTGTGGGGTATCTGAAGCTTGCTCTTAACCCGAATTCTAGCTCGTAACTCGAAGCAAAATATCTGCCGAGATAATGCTCGTATCTCGAAAAACTCGTAAGTAGAGACACTCGTAAGTCGAGGTACCACTATATATATATATATATATATATATATATATATATATATATATTTATTTCGATCCAAGTCGGCCATCAATGGACCCATTTTCATGGAGGTGAGCGAATCCAATAGGGTTAGTCCTGAGCAGCCTTAACTATTCATGAATTGCCGAACGCAAGCCCTCGCATTCGACATGTGGAAAAAAAAGAATAATTGTACATTCCCGCTGTTCAGTTTTTATGGCTTGCATAAATTCGTTCCTCAAAAATTGGAGCCATTCAATATTTCCAAAAAAAAAAATTTATTCCATCGTCGCTGCTTCCGGGCCGTCATTTCGTCTCGGTCCCCACCTGCCTATTGGTCAGAACCATTATCAGACGATCGTGTGCAGCACAGCCTTTTACGAGAGCATCTCCCAGACGTTAGGGAAGTTTAAAAAAAAAATAGGTATTAGCCACACACAAACATCGTTCCACACGCAAACGACGCATCCCCTGCGAAGACGTCGGGAGTGTTCGCAGGCCTGCACGACCATCTCCATCCCTACGCGCTGCACTAACACCGGGTAAAACAATCCTCGCGAAAAAGAACGAGAAAAAAAAAAAAAGACGAAACTGCGAGCCCATCTCCTTTGCTAACGAGAATCAGAACCTGGGGAGTTGTCGACAGACGATTTTTTTATTTTTTTATTATTATTCCTCTCTCTCTCTTTCCCTCCAGAACCAACTCTCCCTCCCCCAGACGATAATTACTACCGCACTGGTGGCCGATGTTTGTTCAACATTTGACCCCTGCTCGCACGGTTTTTACCACCCCCCCTTTTTTCTACCGGAGGCCGTAATATAGTGTGGCCCTCAATTCTTTTTTAATGTTTGGGATTTTATTTTTTTATTTTCTTCTTTTTTGTTAGTGGACTGATTTAGAGGTGGCAACAGTGCCGTGTAGGGTTGCCAGAGGTGCAGTCGGTTGGCGCGTAATCGGTTCCGCGTTGTTCTTCCATAGGTACGGACCAAACGATACAGTCCAAACGATAGGAGGCATTGGCCGCGCGCTAAACTGGCGCCTACCGATGGGGCAGGGGGGAGAGGAGGGGGTTAAAGGTCGTTTGTACGAGAGGTCGATCGTTGCAATACGTTTATTGTCCTCACAACCCCAAGCGATTTGGATGATGTTTAATTCTGGCAACACCGAACGGGAATCCATGGCAAATTTCTTACTACAATGACATATAAGATTCTGTCATCTTCCTCGGCATTAAGGCGCAACCAGGATCCCCTAGACTCCCCCATAAGGATCCTGGTTGCGCCTAGGGCTCGACACACTTAAGGGGACAGTGGACCTTCAAACCTAACTTTTTTTTGTTTTGAATGGATTTGCTTGAATATGTGATTAGTACCATAGATATGTAAAAATGGTTAAAATTTAAAGATGAAATATTAATAATTTATTAATTATTAATTATATCAAAAATGGACCCAATTAAAAATACTCCATGCGCATTTCTTTTGCATAATAATATGGTCATTTTTAATTACAGGATACCTTATAGAACTATCAATGAAACTTATTGCTTATTTTAAGCATTCATTAAAAATATAAAGAGAAAAAAAAATAATAGCGAAAACACCCTTTTTATGACGCAAAATACATATAAATCATCTTTTCGAGTACAAAATTTAGAAATTCTGAGCTACGAAGCATAATTTTTTTCAATAAGATTTATTTGAAATACAGTTAAGTATATAAAACTTAAATTTCAAAGCAATACGATCGTTAGAAATGCGCCCGGAGCAGTTTGAATATTAGTATGACATGAAAATTTTTATCTTAAGAAAAACACATTTAAAGTTATTGCTATTAGTAACCACATACTATCTAAATTAAATACAAATGCCCATAACTAGGAGAGTAATCACAGAAATTAAAAAAATTATTTTTGCAACACATTCCTACTCGTCCGTAGTTTCATAATTCAATAAAATTACAAAAAAAAATCGAATTTTTGGACAAATTTCGCAATTTTGAAAGCCCACTGTCCCCTTAAGAAGTCCGTAACCGATAGAGGGGCGTAAGCAAAACATCGATGTTCACAGTCACCATACAACCACTGCCCATTGTAAAAATCAGTATCAGAATGCTGATTTATTTTCAAACAACCGGAAATTCAAAATAAGTATATGTCTCCAGCGCCAACTCTGGGAGAGTTCTGATCCTCTATACCACGTCACAGAGCACGAGATTGTAAATTTAAAAAGGACCTCTCACACATACACGATTTCCCAAGCTCTGAGACGTACTGTGAGCAGGCGGAACTAGTGACCATCTACGAAGGGACGATGAAATTGAGAAATAACCGCAGGCGCCTGATTCCGTTATCTTTCAACTGCGAGTAGCCAGCGGTTTTCTTCTTCCTGGTGAAAATGATCCATTCTCTACCACTGGAGCCATTGTGTGTGTGTATATATATATATATATATATATATATATATATATACAAAGGTTGGGGTATAAGTCATGGCAACTATTTTTTTTTCTTGTAGATGTGTGAACGGATCACAAACGTATATGTGTCGTGTGGAAGTTCTGCAGCCATAGTGTGTATGCAGAACAACAGATGGCTCTGTGATAGCTGGTAGTAGCGCAGCGAGGGCTCTGAAATCAGTCAGTTGGTGAGTGTCGTGCGAGGTGGAAGTAACCCATGTTGAGCAGCGCGCTTACATCAAAATAGCCGTTCTCAGAGGGAGAAATGCGATGGAATGTCACAGTGAATTAGTACAAGCCCTTGGGACTAATGCCCTACCATATCGTACAGTAGCACGGGCAGGGGAAAACATTGAGAGTCTTTAGGCCCAGGTTTGTCATGTCAACTTTATGTGTACTGTGTTATCATTCTTTTGCACGGTGAAGGCCATATTGCCCTGTATACTACCGTAATAAATTAGTGTGTTACGATATTTCAGTGCTATTCATTGTCCACACATGTAGTTAAGACCTTGTCCTTTCGTCTGTATATGTCGCATTTTCCAACCGGACTGGTATCTTCAAGAAAAAAAATAGTTGCCATGACTTATACCCCAACCCTCGTATATATATATACACAAGTGGTTATCAAAATAATGGAAACCCCTATCAATATTAGTGGTGTTTATGAATGTGCTTCGTATTCCTTAAAAAACGAGTCTGGCCACCGGTATTTTTTTTATATAATATAGTGTATGTATTATTCTACTATCAGGTGGCAGTAATGAAGCTAAGGACATCGTGCTTTTGGGGAGAACATCAGGGTCGTCCAAAGAGGAGGGCAACTGGGGCACTTTGCCCCAGGCCCCTTACTGCCGGAGGGGCCCTAAAAATTTTTAAAAATTAATTTATTAGATTTCATCCAAAAGAAAATTCCGAAACACATGTACTGTACTTCAAAATTCAAAATAATCTCTTGAAAATAGGCCCCCCCCCAAAAAAAAAAAAATAAATAAATAAATAAATAAAATATTAGATTTAGATTTATCGCATTAGATTTATCGAATTAGATAAATCTAATTCGATATTAGAATTAGATTATCGAATCTAATTCTAATATCAAATCTAGCCCCCCCCCCCAAAAAAAAAAAAAAAATATATATATATAGATATTCGATTTAGATTTATCGAATTAGTTAAATCTAATTCGATATTAGAATTAGATTATTCGAATTAGATTTATCTTACTCCAAAATAGTCTTCTGAAAAATACGCTATTTAGTTTTAATGAAAAATATAACTGTTTAGTCCTAACTGCTATAAAATTACATTCTCTCTAATAAATTGAAGACAGCACTAACTACTAAAATAGATAGAAAAAAGCTTTGTGGAGGGAAGATGTCATATTTATTGGAGAATATCACAAGAGAGCAGTGCAATGAAATTTAATAATTATGTTAATCATTCATGTAATGAAATTTTAAGTAT
Organism: Dolomedes plantarius; assembly: GCA_907164885.2. Classification (NCBI taxonomy): domain Eukaryota; kingdom Metazoa; phylum Arthropoda; class Arachnida; order Araneae; family Dolomedidae; genus Dolomedes; species Dolomedes plantarius. The sequence continues at coordinate 16,934,729 of OU015490.1, forward strand.
GAGTAACTTAAATTGAATGTGTGTTTTCGTCTCTTTCCATTTTTTATTTTTCTTGGAGCCCCCAACAGAAGTTTGCCCCAGGCCCCGTAAAGTATCTGGGCAGCCCCGGAGAACTTTGTAAAATGTCAAACCTTGCACACCTTGCAAAAAGGGCAAATTGTTGGAGCGCGTTTAAATTGGAGTATCTGCTGATGCAACCCCCAGGCTAATGGGTCTTTTTCGAGCGATGGTATCGAAAGTCATGATGGCATACAGAGTGCTCGTAAAAACACCCTTTGCCAAACAGAATAGTGGACGAAAGGGAGAGCTGCGTGAAAGAGACGGACGATGTTTTGAAGCGGATTGTGACACGAAGAAAGAAAACAATTGCAACCAAAATGGCCGAAGGGCTCAATATGCAGCTGCATGTTCCGGTATCAACCATTAGAGGTAGAAGGGAACTTCACAAACGAAGCATTTACGGAAGAGTAGCTATTCCTGAGCCACTTGTAATAGATGTCAATACAAAATATCGTCCACAATGGTGCCACGAGTACAAATCCTCGTCGAGTAATATGTCGAAAAACGGCATTTGGTCCGACGAATCATTGTTCCTCGCAACAGGACGGATGTCCTGTTGCGAGGACGTGCGTATGTCCTGTGCGTATGTCCTGCTGCGTGCGTATGTCCTGTTGTGTAGGTGTCTGGAGAACACCTACACAAGCGTAAGACTCTGGTTGTCTCATCTCAACTTTCAATCGTGGAGGTAGATCTATCAGGGTTTGGGATGGAATCTCATGGTTTTCTTCAGGCCCTATTGTAACCCTAAAAGGGAGATGAAATGGGAAGGACCATACCAAAATTTTAGCTCACTAGTACATACAAGTCATAAATAGTTGTTAAGAATATATTATACCATTCTTCAGGGGAAAACCAGGAAAGTTCCTGTAGAGATGCTGTGGTGGATATCGATACTTTTATCTATCCTCTTAGACAGATCACAGTGCTTGGAGGATTTATAGTCGGGGGGATTGTACAGGGCAAGATATTTCACTTCTTTTTCGTGCTCTTCAAACCAATACTTGATAGATTTAGCTGTATGTATAGGGGGATTATCATACCGGAGAACGCCATCTCCTGCAAGAAACAATGTTTCCACCATAGGATGGACTAGTGAGCTAAAATTTCGACATAGTCCTTCCCATTCAGTCTCCCTTTTAGTGTTACAATAGGGCTTGAAGAAAACCATGAAATGCAATCCGTAACCCTGATAGATCTACCTCCATGATTGACAGTTGAGATGAGACAAACCAGAATCTTACGCTTGTGTAGGTGTTCTCTAGACATACGCACGTCCCGTTGCGAGGAACAACGTGAACAATGATTCGTCGGACCAAATGCCGTTTTTCGACAAATTACTCGACCAGGATTTGCGCTCGTGGCACCATTGTGGACGATATTTTGTATTGGCATCTATTGCAAGTGGCTTGGGAATAGCTACTCTTCCGTAAATGCTTTGTTTGTGAAGTTCCCTTCTACTTCTAGTGGTTGATACAGGAACATGCAGATGCCGATTGAATTCTTCGGTCATTTTGGTTGCAGTTGTTTTCTTTCTTCGTGTCGCAATCCGCTTCAATACCTCGTCTCTTTCTGTCAGCTCTCCCTTTCGTCCACTATTCTGTTTGGCAAAGGATATTTTTCCGTGCACTCTGTATGCTATCATGACTTTCGATACCATAGCTCGAAAAAAACCATTAGCCTGGGAGTTGCAGTAAAAGATATCCAATCTAAACGCGCTCCAACAATTTGTCCTTTTTACAAGGTCTGCAAGGTTTTACATTTTACGCTTTTCCCAAAAAAGCACGATTCCCTTAGCTTCATTACTGCTACCTGGCAGTAGAATAATACATACACTGTATTATATAAAAAAAATACAGTGTGGCCAGACTTGTTTTTTAAGGAATACGAAGCACATTCATAAACACCACTAATATTGATAGGTGTTTCCATTATTTTGATAACCACCTGTATATATATATATATACATACACACACGCATATATAGTCAGGAGGGGATGTTAAGGAGATATTTCCCCCCTCATACCCTCCATCCTTAATAGGGTCTCCCATTGGTGGAAAGGGCTATACTGTTATCTGTGGCTACACGGGAACTGATTAGACCAGTATCTATAGTTATAGAATTATAGTTTAGGCATTCGGCCATTGTCCACTCAGTGTGATCAATGGTCAAAAGAAACTTCTAAAAATACTCAATATTTGTATAACGTGGTCAGAAAGTTCACAATAGAGCAAAACGTTCATACACATTCCTGCAGTCCCCAACCCTTCATATTTCGGAAACAGAACTAACTATCCTGACACCAAGTTCGTTGGCGAGCATCGTTCGTCCGTTGGCGACTTTCCGAGACGCCAGTCTCCCCTATCGCGCCAAGTCCGATGTTGCCTACTCTACCCAGCGGGACGTCGAAAGAGGGAGGACAGATTGAAAAAATGTATATATCTCACTGAAACAAAATATATCGGGCCATGCCCCCCCCCACATTGGCTGCAAAGGGGGGGGTGGGGTGGAGGATGTTCTGTTCTGTTCTGTTCTGTCCAGACGACGCCCTGTTTATTTTTCCACATGTGTCTCTTCCTAATAAGCGGTTGTAGTAGATTTTATGCGCACGATTTTGGAGGAGATAAACTCCCATTAAGGTCCCCCGCACCTCCCCACCTCCCCACCCACCGGTCCACCCCCTACTCTTTACTTATTACCGTTTTCGGTGTGGTTCGCACTCTTCCATAAACAAGAGGATTTCATTCCTAACGCTGAATGTGCTGGCCTACTCAGGAACAAAATTAGCGGAATATCGTACAGCACATGTCACACGTTGGGTAGATTCAAGGAGGATCAACCATTAAGGAAAAAAGATGGCTTTATTATTATTATTATCATTATTATTATTCATTTATTTATTTATTTGGTAATTGGGGAATACTAAATATTTGCTATCGAATTTTATCTGAAGACAGTGGGATAAAAATACGCTCAATGATATATATATATATATATAAATAAAATAAAGATGATAGAGAAAACCAGTAATAGATCTAATGGCGGGTTCACACATTACCGAGCTAGGTGAGGCGAGCGCTCATCAATTACGTTCCCAGCTGACAGTTTTACGACTTAATAGCGCTCGCCTCGGCGACTCGGGCGAGCGAGTGGTCAGCGGTTTTCTAGCGAACTTCAAAGGAAATGGTTACCAGAAAGGTATATGTGACACGGAAGACAGTCAGTGATCATTATTGCTGTTTTTGGCAAAAAAAACTTCGTTAATGGCTACTTTTCGCAGTAGACTTTACCTTTGTGAATGCCTGAAATGTTTTATTTAAAAAATTTCAAAATAAAAATATAATATATATATATATATATATATATATATATATGTGTATAAATATATATATATATATATATATATATATATATATATGTGTGTGTATAAATATATATATATATATGTATGTATAAATATATATATATATATATATATATATATATATATATATATATATATATATATATATATATATATATATATATATATATATATATATATATATATATATATATATATGTATGTATAAATATATATATATATATATATATATATATATATATATATATATATATATATATATATATATGTATGTATAAATATATATATATATATATATATATATATATATATATATATAAATATATATATATATGTGTGTGTGTGTGTGTGTGTGTGTGTGTGTATATGTATAAATATGTATATATATATATATATATATATATATATATATATATATATATATATATATATATATATATATATATATATATATATATATATATATATATACATACGCACACATATATATACAGTGGCTCCCAAAAGTGTTCGTACACTTACGAATATCAATGAAATAGGAGTCTATCCATTAATTAAAATTAATATTTCAGAATGGGTATTTAATAATAAAATTCACGTTTGAGTGCTGTAAAAGTTTCTGCAGAATTCAATGAAACATTTTCTACTTCAATTTCACCTGAAATTTTTTGACGAGTTCTCAGAACAGCTGGATTACATGGGCGTTCAGCCCATAGAAAAATTTTTGTGAGTGAGAAAAACAGAAAGTTAGGCCTCCCTTCGCACTATCAATGATAAATAAGCCCCAAACCTATTGGAATAATGTCTTATTTGCCGATGAATATTTTTGGTGCTGATGGGCGTATAATTGTATGGAGAAGAAAAAAATGAGGAACTTAATCCCAAGAACTTAGTAGGAACAGTTAAGCATGCTGGTGAAGGCATGCTTAACTGTTATATACATATATGTGTGTGTATATATATATATGTATATATGTCTATATATGTATGTATGTATGTATGTATATATATATAATATAATCCGCTCGCCTCCTGAGTACGCAAGAACAAAAATAACGCCAAATTTCCAGCCAAATGTGTTCCCCAACTCAGTTGGGCCCGGGGGGGTTTAAACGAGGGGAGCTCTAGTTCACTTCCGCTCCGAGCGAAGCGAATTCAGGGGGCGGGGAGCTCCGGTTCGAACTCGGGTATGTGTGAACGAGGTATAAAACTACGTGCAGCCAGGAACAAACAACATGAAAAGAAAAGTATGAAATAGTATTTAGACAGCATTTCTTCATCAGCGGTGTCAATACTGTCTAAAAACCAATGGATTGTTTCCGATGAGTATGATCTATACAATACACACACTCAGACACCGTACAATCCATGAAAAACAGAATAATAATATATATATATATATATATATATATATATATATATATATATATATATATATATATATATATATATATATTAGAGAGAGAGTTTCGGACTTTAGTTTCGGATCATGACTGGCTGACATAGAAAGTGACCGTTTTGAGGGGTGGCCGTTGAAAAGGGGTTTTTCCATAACACTGGCTCTACAGGAGTCTTGAATCGGCTCTGAACAAAATAGGGTCATTTTGCGGGTTGTCCGGCGAGAGAAATTCCACTATATATACAAATGCATGCACGCATACATACAGAATATATATATATATATATATATATATATATATACACACACTCATGGACAAAAAAATTAGCGCACCAAGAAGGAGTCGTCAAAATGAAACGAAATTTTACATACGTAATGACTACTTTGATATAAGTAAATGATAAGAAAATCAAAGAAAAAGGATAATTTATTTCAGAGAAAAAGGCAAAAGAACGGAGGAGTTAATACTCCGTTGGACCCCCTCTAGCGCGAATGCACGATGCGATACGATCGAGCATTGAGTGATACAAGTTCTGTATGATGTCTTGAGACATTTCGTTCCATATTTGCTGTAACCTTGCCTCTAGTTCGTTCAAACTCGTGGGATGCCCAACTCGTCGTCCGAAATGATCCCAGATATGCTCGATTGGAGACAAATCTGGGGATCGGGCAGGCCAAGGAAGGGTAGTAACAGTGCGGAGACAGTCTTGTGACACCCTTGCCGTATGAGGCCGAGCATTGTCTTGTTGAAAAATGGCTCCTGGGAGCCGTTGCATGAGTGGCAACACATGTGGTTGCAGGATTTCATGAACATACCGCTGGGCTGTCATGGTGCCACGGAACAATACTAGGGGTGACCGTGTATTGTAGGCAATGGCACCCCATACCATCACACCAGCTATGGGAGCGATGTGTCGCTGTACAGCAAAGGCAGGATTGAAGCGTTCACCACGGGCTCTCCACACACGAACACGATTGTCATCACTGCCGATATTGAATCTGGATTCGTCGCTAAAGATGACCTGGTTCCATTCCGCTGCAGTCCAGTTTCCTCGTGCGCGGCAAAACTCCAAACGGAGGCGTCGATGGGTGGGCGTCAAGGGCAGCACACGTAATGGGCGCCGCGATACCAACTGTCCTTAAGCCAGGCGCCTTCGTATGGTTCGAGAAGACACAGAGGCCCCTAGTGAAGGTGCTACCTGTGCCTGGATGGCGGCCGATGAAGCAGTTGGCTGTACGCGTGCATTTCTTACGATGTGGCGGTCTTCTCGACGACTGGTCTGTCGAGGGCGTCCTGAGCCGGGTCTTCTTGTACATGACATCTCTCGGGTCCACTGGTCCCAACACCTCCTCACAACACAATCAGAGCGGTCTAATTGACGAGCTACTCGCCTAGCTGACCACCCAGCTTCCATCATCCCGACGATTCTTCCCCTCTCAAACTGCGACAACTGCTTATATTGTCTTCGAACACGGCGTAATGGCATGTCTATCTCAGTTCTTCCTTTGTAAATGATTCAGCACACTCAAACAAGCTTTGGTTACCTGTTTTATACTCCACAGAGTACGATGTTCAACGCCCTCTACCAGCTATACGTAATGCGCAATCACGCTGCATTTCTAATCATTTGCATATCTCCCCGACATGTACCTTCGTTGCAAGTTTCGTTACGATCCCGCAATTATTTCTTGGTGCGCTAATTTTTTTGTCAATGAGTGTATATATATATATATATATATATATATATATATATATATATATATATATATATATAAATGTATACAAACGAACACATACATACATTATATATATACATATGCATACATATAAATAAATGTATACAAACAAACAAACAAACAAACAAACAAACAAACACACATATATATATATATATATATATATATATATATATATATATATATATATATATATATATATATATATATATTAAATTAAGGATAAGATCAGATCTCCTTTCTTAACACTTTCTTATCTCTATAGTAATATGTGGTTGTGGTTCATTATATAATAAGCGCCCCCTCCCTTTTACAATATATACATCCGTACTTTTGTGTGTGTGTATATATATATATATATATATATATGGTGAGCCAAAAGTTCCTAAAAACTTTAAAAATTCATAAAAAAGGAAGAAATCATGATAAAGAAGTGGGGTTTGCAAGAAAGGGATCACAAGGAAGTCAGATTTTTTTAGCAGTCGAAAAAAAGTTCAAAAAGTTAAGAGTGTAAAAAGATTAAAAAGTTTGCAGAATTATGGAAATCTATCTTGTAATAAAAGACCGTGATACACGAGGATTTGGAGGATCGGCCACGAAGTAGAAGACTTTCGTTGGCGGAGGGCCGTATGACTGCGGTGGAAACCGTTATGAATGATATGGCGGCGGAATCGTCCATGGGGTGTAGCAGTGCTCGCAATGCTGGACCATTGACTCTACCAGTGCCTTTTTAAATTTTTATTTTGCTCCTAAAAAAATCCGACTTCTTGTGAGCCCTTTCTTGCAAACTGCACTTCTTTATCATAACTTCTTCCTCTTTTAATGAATTTTTAAAGTTTTTACGAACTTTTGGCTCACTCGGTGTATAATATATATATATATATATATATATATATATATATATATATATATATATATATATATATATATATATATATATATATATATATTGGAATTAATATTTTACCTCTGATTCATTCTAATCCTGCTATCGATCAAGTTCGGTCAAATTCTAACTGTTTAATTGGTTCTTCCTAACCTATAGTAAATTTGATTATGGTCAACCTCAACTATTATTTTTGACCAGCCATTAATGAAGTTCAGACCTTTCTTATTTTTTCATTGATTCCTCCTAAATTATAGCAAATTTGATTAGAATTAATCCCCGATTGATTAGTTTTGACCTGCAATTTATGAGGTTAGTACCTCTTAACTTTTTGATTGACTCTTTCTAACTTGTGGTAAATTTGATTAAGATCAATTCCCAATACATTCTTTTTGACCAATAATTAATCAGGTTTGGTCCAATTCTAATTTTTTGATTGATTTTTTCTAACCTATAGTAAATCTGATTTGGATCATTCCCCGGATTATTATTATTATTTTTTTTTTTGCCTGACATTTATTTAACTAGGGTCAATTCACACTTTTTGATTGATTCTTCTTAAATTTGATTATGATCAATTCCCGATGCATTCATTTTGACTTGTCATTAACTAACTTAGATCAATCCTCACATTTTGATTGATTCTTCGTAGCCTACAATTATTTAACTACGATGAATCTCGATTATTTTTTTACCTACCATTAATTAAGCTAGGGTCATTTCACGCCTTTTAATTGATTCTTCTTAGCCTGAATAAATCTGATTGTGATCGATTCCTGATATATTGTGGGAGTCCAAACCTGGCAGGCCACTTGCGTAGCCATGGCGTGTCCCACTTGGTGCCTGGTATTTCCTGATATATAGAAGAGATGATACATCTACACAGAATGAACTGACACATTCAAAATTCCAGCTTAAACCTATCAACAAACAGACTGATTCATTTGTAGTTGTAGTGTACGAAAACGAATACTACCCAGGTGTCATTGAAAGCTTCAATGAGGATGGAGCTTTCGTGAGTGTCATGACGAAGTCGTTAAATAACTGGAAGTGGCCTGTTAATAAATATGCCCTTTTGTATAAATGGGAAGAAATAGTTGGAGGTATAAATCCCCCCAAATTATTTAGCAAAAGCGGTGTTTTCTCAGTCCCAGAGCTGGCTGATGGTTATGGAAATTTTTAAATATTTGTTTTTATACTACAGAAATTTTAAAATTCTGATGCATCGAATATACAAGTGTTTCCTTTTAGTTTTGCCACAAAAACAGCAAATTTTGTTGATGTCATATTCTTATTTTACATATTAAATACAATTAGTTGAACTTATTTGCTTTTAAATATTTTCTCTGGTTTAAACCAAAAAACATTCAAATCCTGTCAGTTTTCCACGATTCTATAAGGTGCCACAGTTAACTTGAATGAGGTTACTTTGCACCAGGTTAATTTTCTTGCTTCGAACAAATTATTATTTCATGTGGTGCAAAGTAACCTTATGGTATACTTTGCACAACATTTAAAAATTATTAAAAAATATAAAATACATATAAAAACAGGTTTTATTAACATGGAACTATTCCTTAATTATCTAAGAATACAATAGAACTACTTTCAAAAGTCATTTTACAGAATTTCTATGATTTACGTGAGCATTACAAAAAAATCTTGGAAAAATGGTGCAATGGTTTACGGTATTCTTTTTTGACCTGCCATTAACTAATTTAGGATCGATGCTCACATTTTGATCCGGTTATGATCAATCCTCGATAGATCAATCCTCACATTTTGATTGATTCTTCCTAACCTACAATTATATAACTACGATGAATCTCGGGTTTTTTTTTCTTGGATCAACCGTTAGTTTGGCCAGGATCAATACTCGCGACTTGATTGATTCTTCAAATCCACTTGTTTCAGATCAACACTCTGGTTGCTACAAGCAAAGGATCAACACCTTTAAAGGCGAAGCCACGAGATCGAAGCCTGAGTACATGAGTGACGAGGAAAAATTTCCGGAGATACATAAATGTTCGGTACGTATCCGCTGCCCGTACGTTGCCACTTAGTTTGAATCGTATATTGGGCATCACTTGCCAGCGCTCTGGAGAGAAAGAAATTGGCGACAAAAACTGAACTTTCCATTGATGACGATGATTCACTTCACTCATAGTCAAAAGTATTTATTATTGTGAACTATGGAATGTTGTTGAGTCCAGTGAAACCAGTCCTCCCCAAAAAAGAACCTTTGACCGCACTCATCCATGATTGTGTTTTGATTTCCTCGGAGATGTAATCAGCATCAACGAGTCAAACTCCCCTAACGACTCTTGCTCCTGGACGCGTAGTTTCTAATCTGACCGAAAGAGCCAAAAGATTAAAAAAAAAAAAAAAGTACTTCCAAAAAGTACACCCCACGTCTCAAGACGAAATTTTCGTTCTCTGACCTAAATTTTGGTTGAGCCACTGAGTTGCATCGCTTCGGAGAAGTTTTGCTTGTTCAATTGTGTTCATCCCCGAAGACATATCGGTCATATATCATCCTTCAATTAGGTATGCAAGAAAGCATCAACAGCAATTTCTCGTATATCCGTTGAATTTAAATAAGCAGTTTAAATTATTCGTCTTATTCGTCGTGAGAGTAAAAGTTTCCCACTCCACCACCCCCTCGTATGTACTGTTAAGGAGGTCCAGAACACAAAATTGTTCAAATTTTCAAAAAAAATAATTTATTGCATTAAAAATTTCTGTGTTCTTTTACGCTTAAAATAACGCTTAAATGTTTCTATCTTAATTAGAACAGGATATTTTATTTATTTATTTTTTTAACCCAATCGTTTTTTAAGCCTATAAGTGCGTTTTTCTGTATGACGGGTTCTTTCCCCATTTCTCGTCTTTAAATTGTTATAAGTCAAGAACCGTTTAAGATAAATGGTTGAAACTTGGAACATGTCTTTTTCAACTATTTTACTTTAATTTTGATTCGGCAAATTTGAAAAAAAATATTTACTTTCAAAAATATGATTTTTTTAAAATAAGTTACATCATTTTTTTCTTAATTTTTAATCTAAATATTTTTAACTTTTTTGAAAATCAATATTTTAAAAAATGCCGAATCAAAATTAAAACTTATATATTTCTGTTTAATTAAATGGAAAAAAATTTTAAATTCGACAAATAATATTTCAAGTTATAAACGATTTTAAATTACCCCACTTTTTTAAAAAAATTTGAAATTTTAAAATATTTTTTACAAAATTTGAGAAGTTTTATGATGTGATTTTGTTTACAAATTATATGGTTAACCATCACAAAAATATTCAAAATTTTAACTCAATAAATAAAAAATTTTTTTAAATGTGTCCAGGACCCCCTAACAGGTGTCTGCTGTCCCAAATGAAGCTCATCTTTACCCTGGAGCAGGGAGGCCTAAGTACAGTCCGTAACGAAAGTATCTATTTTTTAATTGGGATTCCCCTTCCCTCCTCGTCCTGATTTACGAACGTTTTCGTTCTCACCGGCCCAGAGTCTCCAGTCGTCCATTTTCCAGGAACCAAGGTAGGGGAGCGGGCGGGGGATTGGCGGTACCACCTCTGAACCCGGTGTCGTCTGGCACGAGACTCCGAGGCGCTAGATGGTGATTATCGTCTGCGTTGTTCTCCTCCCAGGGGTCAGCGGGAAGCTTTAACACCTTTTCGAAAAGAGTGACGAGATGGATATCGCGACCACCCCGCCTCCCCCGTGGGGCGCTCGTCTCCCCCATGTATCATCGTCGGGCCCGAGACTAATGCCCGTTGGAATGTTCAGAGATCGGTGTTCGATCTGGAGATAAGGCAGTCCTTCCAAAAGGAAGTCTTCCTGCTCTGTTTAAAGTGATATAGGTTTTTTTTTCTTCTTTGCTTGACTGACGGGACGAAATAGGAACTGGGCTCTGAGAATCGTTTGCATGCCGAAAACGGACGACAGAGTGTAGGCTTTCAAGAATTAGACTCTAGGTAACGTGATGCTTGTGGCGCCTGGGCTAATGAACAGTTGCCATTCGATATTTCAAAGTTGGGAACGATCGTAATTTAATAATCTACTAGTTGATACCCGTCAAAACATGACGGCTAGACAGAAAATAAATGTACTAATACACAAATTTTATTCATCACTAGCTGAAAACCCGCACTTCGCTACGGAGTACATTCAAATTAAATACAACGGTCAATGGATGCAATTAATGCCAAAATATATATATATATATATATATATATATATATATATATATATATATATATATATATATATATATATATATATATATATAAAAGAATCGTAAGGGATATTTTTTTGGATAATATCCGATCGTCTGCTGCATTAGAAAGAAAAAAATATTTTTTTTTTTGTCTATTTAGATGTTATGCACGTGACGATAAATTTATTTAAATTACCAGAAAAAGAAATCACGTGATCGGCATTTAATAAATTAAATTCTAAAAATGAATCTTTAAAAATTCACCCAAAATCAGAAAATCGAGGTAAAGATTCGAAAAAGATATCATTTTAAAGAAATTGTTATAATCTTTCTCGTGATATAAATTTTATAACCCTCAAATTATTATTTTAAAGGCAAACGTAAAAAAAGTTACAAAAACAGCTTAAAAATTTAATTTAAAAAAATCTAAGAAGAATTTTTCAAAAATCTTTCTTAGTGCACCCCTACACCATAAGAAGAATCGCCATGCAAAATGTCAGCCCTTTAGGTCCAGCGGTTTGGTCTGTGCGTTGTATTTCAGTGAGTCAGTTACGGAACTGTTTTATATATATAGATTACCAGATGTTGAAAATCATAATAATGCGCAGAAACAAATTAATGTGTTTAAGCGGCCTCGTGCTTAGTGAGTATCTAAAGCCAGATTTAAAAATGTCACTGAGCATGCTCCGAAAGCAATTTTTTTTTATAGTAAATTATCGCTCATTAAACGGCGCGAAATAAACAATTTCCGTCAGGTTAAATCTTATATTTCAGAAACATAATTATCATAAAAATAAAAATGGCAGAGAGAGATCTAGAGAGGTCCTCGGAATAAACGTGTTTATCATTAAAACATGTCACTGAGCATGCGCCGAAACAGTGAGTTTCTAAAGCCAGATTTAAACATGCCACTGAGCATGCGAAGAAATCAATAATTAATTGTAAATTATCGCTCATTAATAGAAATTACAAAAACCAAATTTGACAAATCTACAAATTGCAATCTTTCGTTTAAGACCAAAATGAAGTCAATGGATGCAGTAGTTTTCTCTCACGGACTGCCCAAAAAGTCGACTTAGCAACTTAAATATAGAGATATTATAGATTTTTTATTGTATCTATGTAATATGTGTTAGTGAGGATTTGTATTGATGTTAATTGTAGATTATTTTATTGTTTCTATATAACATAGTTTTCCAAAATGTGTTCCGCGGAACCCTTCTGGGGTTCCGCCAAAAAATTGGGGAGTTCCCCCAGACAGTCTGACGGCCAAGCCATAATCTATCTTCATCACCATTATTTCTTTTGATGAATTTTTTGATTAATTCAATAAAATCTAGGTATTAAAGCAATATTTGTTTCATTCAATATCATATTAAATTTAGGAGAGGAAGAGGTTTATTGATAAAAAAATGAGGAAGTTCCGCGAACATTGAAAAATGTCCTCAGGGTTCCGCGATCAAAAAAGTTTGGAAAATATTGCTATAGAATATGTATTGTATCTATATAATATATTATTGTATATATATATATATATGTATATGTACAAATTGAAAGTACATCCACAAACATGCATATCTCTATATATAAAATAGTTCCGTGACTGACTGACTGACAGATAACGCACAGACCAAAACACTGGACCTAAAGGGCTGACATATTACATGGCGATTCTTCTTATAGTGTAGGGGTGCACTAAGAAAGATTTTTGAAAATTCTTCATAAATTTTTTTAAATTAAATTTTTAAGCTGTTTTTGCAATTTTTTTAAAGTTTGCATTTAAAATAATAATCCGAGGGTTATAACATTTATATCACGAGAAAGATCATAAAAATTCCTATAAAATGAAATATTTTTCGAATCTTTACCTCCATTTTCTGATATCTGGGGAATTTTTGAAGATTCATTTTTAGAATTTAATTTATTAAATGCCGATCACGAGGGTTTTTTTTTCTTTTTGCGATACTTTAAGTTAATTTTGCGTCACGTGCATAACAACGAAATAAATTGACAAAAAAAATTATTAAAATACAGTAAAAGATAAACTTCAACCACTAGTCTCATTGAGATGGAAGTTTTTTAAGAATTTAATTCAAATTAGTATGTTTTATGGATATTAAATTTTTTTTGACATCAATTGTATACATTGATCGCCGTATTTATTACTTACACACACACACACTTACACACACACACACACACACTTACACACACACATATTGGCATTAATTGCATACATTGACCGTTGTATTTAATTTGTATGTACTCCGTAGCGAAGTGCGGGTTTTCAGCTAGTACATATTATATATAAACAGTAAAAAAAAATAGAACCAACGTAAATGTTCAACACCACGCGCTATGTCCCGAAATGTTGAAGGAACATAGAGCTTCTTTTTTGCAACTTCCCTTCCGTCCGGCCATGGAAGCCATCGGAATAATCCCTTTCCGGACGATGGGAAACCGTGCACGGGCGCCAGCGATTCCACTCCACAAGTGCAACATCGCTTGTTTCAACACTCGGGGAACAACGCCGCTCGGAGGGGGAAGGGAAGAACAAAGTCCCTTTCTGCGAATTCCGGGGACCACCCCGGTCTGCGGCGTCGAGTGGCCCCCTCCGTTCTTGTGCCAGTGTTCCGAGAACGGAGAAAGGCAACAGTCGAGTCCTTCATTATCGCCCCTGCAGACAATGCGAGGAGGTTTTTGCAAATCCCTTTTTTTGTCCGGAACTGAAAGAGGAAGATTCCAAGGGGGCGGTCCATTTTAAGGCCCAGACTAAGTTATGAAGAGGCAGAGGGGAGAGGTCGGACTGTTCGACGGTTAATTACGGTTGATGGACGTTAATGAGCAGCGGCTATCTGTTGCGCTGTTCCAGAGCAACAGCTCGGAAAGAAATTTCCATGTTTCGTCAGGTCGACAGGAATGTCTCCCGGGGCAGGACTTTGTGTATTGGCAGGAGAGTGTAATCGTTACATGGAAGAATAGATTTTGTTGACATCGACTAAGTCCGAATTCGAATGCGATCTGTCTTCCTGACGCAGCGTCCTCGTAGTTCCTGCCCCCCTTGGCTGTCAAGCCTCAAACAATTTCCAACTACCCCTGCCAAGAGCGCGGATCGAGCGCCACACTCCTTTCGAGGTAAAAACTAGAGTACCATCCATTAAACCTGGATTCTCAATATTTAATATATATATGTTGTAACCCTTATGGGTTACACATGTACGTGTATATGTGTGTGTGTGTATATATATACACATGTGTGGGGCATGTGTATATATGCATGTGTGCGTATACACATACACACACATATATATATGTGTGCGAGCCTGCCTTTGTGTGTATATATATATATACACACACACACACACATATATATATATATATATATATATATATATGTGTGTGTGTGTATACATACATACACACACACACACACACATATATATATATATATATATATATATATATATGTGTGTGTGTATACATACATACACACACACACACACACATTATATATATATATATATATATATATATATATATATATATATATATATATTTCTGAAATATATATACAGTTGGACATCCATATATCGAAGTCGACGGTTCCCGAAAAAAATTCGATATATAGAAATTTCAATACATAGAAACGGTTATGCTTAAAATATTGGTGATACGTTGTATTGTAAGAAAAATGTGCATGTTCTTCTAATATACGAAATCACTTTCATATCAACAAAATTTAAATATGAATCACATTACTACAAATTACCTACATTCATAAATGAAAATTATTATCGATTAAAAAATATCAATAAATTAATTATACTAGATTTAGTTATCAAACCAAATTTACATACCTTTAAATACAAATGCAATTGATTTACATTTTTGTAAAAAACTTTCGAATGTCTTGTTGCACAATAAATTTAGAAGAAAATTCATCATAAAAGTGTTCACACTTAATAAGTCCACTAAATACTGCCTCCGGGACATTTTCCACGAATTGAAGACCACGACGGAAGTAGATAGAAATTGGGAGTTCACCAACACACGAAATGATGCGGAGCACGGAGCAAGGGGGCGTGGTCTATTGAGGACGTCAGCGCCACCTGGCGGCGTTTTTGAGTCAATCAGGAGAAGGCAATGATCTTAGCGCCCCCTAGCGGGAAAACCTGGAACCTTGTAGTACAGCAGAATCTTGAAGAGAGTATGTGCTCCGCGGAGCGCCACCTATAGGTCAAATATGGAACTAAATTACGTATAAGGTTACGGATTTATATTTTCAGTGCTGCCATCTATTTTATAAAAATCACAACTGAATTTTACATTTAATTTTACAGAAGATATATATTTTTAAAAGTTTGTCCTGAGCTAGGATCGAACTCGGGTCGCACGGTTGGCAAGCCAAGGCCCTACCCACTCGGCCAGCGACTCTTGTTATTGTACGGTATTATAAGGTATTTAAAGAGTGAATATTTTAAAGGGAACTTGAGAAATATGATAGAGGATTCTGTGGTATATTATTTGAATTAGTTAATTAATTTTTTAATATAATACATACTAAGCGCCCCCTAGCGGGAAAAACTTGAACTAAACTAGAACTTTAAATATTTAAGATTGTAAAACGATTTTACGCCGTTAGCAACATCTAGTGATTAAATTTAACTTTTAAAATTATGCTTTAGACAATTTTACGCTGCAGGCGCCATCGATTGGTAAAAATTACAACTACATTTAAAATTTTATTTTGTAAAAGGTTTTATTTTAGTTTAAATTCTAAATTAAAATATATTATTAACTTACTATTTTTTTTTAACGACAGTAGTAATTAGTAAAAAATAATTATAATTACTTCAAAGACATATCTAATTTATAAATAATATTTGAAAAAATATTCTATTAAAAGGAGTATTTACAAGTCTTTTAACATTAAATCTATAAGAGAAGATATTAACAAGGATATTTTTACACATAAAATTATTCAAAACAGCTGTTAAATTTAAAATATCTTTAATTTTCATGCTAATATCAATTTCAAGTATAATATAATTTAGATATATCTTTAAACCCATTTAAACATAACTTGAAGACTTTAAATTATACAATTACCATCTAGAACCTGAAACTTAAAAATGTATGCGTCAATTTGATTATCTTTATACAGTTTATGTACTGTTTTAAATGTATTTTTAAACCTTAAGTGCTTTTAACAGATAAACAAAACTTGAAAACCATGAATAACCACTTTATCATCTTTAAAAGATTCACATAAGTTAACTTCACTTTAGAAGTACACATAAAATTATTTAAACAAAGCGAGAATTCCCCAGTAAGGTTATTTTTTCCTTTTAATATTAGAAATAAAAACTAATATATGATTCAATCTTGATAATTCTTTAAATTAAATATACATACCATAACAATCCATACTATTAAATCTGCAAGAGAAGATATTAAATTTATCTCGCGATGTTAATAGAGAAGATTCTTACATTATCATAAATAATACAGACTTTATTATGTTTGGAAGATATTTACAAGAGTTCATTTTAGAAGTAAATAGATCAGGGTTTGAATCCTACAGCAGTATGGGGTATGTGCAAACATGAAGACTTTAAATAATACAATTTCCATCTAGAACCTGAAACTTAAAAATATATGTATCAATTTAAGTATCTTTATATAGTTTATGTACAGTTTTGAATTTATTTCAAACCATAAGCATTTTTAAAACTTTGAATCTATGTTATAAGTTAAGACGCTTACTAAAATTAAAAACATTTTATAGAGATAAAAACTTGAAAGATAAAATTTACAAGTTTTAATCCTAAATATTATATCTTATCCAGAAATGTAGACTATTAATATATGATTTTAAACCTTACATGCTTTCAACGATTACCTAAATTGCGATATAATGTTAAATTCCACAGATTTTAAGATATTTATTTAACCTAAGATGTTTATAAATCCTATCCAAATTGGAATAGTGTTTGCATATCATAAACAACTAAATATTATCATTTTCATGGGTTTTAAGGTATTTATTCAACATAAGATGTTTATAAATCCTAGCTAAATTGGAATAGTTTCTGCATATCAACATAATATTTGGTTGTTTACGCAGTCTAACTTAATTTAAATAAGAGCATATAATTTCCTTTTTGATAACTTAAATATACATATCATACATGTTGCTAAATTAAAATTCTTGTTATACTTTCGTATAAGATAGTTTTTTTTACATACAAGAACAGAAATAATATAGACTTTATTATGTTTAGAAGATTTGCAGATATTTAAAGCAATTCACTTAACTTTAGAAGTAAATGAATCAGAGTTTGAATTCTACTGCAATAGAGGTAGTTTAACTTCACAATTATAATCTAAACAGATAACAAATCTTTGAAAAAATATTCTATAAAAAGTAATAAAATATATTATGGAAACTTCAAATTAATTCATGATAGGTTTCACATCTTAAAAGTGATTATTTCACGGGTTTTAAGGTATTTATTCAACATAAGATGTTTATAAATCCTACCTAAATTGGAATAGTTTCTGCATAACAACATAGACTGCGTAAACAACCAAATATTAACTTAATTTACATATGAACATAAGATTTCCTTTTTGATAACTTAAATATACATATCATACATGTTGCTATATAAATTTGAGGAAAAATATCCCTACTGGGGAATTTCCGCCTCGCAATGCTTGCATAAAGGGAAATAAGGCGCCTTATACTGTACGCCTTGGGTGGTGTGGAAAACAGTATACCTTTTATTTCTATCTTTTTTCTACTAATTATAGGTGCATAGTCTTCAAGGTAAGTTTAAGTATTTTCTATATATAAATTGTCAAAGATATATCTAAGTGTTATTCACAACAAAAGTTATTTTATGCTGAAACCCTAAGAAAAATAAGTTTTTAAAATATATTTCAAAGTCTCATTATGCTTCTAAGTTTTATCAATAGATGGCAGCAGCAGCGTTCGTAACCTTGAATATTTAAAGTCGTGATAAAATTAGGTCTCTTATAGCGTATAATACCATGTAATAACAAGACTCGCTGGCTGAGTGGCTAGGGCGTTGGCTTGCCAACCGTCCGATCCGGGTTCGATCCTAGCTCAGGACAAAATGTGGTTCTCGTTTTTGTCGATAGAGGGCAGCACCAAAAATATATCTTCCACAAAAATTTCTAAGTTAAAATTCTAGTTCAACACCTTAGCAACAGATGGCAGCACTGAAAAAAATATGCCCTGACCTTCTACGAAATTTTCAAAGTCCAAATATAGTTCAACACCTTAGCACCAGATGGCAGCACCACCGCAAAAATTATACTCGTCACCTTAGATGAATTCACCTACTCTCATCCTGCATCTTCCAGACTGAATAGTTCCAGTTTCTCCCGTTAGGTGGCGCTAAGATCACCGCATGCTCCTGATTGGTCCTCATCTACCACCAGGGGGCGCTGACGTCATCAATAGACCACGCCCCCCTTGCTCCGTGCTCCGCATCATTTCATGTGTTGGTGAATCCCCAATTTCTATCTACTGACGGATTACGTCAAATGCTGCGCGCATTTATTTTTCGAAGGATTATCAATTTGTGCTTCAGTTAGAGTCTCTTCATCTTCTTGGATGTCAGTTTGTTCTTTCTGAAGTGAGTATATGATGTCGTCATCTGTGGGGAAATCGGAAACACCGTCTTCATCAACGTCTAAAAAATCTATAAGGGATAAATCTTTACGGGATAGAAAAATCACGTGCCACGTTAAGAATCTTTTGGAAAAAAATTCGATATATAGAAATTTCTTTCGTTATATAGAGATAGTTTCTCTACCTAATGAAAACGGGGTTTCACCAACTGTTCGATATATGGAAGTTCGATATATAGAGGTCCGACTGTATATATATATGTGTGTGTGTGTGTGTGTGTGTGTGTGCATATTTAATTGGATAATAATCATTGGATAATAATCGGCTTTCATGGAGCTCTCAATAGTAGACACATTTTCTCCGTTGGTTTACACTGGGGTGATCGAATCCAGTAGGGTTAGCACACAGAAGCCCCCCCCCCAAAAAAAAAAAAAAAAATGAATTGCCTGGGACCGCATGTAAAATATATAACATTCTTTATAAGTAACAAAATTTCCTTTGATCTTTAATTTTTTTTTAATATAACATTAATAATTACAAGATAAAAAGAACTTTTTATGTACCATGTTTTTAAATTTTCAGTTGAATCATATAAACTTGACAATTCTATGTATTAATAAAAATTTAATATTTTTTAAAAAATTTTTTGATGAATTATCCCATAAACTTGAATGAAAATGAAGTTGATTGGAAGTTAATTTGCGTTTAACTTTTCGTTCCCGTCCCGGCCGACAGATGGCTGCACAAGCCTACAAAACAAAATTAACTGAAAATGAATTCAGTGCTGCTTAAAAATAGCTAAAGTATGAAAATAATGCATTGTCATCGTGTTCCGAGCTATTCTGAGAGTTTCAAATGTCTAGCTAGTCGGGAAGTTAGTTAAAAATCGATTGCAAGATTTGTACTGGACAAACACACACACAAACAAGAAAGCGAGTTCATAAAAACATGGTAAAAACGAAGGCTGCCTAAACATAAAATTAGTGGTTTCTGTGTTACAGGACCCTGCTTTTGCGGAAGTAATGCACCGATGTCTGTTTCGAAGGAAGTGGTTGAAGTTTTTTGGTGGTGTATTATAAAGACGCTCGTCAGAAAGTTTCATCTCATTTTACTATCTGCGTGCTTCATCTTTGGAAAACAGTTGGTAGCAATTGCCCATGATAACATGACCAAGGGCCTGTTCACACAGGAGTCCTGTAGCGGGAGCGTTAAAGTATTGAAATATTATTTAACCAATCACAGACCTCCAAACGTCTAGCAACGAAATTTTTAACGCCTATGATTGGTTTATTTCCGTCTCGGCGCCATCTTTCCATTTGACGCTTCCGCTGCCGGACTCCCGTGTGAATTAATACTATTGGTATTATTGAATTAATATTATTGGTGTATTATTGGTATGGACACGCCTGCATTTGACCATACCAATAAATACGAGAAAATGTCATTCAGTCTGCCGAGCTCGATATCGAACCGAGCGTCTCTGGGCCCGCAATCGAGCTCTCTGACCAAGAGACTTTAAACGATGAAACTCAAAACAGTGGTGCAACCAGAGTCCTCTTCGAGAGAGCGACTGACATTAGCTCAGCTCATTTTCGGCTACTGGGGGTGAATGACCCTCATCCTTTCCTCCCGTTGACTGCACTTATTTCGAGGTGGACATAAAAACGTGACGTTATTCTTGAGCATCGTGCCCTATGTTCATTCAAATAGCTCATGCAAATGGGCGGTTATGATTCTTCTTTTCATCTACGGATTCGATTACGCCACCGAAATCATTTTCTAGGAGGTGGTGTCCCGTTTGGGAGGAAGCTAAATTGGAATTTTTTTTCTTTTATGTAATAAAAATTTATGGCTTTATTTTCCCATAAGCTTTGGAAGTAAAAAAAAATATATATATATATATCGCCAACTGGTAGTTCATCAGAAGTATAGTTTTAAAAGTGCCGTTTATTCGGTGACCTCAGGCCTATTTTAAAGACACTTGTTTTCAATTCCGCATATTCTCATTTCTTCGGTGTAGAGGGTGCTCGGGTCGAATCCCGACGAGCGGCATCAAATCATGATTAGGCCAGAAAGGGGCACGTTAAATCTGCAGACCGGGAAGTCCCTCTTTGAGGTCAGTGGGTGGAGAAGGTCCGATCCCCCCAGATGTAGCCCCCTGGGAGGGGGGGGGATGCTCGGTCAAAATTGGGATTTCGCTAATGAGCGGTGTTGGCTCACCTATACGGTGCTTCCATTGAAAGCAACCAACGATTCTCACTGATTACGCGCGAATGTCTGGATCGACAACTGCCCCGCATTGGTTATTTTAAGAAATTTGGCACTACTATGCCTTGAAATTCAGAGTATCAATGTCTTATAGATTAGTTTTATTACCATGTTTTTATTAACTCACTTTCTTGTTTGTTTGTGTGTGTTTGTCCCTTACAAATCTCGCAATCGATTTTTAACTAACTTCCCGACTAGCTAGACATTTGAAACTTTTAGGATAGCTCGGAACACGATGACGATACATTATTTTAATACTTTTAGCCATCTTTAAGCAGAATTGAATCCATTTTCAGTTAATTTTGCTTTTTTGGACTGGTGCAGCCATCTGTCGGCCGGGACGGGAACGAAAAGTGAAACGCGAGTTAACTTCCAATTAACTTCATCTTCTTTCAAGTGGATGGGATAATTCATCAAAAAAATTTTAAAAAAGTATATATTAATACATAGAATTGTCAAGTTTATAGGATTCAACAGAAAATTTAGAAACATGGTATATAAAAATTTCTTTTTATCTTGTAATTATTTTCTCTTCAAAGCAGCAGAGGTTGAGGTCTTCGAAAGTCATATGTACCATGTTTAAGTCGAAGAATAACACTTTAAATTTGGCAACATGAGAAGCGAAGACTAATATTTCGAAAACAACGCATCAAATTTCTTTGCCAGATTGGCGAGATGCGGCAGATACAGCGATAAATAATTACAAGATAAAAAGAACTTTTTATATACCATGTTTTTAAATTTTCTGTTGAATCATATAAACTTGACAATTCTATGTATTAATATATACTTTAAAAAAAATTTTTTGGATGAATTATCCCATCCACTTGAATGAGAATGAATTGGAAGTTAACTTGCGTTTCATGTTTCGTCCCCGTCCAGGCCGATAGATGGCTGCATCAGTCTACAAAACAAAATTAACTGAAAACTGATTCAATTCTGCTTAAAGATGGTTAAAAGCATTAAAATAATGCATTGTCATCGTGTTCTGGGCTATTAGTGGATGGGCTAAAAGTTTCAAATGTCTGGCTAGTCGGGAAGTTAGTTAGAAATCGATTGCAAGATTTGTACCGGACAAACACACACACAAACAAGAAAGCGAGTTAATAAAAACATGGTAAAAAATGGCAATGTTTTGCCCGACATCTTTCCAGTGTGGGCACTCAACGGAAGAAAATAGCTGTTTTCCCTTGAGAAGTACACTGAAGTGCCACTGAATTAGGGATACCTACCTCGTAACGAGTTGGGCCTCCTCTGGCCTTGATAACGGCTGCCACACGACGAGGCATAGATTCAACAAGTTTCTGGAAACGTTCCACGGGAATGGCCTGCCAAATATTGGCTAAAGCTGTCCATAATTCAGTAAGGTTCTTTGGCGCTGTGTGATGGCCTTTCACGCTTTGTTCCAAAACATCCCAAAGATGCTCAATAGGATTTAAGTCTGGGCTTCTAGGTGGCCAATTCATGACAGAGAAGTCAGAGGAATGCTCATCCAACCAGCCAGTAGCCAACCGGGACTTGTGAGAGGTACAGTTGTCTTGCTGGAAAACTCCATTACCGTGCGGATAACAGAACAGCATAAACGGATGGAGGTGATCACCCAGCAACTCTACGTACCGAATTGCATTGAGGGAGGTTGGTACACGCACCAAAGATCCCAAACTGTGCCACGGAAAAACACCCCAGACCATGATTGAGCCACCATGCCCTTGTACAGTTCCAGCCAGGCATGCAGGATCCATGGCTTCATGAGCCTGACGCCATATTCTCAGCCTCCCGTCGGCGTTAAGTAGTCGGAATCGAGACTCATCACTCCATGCTACTCGTTTCCAGTCCTCTACACTCCAGTCTCTGTGCTCTCTTGCCCAGGCAAGACGTGCAACCCGATGGCGAGTATAGAGCAATGGTACTCTCGTAGGTCGACGGTTCCCGAAACCCATACGGTGAAGCGAGCGTTGCACAGTCCGTTTACTGACTATACGACTGGCACCGTCATTAAACTGGGTGGTAATTTGAGCTAATGTTTGGCTTCGCTGGCTACGTACAATACGCCTGAGCCGTCTCTCACCACGCACTGTCAAGGCTAATTGTCCTTTGCAGTTTGCCCGATCGCTAGTTTTTTTTCCACCATCCATGTATTCTTGGTATACACTTGTCACTGTCGACCTTTAAAATCCTAGCTGTCTGACGATTTCGGAAATTGAATGCCCCATGCGTCGCGCACCTACGATTTGTCCGCGATCGAAGGCGTCTAAATCAGGCAGTTTACCCATACTGGCAATTCCAACAACTAATTCAGAACAACCACAGTACGAGCTATATATGCAGTTACCACAGCGCCCTCACTTGCGCATACATGATGCGCAGCACTACACAATTTGCATAGACTTTGCTATCCCTAATTCAGTGGCACTTCAGTGTATATGCCATTAACTCCAGTTTGAAAGTACTACAGGTCTAATGAAGTATCTTTAAATTCCCCTGAACATCATCGATATTGACTCAAGCATCGTTAAGATCTCCAAGAAATTTCCACTCCCAAGCAACTTCATCCCATAGCCGAGGTTTGCCCCCGGTCATCCTCTCTGGAGCCCGAGTGGCCTGAGAAAGTCACCAGCCACGTTCACCGGCCGTGTCTGTCTCTACACGCATCGGAAGAAATGGAACCGAACAAAAGAGAGAAGAAAAAAAATACACGCTCCTTATCGGCGCGTATTGCAGGCGTCGGAGCAGACCATTCAAGGAAACACATTGTGCCCGTAATGACAAACCCCCCACAACAAACGAAGTTAAAAGACTATTCGAAATGACTTCACCCACACCCCGGAGAATGCGCTCTCTCTTCGCTTCGCTTCCATTCTGTTCGCGCCGCATTCCGGGCCCAACAATGCGCCTAATTGCGATTTCTCGGTGCTTATTTTTTTTGCGAGAAACAATCGTTGCCATGCCATTCATTCTCTTTGTGCCGTGGACCTTCCCCATTAAGAAGTTCGTTCGACAATGGAATGAAAGCGAAAAGTGGTGCATTATGGGAAGGCGTCCTATCATCTCTCGGGTTTTAATGGATGGTCGACCTCACTTTGCTGCGCTCAAACTCGCCTGGTGGAAATTTTTACGGAGGTCTTCATGCCTTCGTAAATGGATCCGACACCCGTGTTTAACACCAGAACTCGGGAATTTTTTTTTCTAGTCTGGTTTTAATAAGGCGAAAGCGGCGTATCGTGGTGTTAACGAACAGCAAATAGATAACTCCAGAAACAAAATAAAATGAACTTCATTGTTAAGGCTGCTATGTACAAAGAAAAAAAAATCGTATTTCCCTTTTCCTCTTCTTGCAGACTCTTGTGATGGGAAGAGTCCAGTTGACAGTTCGAGAATTCCACCCCCCTTAGGATCGACATTTTGAGAGATTGCAATAGCTCTTTTCTCTCTATAGGGGGGTTAAGCGCTGCCCCCAAATTGTTTACCTAAAATATATTTTTGTGTGAACTATTTACAGATACATAAATGCTGATAATCAAATAAAATTGGTTCTGTCAGATAGCCTGAACTCTTCTGCAAAGCGCTACGGGATTCATTTTATAAATTTCGTCCGCCGAAGGAATTTATGAGCGTTTAAAACACACTATACCAGATTTTCCCCTGAAAAATTTAAATTTTAAAATATTAATTGCATTAAAAAAAACGAAAAATGTACACAAATGTAAAATTTCTTTCTCTATGACGGAGTACAATTTTTAAAAAAAATCCTTGAATCCAAGTCGGCAATCCGTGGACACATTTTCTCTATAGGTTAACACTGAGCGAATCCAATGGGGTTAGTACATAGCAGCCTTAAGACAGAGCGAAAGGGCAGAATTTTCCTGATTCGCGTGCACTTATACGGCTGTAGTTTTGATTACCGTAAAATCTCGAGTATAATACGAACTTTTTTTTCACATTTCAGTCCGCAAAAATGAGGGTGCGTATTATACTCACGTACCAAAAAAAAAACGTAGTTTTAAACATTTTCCGAAGAGAAATATGCATACTCCGTTATCCAAAAACGATGTGAGAGTCATGGTTTTGTGATATCTAAAGCGTCGATAGGTAATATCGTCAACAAGAAAGGAAAAAAACGTCAAACTGGAGCCTCAAGTGGGACAAAAATGCCAAACAAGTATCCAAGGAAAAAACGGACATCTTCGACTATTGCAAAGGTACGTTGTTTAATGTTAAAAGATAATCCCCCTAGTCAAAGGACAGTTGCAAAATCATTAAAATGCTCGGTGTCCACTGTAAACAAAATGATAAACGTTGATTTAAATCTTAAGAAAGCGAAAAAACGCAATGTGCATCGTCTTCTTCCAAATCATATCGCTGAACGCAGGACACGCTGCAGAATTGTATATGAGAAACACTTATCCAAAGAGAAATGGAGAACAATTGTCACAATAGATGAATCATGGGTGTATTTAAATGATTGCAACAAAAAAAAAGAGCCATTTATTATCATAAAAGGGGAGAAAAAAATTTAAGTACATGGTTCAAAGAATCGAAAGAAAGTTTTTCTATGGGATTCATGATTGTTGCTGGTTTTTCTTATAATGGCAAGTTAAAATAAAGAGAGTGGAAAAAAATGTCAAGATTAACTCCAAATACTATCAGGAACATATTTTATCGCCAATTTTTTTGAATGAAATACCATCGCTTTACCCACAGTGCCATCAATCTGTGAGACTCCATGAGGACAAAGCTAGCAGTCACACATCAAAATCCACTGTAAATTTCCTAAAAGAAATGGAACAAAAAACTGGTATCAAGGCCATACCCTTCACTGATATCCCTACTAAATCTCCCGATGTATCACCTATGGATTTTTGTGCTTTCGGACTTTTAAAATCTGCATTATCCAAAGGTCGTCCCATAACCCTTACAGGACTCTGGAAAGCTGTTTCAGGAGGAATGGGATATAATACCTCTTCTGACACTTCAAAAGGCATCGTTATCCTAGAAATTGCGGTGTCGAAAGATAGTTCAAAATAAGGGATGTGAAATAGAACATTTAAAACACAAGAATTTTATGTAATTTAGTTTTGTGAATACAATATACATCGTCTAAAAAATGTGTGAACAGCCTCTGTATACTGTATAATATATATATCTTTATTAAGTAAGAAATTGAAAATATCTATTCCTAACAAAATACAAAATATTCTTTTCTAAAAATCCGCCCGCCAATGGGTGCGTCTTAGAGTCTCGAAAATACGGTTATATATTGAAAATTATATAATTGTCATATATTTTAATTATAATTATAATTGTCATATATTTCCAATTTCAATACTTTAGGAAGCCTAATTTTATTTTAAAAAGTTTTTTTAAGCTACATGATTAAAACTTTTTTTTTTTTTTTGGATATGATAAAGTCCCGTTGTTTATTTATTTGAGGGACTATAACACCCCCCCCCCCCAAAAAAAAAAAAAAAAAAAAATCTCATTCCATATCACAAAATATGGATCACAGAATTTAACCAGAAACTGATTTAAGAACTTAAGGTTGCTGTTTATTAAGCCTATTGGATTATCTATTGCTATCTGAAAGGCAATTATTTCATCTTGGGGATGAAACGACTTTTAACGTAATAGAGCCATCCACAAATTTCGGTCTTCAAGGGTGAAAACACTGTTAAGGGCACACAAGACATCAACAACAAAATGGAGTGATTTTAGTGAAATGTTTATGAGCATGTATTTAATTGCAGAATACTGTATATATATATATATATATATATATATATATATATATATATATATATATATATATATATATATATATATATATATATATATATATACCGGGTGTCCCAAAAATGACCGACGATTTGAAAATCAATTAAAGAAAAACGGAAGGCGTTAGAAATGTATGGTTTGCTGCATTCTGATTAGGTAACCAGGGAATTTATTCTCCCCAATTTTCAAAATTAGTTGCAAAGTTCGTCAACAGATGGCGCTGCTGACTGGGAAAAATCTGTAAAACACTGTTTTCAAAATATCCACCGTTTGCAGCAACAACGTGGCGCAGTCTGAGGTCAAAATTCGCAGACGCCCGTGCAATCATTTCAGTTGGAATGTTCTGACAAACAGCTGAGATGTATTGTTCCAGTTCATCTACAGTTTGTGGATTGTGACGATACACCTGGTTTTTGAAGTACCCCCAAAGAAAAAAATCGAATGGCGTCAAATCTGACGAATAGGGAGGCCAATCCATGCCACTTTGCGTATGCTTCTTGCTTTGAAAACATTTTTTATAGTTTTTCCCAGCCAGCAGCGCCATCTGTTGACGAACTTTGTAACTAATTTTGAAAATTGCCTGGTTAAATTCCCTGGTTACCTAAGCAGAATGCAGCAATTCGTACATTTTTATCGCCATCCGTTTATCTTTAATTGATTTTTCAAATCGCCGGTCATTTTTGGGACATCCGGTATATATATATGCAAAATATTCATATACCAGTTAATACATACATTATATTTTATATTTAAAGTGAAATGGGAGAATCATGTTAAAAATTTAGTTTATTGTAGCAATTTAATTATCTTCAAAAACTTGTTTCATACTGTATATCAGTTAGGTACACTTTTCTAAAATTCTATTGAATTTCTCTTCCTCATTTGGTATGGTATCACAAAATATATCATTTGACAATAATACGAAGCATTTTGCCTCTGAAATAGAAAAAATTAAATTAAAATTTTGTTAGTGAAGAACTTCAAAAAAAGTAAAAATTTTAATTACATATTTTTTGTTATTTTCAATTTCACTGCATCTAGAAGCAAAATACTTATTATTGACAACAAATATATTTTATGTTACCATACTAAATTTGGAAAAATGCAGAAAGAAAAATGCTAAAACTCACAAAATGTATAACTCATTAGTTGCAACGTGTATTCAATAATGATGCATTAAAAAATGATAAAATCTATTGAAAATGATCATTAATGAATTAAATAGACTAAAATCGATTACATTAAACTGACACAATACTTATTAAATTACGTACAATAGGAAAACGGTGGGACCAAAAAATTTCGTTCGTTATATGCGTGAATTCGTTATATACCGGGTTCGCTATAACGGGGGTCGACTGTATATATATATTTTGCATATATATCTGTATTCTGCAATTAAATACATGGTCATAAACATTTCACTAAAATCGCTCTATTTTGGTTGTTGAAATGTTCTGTGTGAACTTAAGGAAATTTTTTTTCATAGAATTTTTTTCTCTTTACCCCCCTGGAAAAAAGTATGTAATAGCCAACGCATATTCCCTTTTCGCTCTAT
The DNA here is from genome assembly GCA_907164885.2 of Dolomedes plantarius. Taxonomy (NCBI): domain Eukaryota; kingdom Metazoa; phylum Arthropoda; class Arachnida; order Araneae; family Dolomedidae; genus Dolomedes; species Dolomedes plantarius. The sequence continues at coordinate 16,963,665 of OU015490.1, forward strand.
AAAAATGTCTCTCTTATTTCATTTAAAAAAGCAAACCGAACACTGGAATCTACGACCTCGAAGTGACACTCACCGCTGGAACATTATATCCAACATTCTCGGAATTTTTTTTCTTCTGAAAGCGGATTCCTGGAGCTTGAAATATGGAGCGAATGTGTTTTACAAGACTGTTTTATAGTAAGGATAAGAAACCTTCGCAGAGTTCCTTTTTTTAAAAATTTATTTATTTATTATTGAGGTTTTCTGAAATATCTTTCGTCTAAATGCGCGTTTAGTGCTTCTTAGAGGAGGCATCTATCTTCACTGACAAACTCAGTTTACTCTTCTGAGAGGGCTGTCCGGTTTTCACAGATAGAACTGTCGGACCATCTCAATCCAGGGTCTTTATGCCACTGGACATAAAGACCGATTGCTGCATAGACGTAGCGTTCTTCTAACTTCTTTTTTTTTTAGGGGAGGAACTGAATTCATTTATCGACCTCCTCACCCCATCGACTGCCGAACGGTCCCTAAAATATGAAATATTATGATTTTTTTTTAAAATTGAATAACAATAGAGTTGATGTTTAAGTAGTATTCAAAAGTTATACAAGGAGAAAAATAAATATAATATAAATAAAATGAGGAAAAAAAAATATAGCATCGAATTTTTGTTATGGATCATATCATTATTAAAAACTACGTGTTAAGGCTAAAGACATAATCGGAATCTTCAATTTCACAGTTTGAAAAGGCGAAAAAAAACCCAACTTTCTTAAAAGTTTTCTACAACTTTCCGATTTTAACTGAACTTCTATTAACGTTTTAATTTATTTCAAGTAAAGTTGGGGGGGGGGGGCACGTATTGATATTTAAAAAAATTAAACTAACTAGCGTATAATAAAAATATTCAAGCTACCCAGAGTATAAAAAAATTATACTACCTAAAGTATAATAAAAAAAGGAAGCTACCTGGAGTATACTAAAAAATTAAGCTACCTAGAGTATAATAAAAAATTAAGCCTCATAGAGTATAATAATAAAAAAATAAGCTACATGTAGAGTATAAATAAAAAAAATTAAGCTAGAGTATAATAATAAAAAAATTAAGCTATCTAGAGTATAATAATAAAAAAGTTAATCTACCTAGAGTATAATTAAAAAAAATTAGCTAACAAGAGTATAGTAAAAATTAAGCTACCTGTAGAGTATAATAATAAAAAAATTAATCTTCCTAGAGTATAATAAAAAAATTAAGCTACCTAGAGTATAATAATAAAAAAAAATAAGCTACCTGTAGAGTATAATAAAAAAATTAATCTAGAGTATAATAATAAAAAATTTAGCTACCTAGAGTTCAATAAAAAATTAAGCTACCTAGAGTATAATAATAAAAAATTAAGCTACCTGTAGAGTATAATAAAAAAATTAATCTAGAGTATAATAAAAAAAATTAAGCTACCTAGAGTTCAATAAAAAGTTAAGCTACATAGAGTATAATAATAAAAAAAATTAATCTAGAGTATAATATAAAAAAAAATTTAGCTACCAAGAGTATAATAAAAAATAGAAACATCATATTAAATTAGAAACTAGTAATTAAAAAAACCAAGATATCAATTTATAAAACAATTACCAATTTCAATACCAAGATAATATATACTCTAGTAAGCTTAATTTTAATATAATGTATATTTTAAAATTATATTATTAAAACAAAAATTTTTTGTATTCTGATTTTGATCTGAACGTTAAAAAGACATCATTAGTTTACGTCCATTGGAAGAATTCGAGAGAGCTAAGGGCTGCCCCAAAATATGGGAGCCCCAACTAGAATTCTCGAAGCTGAATGAAAAACCAAACCGCAACCCACCCCCTCCGCTGACACGACGCTTCCTCAAAGATCCCTATCTAGCTGAAGGATGCCAAGTTAATGAAACAATACGATTTCTGGACCCCCTCCTCCCTGGGGGCGAACCGAGGCTGGAATACAAATCAGGGTATCCCGAAATGGCGGCTCTTTCTGCCTTGTGACCATTCATGGCTCCTGTGTGGGTTTTGTAGTAGCCTGACACCGAGTCTCGGGCCGAGAATATAAACATGCGAAGATGGGAATCGGCGGAGGATAGTGCGCATGCGCGAGTTCGCGGCTTGCTGGGAAAAACAACTTTACAGGCTTGGTTAAGAACCGCATTTTTCGGACCATGAGACACATTTTTACATAAAAAAATATCGACTTAAAATTGTTGTGCGTCTTATGGTCCGAAGGTAACATTAAAATAAAATGAATATTTTATTACATTAGGTATTTATTATATACATTATATGTATTTATTATATATATTATAGATATTTTATGCATATTATGTATCCCCTAAAGGGCTGACATTTTGCATGGCGATTCTCCTTATGGTGTAGGGGTGCACTAAGAAAGATTTTTGAAAAATTCTTAGATTTTTTTAAATTAAATTTTTAATCTGTTTTTGTAACTTTTTTTAAGTTTGCATTTAAAATAATAATTTGAGGGTTATAAAATTTGCATCACGAGAAAGATCCTAAAACTTCTTTTAAAATGAAATCTTTATCGAATCTTTACCTCCATTTTCTGATTTTTGGTGAATTTTTAAAGATTCATTTTTAGAATTTAATTTATTAAATGCCGATCAAGTGATTTCTTTTTCTGGTATTTTAAACAAATTTATCGTCACGTGATAACAACGAAATTGACAAAAAATAATTTTTTTTTCTTGCTAATGCGGCAGACGATCGGACATTATCCAAAAAAATATTAAAATACAGTACAAGATCTGTTCCTCAAACTGTACTATATTAACTGTACTATATTCTTTATGTCCTATTAGATTTAATTTGAATATTTTCTTCTACATTATTTTGTTTTTAAAAATATCTCTTACGATTTTTTTTTTATAAATATATATATATATATATATCCTATATATAATAGCCGTTGTCTCTGTATGACACTTCCGGGCTGTACTCATCTTTCAATTGAAGCCCTCAGTAAACAAACCGCCGGATAGGCTTAATTTCAATTTCAGATTTGGATAAGAATTTTTTCTTACCTAAAAACAAATATCTTCTCCATCAAATCACGTTTGTTCAGCCTATTTTTCTATAAAACATTCAGAACTAAAAGAAATTGGATGTTTTTAGCTGTATATTTAACAGTTTTTAAAAATCTGTTTACTTTTGCGATGAATTCTGAAAGTAAACAATAAACTTGAATGTGAATGAATCGCGTAGTGAACTGTAAAAAATTTTTTTAACTTTCATATAAATTTTTCATTATGACGTAATTTTTAGTATTATGACGTCAAAATGACGGGTTGGATGGCAGTCTACTACTCCAATCGCATGAAAAACTAAATAAATAAAAAAATAATGAAAGGGATTGCTTTTACAAGGTGTGGATTAAATGCAATATTTTAGATAATTCAGGATATT
>OU015490.1:16972108-16992108 GCA_907164885.2 Dolomedes plantarius
TATTATTTTCATGATCTTTCCCCTTTAAATAATTTAATGTTTCTAAAGAATGATAACACAATAGTTAAATTCTCTTTCTTTCCCTTTGTTTTACCGGAATTGACTCCATGACTCCAGAAAATGCAGGTCGTAGACCAAGAACTGAAATTTGGTGGTAAGAATTGCGTTGCATTTTAAACTGCACGAACTTTGTCTTAGGGAAAACTCGTACTTTAAGTTGCTTACATTAAATGTTTGCTTTTATTTATCTACCATCATTTACTGCATTTGGTAAAGTTCGATGTATTTCTTCGGTTGTAGCATGTTTCGTTCTAAGATAAGCCTTTTTAAAACAGGCCACTTGTAAGCTCTAAACTTCGAACTCCGGCACCTGTTAATTTAAGAAATAAAATAATTGTGCATAGTCCTTTAACAACGTAAAAATGCCCGCTGAATATGCAGTATAGTTAATTTTTAACTCGTAAAAGATATATTATTTATATAGCTCAAATTATAAAAATATATAGGATATAATTGAAATCAAATTATATAGGAGATAATTAAAATCATTGTTAACATCTACATATTGCATTTACAGGCCAATTTTTATATGCGTGCAATCTATACACGCCTAGATTGTGTTTACATGCTTTTTAAACTTTTGTAAACGTTGGTTTGATCACACAATTATTTTAAGTTTTTTCATGAGAGAGTGTGCGTTTTTACGTAGTCCTTTAACAACGTAAAAATGGCCGTTGAATATGCAGTATACTTAATTTATTACTCGTAGAAGATATATCAATTATATAGCTCAAATTATATAGGAGGTATTAAAATAGTTGTTAATATCTACACATTACATTTACAGACCAATTTTTATACGCGTGTAATCCAATCACGCCTAGATTGTGTTTGTATACTTTTTAAACTTCTGTAAACCGTTGGTTTGATCACACAATTATTTTAAGTTTTTTCGAAGAGAGAGAGTGTGTTTTTCAAATTGAAGGAGATTTGAAGCCTTTTCTGAACTATCTGCATCATCTGGTATTCCACATTAATTTTTTAATTAACAGTTGTAAAATTATACGCATTATCCTTGCAATCATTAGTACTCATTATCGGGAGCTATACAGCGTATTTTTTTTTTAGCTTTGGTGGTTGTTAAGTAGTTAAAACAGGCAGTCTAAACAACCGCGTTGTTTTTCCTAGAATAAAACCAAAAAATAATGAAACAAAATAATGTAGCAGAGACTGCCAAAAACTTTACTAAAAGCGGATTATGAAAAAAAATCTACAGGTCAACAATTTTCATACGGTGATGTAACAGTTGGAGCAATTTTTCTTGTGTTGACGCTTTTCAGAAATTCAATTCTTATTGTATCTTTTGGCATGAACTGAATATTATATAGTCAGGGTAAAGATATATATATACATGTGTGTGTGGCTTAGTACAATAAGTGCCTCAGTCAGTTTTCTCCAAGATGACTTTGTTTGCTTATGGCTCTTTAAAAAATATTATTTTCAATGTAAGAGGTACCCAAAGTCTGTCCGATGCTTTAAAAGTATTTTCTAAACCATTGTACAGACTTGGGTACTTTTTACATTGAAAATAATATATATATATATTTTTAAAGAGATAAGCTAACAAAGGAGAAAACTGACTTAGGCACTTCTTGTATCAAGCCACACACACATATATATAAGAAAATATTAAAATAACTAAAATTCCTTACTAGGAGCAACAAAATGTTTTCTACCCGAATTTGAAAAAAAAAAATTGGAACTTTCTTTAATCAGGTAATTTTTAGTGTTTTTAGAGAGGGGGAGGTATCTCTATTTTGCATTTGTATACAGAGGATCTTTTGAACATACTTTGGAGTGACGTGTTTCATCCGAACGTTTTTCTGCGCCTGCGATGATATGAAATATAATTAAAACACTCCCCCAGAAGGAAAGTTAGAGTGTTAGAATAACCTTAAAAGCTAATCTTTGTCAGCAAATACAAAAGGAAATAGCATAAAGAAATTCTGTCGAAAAATTCCATTTTTGATAAAATTGTCTTTTCGTAACGAACGAACGCTAGAATATTAGCCATGATAATGCACTTTATTATATAACATCGAACGGACAAATTTGGCTCTTACAAGTATTATAGCTTAATTGACATCAGAGATCATAGTTTATAAACTCGTCATATCACGATGTGGCAGAAATCCTAATTAACTGACACAAAATTTCTTGGTTTGAAAAATAAAATTCCTTTCAACTGAATGCATCGCAATCTGTTTAGATGAAATTGATGCCATTTTTTTTTTAGAAACAATTTTCATTAGCATCGAATTTATTTGTATACTGACCTTTCAGGATCGCAATTTCGCTACAGATAATGGCAAACATGTCAAAAGATTGCCTAGAATTTTTTTTTTATCTACTACAAATGGATACTCGTGCTTTTCAAACTTCTAAATGAATCCAGGAATGCTTTTAAACTCGGGGAGGGACTCGTGTGCTAACTTATTCCTCTAAAACGAATAAATGTAATACATTAAGCTAAATATAAAACGTTGTTCAACTTAAATATATCTAGAACAGTTTTGGTTTAAAATTAGCGTCGATATAAATCGTATCAAGGCCCTTTTTCTGTTGTCACATGATGTGATATTTATGTGTTTCAACGTTTTTAACAAAGACCTAAACAAACGCTCTTTTATAATAGTCTGAAATGCAGCTACTTATTAACTCCGTTCTAGTTTTATTAACCTCTTTTGGAATTTGCAGATACTCATTACATTTTGACAAAATGGGTTTTTGGACTAATTATTTTGCTTAAGAAAAAACTTCTAGCCTCGAATGACTTTATATTTGATTACCTATCAGACTGGCACTTTTGTTTCACTACCGATTTCTTGTTTTTATTTGCCAGGATAATTTTCGAAATAACTCGTCTCAATCTCAACTTCGGGGAAGCTTAATTGTGTTTCATGATTTAAAATTTCTTTAATGTTATATTTAGCCATCAACATTTACACATTTTTCAATATTCACATAAATCATTTTCAGTCATCAATATTTTTCCAATATTTTGTTATTGTCATTATTCTATGTTTCAGTCATTAATATTTTCTTAATAGAGGAAAAATAGTTCGCTAAAAATGCGTCAAAATAAATTTCAAAAAATTTCACTCGCGAATTTCAAAACACTTGCCTGAGATTCAAGAGGAATTGTTTAATATATCAAGTTATTTCTGGTCATTAATGCTGTCTTTATGTTTCCATTTCATTAGTATTTCATCTTTTCAGTCATTAATATTTTCTTAATAGATGAAAACTTTCAAAACATTTCACTCGCGAATTTCAAAAACTTGTCTCAAATTCATGAGGAATAGTCTAATATATCAAATTACTTTTAGTCCTCAGCATTTTCTTAATATTTCGTTGTCATCAATATTCTACTCATCAGTCATAAATATTTTTCCAATAGATGAAAATTTTCAAAACATTTCCCTCTCAAATTCCAAAACACTTTCCTTAAATTCAAGAGGAATAGTCTAATATATTAAATTATTTTCCAGTCATTAATGTTTACTTAACAGAAGAGACATTTCACTCGCAGATTCTAAAATACTTTCATCTAATTCACGAGGAATAGTCTAATATATCAAATTACTTTTAGTCATCAGCAATTTCTTAATATTTCGTTTTCATCAATATTCTATCTTTCACCAATAATATTTTCTTAATAGATTAAAAATTTCGAAATATTTCTCTTGCAAATTCCAAAACAGTATCCTTTAATTCACGAGGAATAGTTTAATATATTGAATTATTTTCAGTCATTAATATCTTCTTAATATTCGTATTCAAGAATATTATATTTATCAGTCATTAATATTTTCCTAATAGATAAAAAATAAAGTTCAAAATATTTCACTCGCGAATTTCAAAACACTTGTCTTAAATTCCTGAGGAATTGTCTAATATATTAAATTATCTTCAGTCATCAATATAATCCTAATATTCGTATTCACCAATATTCTATTTTTCAGTTATAACTATTTTCCTAATAGAGGAAAAATTTCAAACCATTTCCCTTGCAAATTCCAAAACACTTGCCTCAAATCCAAGAGGATTAGTCTAATATATTAAATAATTTTCGGCCATCAATATTTTCTTGGTATTTGTTTTCCTCATTCTTTTTTTCAAACTTAAATATTTTCCTAATAGATGTAAAAGTAAATTGCAAAACATTTCCCTCGCGAGTTTCAGAATTTTTGCTTCAAATTCAGCAGGAATAGTTTAATGTATTAAATTGTTTCTAGTCATCAATATTTTCTTAATATTCGTGTTCACCAACATTCTATTTTTCAGTCATTAATATTTTCTTAACATTCGTATTCACCAACATTCTATTTTTCAGTCATTAATATTTTCTTAATATTCGCATTCACCAACATTCTATTTTTCAGTCATTAATATTTTCTTAACATTCGTATTCACCAACATTCTATTTTTCAGTCATTAATATTTTCTTAATACTCGCATTCACCAACATTCTATTTTTCAGTCATTTTCAGTCAATAGATGAAAAATAAACTTCAAAACACTTCACGCGTGAATTCGAAAACCCACTTTTCAGTTTCGGGAGAAACAGTAGTCTAAGTCAAATCATTTTTTAAGCCGTCAATACTTTCTTCATAGATGAAAAGAAATATTTGAAACACTTCGAAAGTGATTTTCAAAAGATAACACACTCCAAATTGGCATCATATCAATTCATCACTCGATATTCCTTCCTTTTTCCCTCTTTTGTTTTCCGTAAAAGTAAATGACAGAAAGTCGAAGATTATTTTGAGATCCTTAACAGCGGTTAGTTTCAAGCGATCTACCTTGAAAAATAACTACGTTCTTGACATGGAAAAGTGACCTGCACAGGTTCTTAGATAGTCTGGAGAATATTCGATTCCCAAAATGGATTTATTCCTGTTTCAGTAAACAATGACATTCACATAAACTAGTAAATAAGCAAACAAACTGCGTAGAACAAGCATAAAACAGTTAGACAAAATGTCCCTGAAAAGTTAAAAGTTCCAAATAACAACGTTTAAGTGATATTTAGTAAAATTATCAATTTTATATTCTGTTTTCAAAGAAGAAAAAAGTATTAACAGCATTATTAGGCAGAATGTACATTAACTGCATTATTAGGCAAATAATTATCTTCAAAATGTAAACAATACTGAATTTTGAAGAGTTTAGATGAGAGTTAAAGTCAGGGCTTGTCTTTAATTCTCATCTAAACGCGCAGGGCCCAATGAAAGGCAATCGGTCCAGTTGCATGTTCCAAAAAGCATGAAATACACGATTTCAGAAAATAGAACTCAATTAAATTGAGTAAAACCACCTTTTGCGAGTGATTGCCTATTTTTTGTCCATATCTCGAAATTTCTTCCTCAGGAAAGGGGTCAAAATTATTTGACTTCGTCATTAACGAGAATTTCAATCATAAAATTTACTTAGTATTTAGAATAAGAGAGCCTGAAGGGCTTGACTCTATATCTAAGGGCTTGATCCGCTACTGCTCAGTACACATGATAAAGAAAGACAGACAAAGTTTATTTGAGAAAAAAACAGTGTCTGCTCCAACGTTTCTAGACATGGGTAAGGAATCCAACTGGTAGGTTTGACTCCTGGAAAACACAACGTCCTGGAAACATCACGATTTTTCTTTTATTTTGAAACTTCAGACACTTGTTTTTGTTTTTTTTATCTTTATATCGTTTATCAACCGAAAGCTTCCTCTTTAAATAATAATAATAAAAAAAAGCCATATTTTAAAACGCCATTCGGTGATCGAACATCGTGATCGTATTTCGGAACAGAAAGGGGGTAGTACAGAGTAGGGTGGCGAAAAGCGATCCGTTCGGAATCATTATAATTTGCGTGAGAACAAACATGTCGTTTTCACTTCGGTCGTAATCAGACGTTCCACGAAGAAGGTGTTGCTTCACCTGATGAGAGTGCGAGGAAAAGGTGTGCCATCCCTTTCTTTTTCCAATCGCTTGCATGCAGACGATCTCTCCGCGATCATCGCTTTCGAACGAGAGAATCGCGTGTATCCAGAAATGCCAGTATTTAATCTCCCTGATATTACAAGTGCATTGCGTAATCAATCAGTGTTTTTAACGAATTACACAAAACATTCAATTTCGAGTTTATTTTTGTTGTTGTTGTTGTTAACTACACTGCAATTTAAGACGCTCCGGAGACACAAAAACATGGGTCATGGACGCACCAACAGCTTTTCAAACACTTGCTGGATTATGTTCCAGTTCATATAACGAGCGAGATCAACTCGAAACAGTCTTGAATTTCGTGATGAATATCGAATGTTTGCTAAATCTAAATAAACGCGTAGTAGCCTCTTTTCACATTGTTTGGCTTTTACAGTTAAAGCCTCGTTTATCCGGACTAACTGGGACCGTACAGGCAATCCGGACAATCGAGCATCCGGGTAATATGGGTAATAAGCAAAACAAAATCCTTAACTAAGCAGTTTTTTTATCGTAATAAACGGTAAGTCTATGTTTTGTAACAAAATTACATAGTATTGTTTACAAGACATTAAAAGATATATAAAAATAACTTCACATCATTTCTTAATAACGAATTGAACAAGTCTAGTAAAGTTTTCTTAAACTCGACAAAAACATTTTATTACCATAATTTATTGTACAATCTAGGCAGGAAGTGTACATCGAATCAAACTAAAAAGCGACTATTGGGCGTACTTTTAGTGACGTTCTTGCTATCATAGTTAAAAATTATCTAATGTGAACATTAAATAAAAATGCCTACATATCTGATCCGTATCAACGAAGATAAACGAGGTTTTACTGTATATTTCTGATATGTTTTGTACACTCAGGCTGTATTATGCAGACACTTAACAAATACAAACGAGTATCAGTCGAGCCACTCGGTTCAGTCCATAAAACAGAAAGTGATAAAATAATCGACATTGTTTTTTAAAAGTCCTCTGAAAATATCCATTCAAATATTTGGCGTAGAATGTATTACTGCAGATGGAGCTTTTATCGGACGATTTATAAAAATCTATAAGGAGTCGTTGTCCAAGTACTTTGACTCTGAACTTTCAAAAATTTCAAAATGAGGAATTAGCCGATTCGGGTTCTAAATAGCTCAAATATAGAATCTCAGGCAGTTAAAATTCAGCTACGATTACTATTAAATAACAGTTGTTTAGGATTTACAGAAGCATCTACTCGAACTTAACGCGTTTGAAGATTTTGGCAGTAGAAAGAGTTCATTCTTTCAGCAAATATTTCCCCAACAAAGCATTTCATCAAAACATAATCCTCGCAGCTATAGAATAATTCCAATGAAGTTTCGATAAACGCAATTTCAGATAAAGTTATTATTAAAGAACAATTGTTTAGGTCTTTTGTTAAACACGGAAATTTGCAAAGCCGTGTAACTTGCACACTTTTGAAGATTTCGAGAGCTAGAAATGTATTCCTTCAACTGTTTTGCCAGCAACGCATTTTGTCAAAACGTAATAGTCCCAGAGACTGAACTTTCAGCAAATGCAATTTCAGCTGAGATTATTATTAAAGAGCAGTTGTTTAGGTCTTTTATTAAACAAGGAAATTTACAGAATCGTCAACCTGATCGTACTTGCGTAAGAATATTTTGACAGCTAAGAGTTCGTTCCTTAACTATTTCCCCAACGATGTATATTTCGTCACAGCCTTAGAACAAAGTCATTAGAACAAACTATCAATAAATGCAATCTGAGCTAAGATTTTTATTAAAGAACAGCTGTTTAGATGTTTTTCAATTACGGAAATTTACAAAACAACCGTCTGCTTAAACTTAATAGGTGTTTGAAGATTGACACGACGTTCAAAGTACGGAACAAAACAAAACCAACTGGGCTCCAGAATTTTCTCGTCAAAGGGGAGGGGGTTCGTCATCAGGGATCGGTTGGTTGAGCCCTCGAAACAGATCGGAATACGGAATACACAAAGGAAATAAATAGAAAGTTTTTTTTCCTAAATTTTTATTTGTTGTTTTCTGATATAAACTTCTTTGTCGTTTCTTTTTAAATTTCTTCCAACATATATCTCAATCGTGTGTTTCTAAAGATTGTTAATCCTTAGGTATTTTAAGCTTTCTTTTCCTGGGAAACTGAACTTGTAAACAGATTAAAAATTCCCTATACAACATTTGCTTGTACGTTTCATGACGTACAAGCAACTGCTGTCAAAGGAATGAAAAACATTAGTTTTCTTAGTAAATGCTATGAAGAAGTAACAAAACAGAAAACGTTTCTGTCAGTCAAAGTTTCTGCGATTATAGAAGTGAATAGCAGTTATCTTAATCCGCATTTTTTGCTCCTGTCAATTGCGACCGTAATGCGCATTTTTTGCCCTTGTCCGTATAATACCCTTTTTTTTACGCATTAATTGCGACCGTAATACGCATTTTTTTACTTTTGTCAAATACAATCATAATGTTTTGTGTAGTATTTGATCGTCAAACAGTTAAGACATTTATTTTATAATTTTAGGACTGCGTGCTCTTTGACTAATTTTACAACTTCTAACAAATTTCCCGGCTCGTAATCTGCCCGTTAACAGAAAGCAGTGCGTTCATGTAAATGCTTAGTGTTTACGACTCCTGTTTATTTCAATTTAATGATCAGCCCGGAGAGCAATCAGTCTTCGGCCCCCGCCGAAAAGATTAGGATGCGTATAATTAAGATGCAATACCCGTGGAGCGAGCGCACAGTTTCATAATCCGAGCATCCCATTCCGATATAGCACCGGAAGGAAGGTTTTATATGAAGATAGCTGAATCAAATAATTCTAATTATTCGTGTTATTGATAATTCGAGATTAGAAATTAATTATTCCTCATTATTGAGAGCCCAAAAAAAAAAAAAAAAAAAAAAAAAAACTTTCTACTTTCATCCAAGAATGATTTTAAGAACTACAATTTTGGCTGACTTTCCATCTTCTTAAAAATTTTCATACTCGGCATCCGATACAAGCTTGAATCGTCTTTTCTGTAATAAAATAATTTCGTCGTGCTCAAAATGCCGGTGAATTTGTTTTTAATTCAATACGCTTATAAAAGGGTAACAATAATGCCATATTTATAATGTGATAAGCCTGAAACGAATTTAAATAGGAAATTTGGTAACACGAGATCATATGTTACCTATTTGCAATTTTTATATACTCATTTTGGATGGAAAGTAAATGGTATTTTCAGTGACTCGAAATTGAGTTCAGTTGGTTGAGACAGTTACAGTCAACTTTCGCTACACATGGTCTAATTTCAAAGGTCTATTTAACTTAATCTGTATATATAAAGCAGTTCCGTACCTGACTGACTGACATATAAAGCACAAACCAAAACGCTGGACCTAAAGGGCTGAAATTTTGCATGGCGATTCTTTTTATAGTGTAGGGGTGCACTAAAAAAGATTTTTGAAAAATTCTTCTTAGATTTTTTTAAATTAAATTTTTAAGCTGTTTTAGCCACTTTTTTCAAGTTTGCATTTGAAATAATAATCTGAGGGTTATAAAATTTATACCACGAGAAAGATCCTAAAAATTCCTTTAAAATTAAATTTTTTAATCTTTACCTCCATTTTCCGATTTTAGGTGAATTTTTAAAGATTATTTTTTAGAATTTAATTTATTGAATGCTGATCACCTGGTTTCTTTTCTTTTTGCGATACTTTAAACTAGTTTTGCGTCACGTGCATAACAACGAAATAGAAAAAAAAGTCTTACTAATGCGGCAGAAGATTGGACATTATCCAAAAAAATATTAAAATACAGTAAAATATATGTTCCTCAAACTGTACTATATTAACTGTACTATATTCTTTAGTATGTCCTATTAGATTTAATTTGAATATTTTCTTCTACATTATTTTGTCCGTAAAAATATCCCTTATGATTTTTTATAAATATATATTTTTGTGGCATTAATTGCACACATTGACCGTTGTAATTAATTTGAATGTACTCCGTAGCGAAGTGCGGGTTTTCAGCTCGTACACTATGAAATGACTCAAGCGGCTAAAGGTCTGATAACATCTTGAGTTTCCAGCGAAATTTGGCCCCTCCTGATTATGGCTTTTGCTGTCAGGATAATCTGTAGAAGGTATCTTTTCATAGGGCATTTGCCAAAATTTAGGGCAAACCTAAAATTGCTGAATAGTAGCACAATGGCCTTAATTTAAGAAAACCTAATTTACTTTAATTCCCCTGAGACAAACCACAATATTTAAAAACGGGCGTTGTTGTTATATGTTTATGCTGTATTGAAATATATATATATATATATATATATATATATATATATATATATATATATATATATATATATATATATATATATATATATATATATATATATATATATATATATATATATATATATATATATATATATATATATATATATATATATCAGTGTGCCGGAGGCAAAAGACACTAAGTAAATTTTTTACAAGTGGACTAGTCTACTTGTAAAAATTGAACAATGTTAACAATGCAAAAATTAAGCAATTTTAACAATGTTCTTACATGTTTTTTGAGCTCATAATAGTGGTGCAAAGATCTACCTTGTACGCTTCTATAGAAGCAACTATGCTAGTTAGAAACAGCACCATGGTCAATCGTTGTATCGCGGTAAAGGGCACTAAGTCCGTAAAATTCAATCATTGGGACTTAGTTCCTTTTGCCTCGGGTACACAGAATATATTATATATCCCGTAGAGAATGACTCTGGTTGTGCTATTGTCAAGTACAATGGAATCCTTAAAATATGCTGCAATTTTCTACAGCGGGAATTGCTATTCTAATCAACCGATGCCTGCTAATCTGAAAATTTTCCCTCAGTAAAAAACTTATTCGTGGGGAATTATGCAAAAAATTACTGTCTCATTGCCACGCCAAGCATCATCTCCAATAGCGGATTAACTCTTGCAGCCTCGCGGTTAAAGTGACGCTAATAGCCGCGCTCTCCGAGGTTACTTTGGGTGGCCTGCGTTCCAGCTCGCATCTTTGTGCCAGCCCAATGCGGTCGCAGTTATGGCTTTTCCTCCGTTGCTCAACAAACAGGCCATAGTATCCGAAAATTAGCCACTGAAAGTTTAGAATTGTTATGAAGTAACTGGTTGAAAAGAAAGTCTTCAGATGGTCTTTGATATTTCAGGACTTTGCAATATGGTTTCATACATTAAGCTTCAAAATTGCACTTCTAATATGACTATTTTACAGGAATTCCCCTTTATTGTAGAATGATATCGTTTGAAAATTTCCGATGGTGTTTGTTATCAAAAATCATGTCGAAAGTAGTCATATTTGGAAAAAAAAGCATAGTTATTAAATGAGCCGCTCACTTGATTTTTTAAATTCCTTTTAAAATATAAATTATTCCAATAAACAGTGTACAATGTAATATTGATTTAGATCTATAGGATGACTTTTATCGGAATGCATATAAGATATGACAAACTGGGAATCAAATCATAAATTTCATCCTGAAAATACATTAAGGTATCCGACTACGTTCAAAACATCGATTTTGACGAAAATTCTGAAATTGTTTCTATTTCTTTTCTTTAAAGATTGTAAATTTATGTTTCTAAATCTGCTTTTATTTTTTTTTATACGATCATTAGAAAGGAAATTACAGCGATTTAAAGATCAGCAACAGCTGTGAATTTCAATACAAGTTGATAACTTTAATCGTGTTTTCTGAAGAACTTTTTTTTTTTTTTTTTTAAATCAAAAATGTAAACGACTCTTGGTATAACTCAAAATCTAACCATGATATGTCTATGAAAATTTTCACGTATATTTTTCATAATACTCAGAATGCAATGGACTATAGATTGGGTTCTAGGTATATTATTTGTTTATTTATAACCGCATTTATAAAAAATCTCATGGAAAATTACTAAAATTTTACATGTAATTGCATATTAATGACCTGTAGTTTTTTTAGATTTTATAAGATATCGATTAGCTTGTAGGTCATTACACTTAGAAGTTAACTTTTTTTTTTGTCATATGTATGTAAGTACCGTTATATACATAATACTTTTAATTAGAGCTAGAGCCGTTTTTGTAAAAATTTGCTAAATTTCGACCCAATTTCCTCAATTTTGTAAAAATTTGCATAGTTAATGTCTATTTGTTATCGAATGTTTGTTATCGAATATTTTCTATCGAATGTTTGCTAAATCCAAATAAACGCGTAGTAGTCTCTTTTCACATTGTTTTGCTTTTACAGTAAAGCCTCGTTTGTCCGGACTAACTGGGACCGTACAGGCATTCCGGACAATCGAACATCCGGGTTATATGGGTGATAAGCAAAACAAAATCCTTAATTAAGTGGACTAACCGTTCATTACGACAAAAAAACTATGTTTTGTAACAAAACTACATAGTATTGTTTACAAGACATTGAAAGATATAAAAACAACTTTTCTGATTCAATCTACGTCAACGCCCTGTGACACTCTAGTAAAGCTTTCTTAAACTCGACCAAAAAACATTTTATTACCGAATTTTGCACAATCTATGCAGGAACTGTACATCGAATCAAACTAAAAAGCGAATATTTGGCGTACTTAAAGTTACGCTCTTGCTATCACAGCAAAAAAATATTTTATAATGTGAACGTTAAATAAAAAAAAAAAAGCAGTCTACAATTCTGATCCGGATAAGCGGGAGATACGGATAAACGAGATTTTACTGTATTACTGCAGATGTAGCGTTTTCCTGACGACATAAGATATAGAATATCTTCTGGGTCACAGTTATAACAATTTTTGCGTGACTAAGGGATTAAATCGATTTGGCAATTGAAAAAAAAGTAATAACATTGAAATCAATTCAGTCTTTCAATTATCTTTTTATTACGGATAAAGATGAAATAATTGTTTAATTAACAAGAACTTACTTCTGCGGCTGTTAGCCTGTAACTTATTTTAGTTCTTTTGTGCGATGAAACAACACTGAACAATTTAATGTCGTCATCCAGTAGTTGCTTCTGCATTTGAATGGCATTATTGAAACGGTTTTCAATAGTATATAGAGTTAATTAGATTGGCTTCTGAAATAAATTGTTTATTATTCGCTCGCCAAAAACATTGTCATTTAACCTTTTGTCCTTACGGGGTCCATTTTTTCGATTCCCTCTTCAGAAATTTCATACCCCCTTTGTCAGGACGGCCATTAAGGGGGTTTTATATATATATATGTATATATGTGTGTGTATGTATGTTTGTATGTATTTCGTATGAAAGTAAATTAGACTCAAACGATAATTTCTAGACATCAGATAATTAATACTTTTATTCAAAACGCATAGCTTCAGTTCTGAAATTGTTGATCCTATCTTCGTATGAAAGTAAATTAGACTCAGCAGAAAATTTCTAGACATCAGATAATTCATACTTTTGTTCAAAATATTACAATTTTGGAAAGAGGCATGTTATGTTTCTCAATATAATATATATATATCATGGGGAAGGATTTAGTTCAAACTATTTATAAAAAAAAATTTATAATGGACGTTAAGCCAATATGGAAGAAATTCTTTAATGAATGTTCTCTAATTTTGAAACAATGCGATCATTTGATTCCAACAAACTGTAAAGAAAACCCATTGAACATAAAAACAAAGATAGGTATTACATCTGTAACTTTACGGTAGTTATTCTATACTCTGGTTATGGTCTGTTTGACGTGCCAAATAACCGATCTTTTTTTTGAGCGACTTAAAGAAGTGATACCTTTGGATATTTAAACAAAATACGCGTTTCCAAACATAATGAACACACAATGTACAGATGAACATGAAAAAAAGCGTACGACTCACGCAAAAGAGCTTGCATTGCCCATTTTAAATTAAGTGAAGTAATGATTTCCTCATATAAACACTTTTTTTGATATCAGTTCTCAGTGGTATGGTGTATTAAGCTGGACTTCTACCCTGCCTTATGGTAAGTTTTCATACATCCAGCTGTTAAATGCTGCTCTTATCCTTGAACATACACATGCATGTATGTGGTAATGTTTTGTCTCTTATGCCCCTTGGCTGAATTCCCCAGACCAGGTCTATGAAAGGATTTCGGGCCAAGGAATGCAGCCCCGGTTTGCTTTTTTTAAAATTCAATCACAAGAATCGAAGACTGACTGAGCCAGGTGGCACCAAAATTTTGATCGAGCATCCCCCCAGAAGCTACGTCTGGTAATTTTTATTAGAAAAGTACCCCAGACAAATGAAACAAGCAAACTGATAGATAGGTCTGCAGTGATATTTTTTTTTCTTTGGTGTTATGGATGGAAACAACCCTGACGTCGGCAAAAGATTTGTTAGTGTGCTGTTGTAGAATGTTAAGTAACCTTTTTCTGAAAGAATTAGCTGTAAGTCATAGGGATGTAGTAAGGAGAATTTGATTATGCCGTCCTTAGGAGTATTACCTCTAATCAACAACGTCATTTATTGACGCATCAAAACAACTGTCATTTACAAAAAAGATATGCTTTAATACAAGTATGACGCATACACCTCTAAAAACAATCCCACACTGGACCAAACAAATTATTTTCTTTTCGACCCGGACTATAAATTTTACAAGAAAATAACTAATATTTCGTACGCTTATTATTAAACACATAATATATATATATATATATATA
Organism: Dolomedes plantarius; assembly: GCA_907164885.2. Taxonomy (NCBI): domain Eukaryota; kingdom Metazoa; phylum Arthropoda; class Arachnida; order Araneae; family Dolomedidae; genus Dolomedes; species Dolomedes plantarius. The sequence continues at coordinate 16,986,844 of OU015490.1, forward strand.
TATATATATATATATATATATATATATATATATATATATATATCTGCAAGAAAACCTTCCAGCGTCTTAAAGACGACCTTCTCGACTCGCTAGCTATTTGGCGAAATTTATAGCTATATTTGGCTTTGGCTCACGTTCCAAATTTTAGCCAAAATTTTTGAAGTACGATCCTCTCGTCATTCCCATATAAATCTCATGTACTCAGAAACGCTCTCTGCTTTCATTTGAGTCTTATTTGCCCTTTGTACACGGATTTCATCGACAATTCAAATGGAATCATTTCACTACCGATGAAGATTTTATCATGAATAACTCGAAAACCAATGCGTGATATATTGCAATTCATTGCAGAGTGAGACCTTCATATATTTTATATACATATTTTATTTACTTTCGGGTTGTAAAAAGGAAATTAAAAAAAAATATATCGTGTGTTGTAGAGATCCGATCGCATGCTGTTGCCTCACGTCCGAAAAACTGCTTCCTATTCCAACAAAAAAGAACTGCTACATATACGGTATGTAACGTTCGTTTGCGGAATGCCCGAACCGATGTTATCGTTTCGAAATGCCTCGTCGATGAGTTAGAATCGAAGTTCGTTCTCGAAACAGACGACTTTTCAGTTCGAGGGATTTCAAACGTCCCGTTAAAAGCCGGGTAAAAAGTGAGCTTTTTAATTTATCCTCGTTCTGCGTTCATTTTACAAAATGATTAATTAACAAGTTTACTTTCGGCTGGATAGACTTGCTCTTATGGCAGTCCGGAAACGGTGTTCTGGAAGGACTTTAGAAATGAGCCGCTAATTTGCCAAATCGGTTCAGTCCGTAAAGTAAATAATTACAAGATAAAAATAACTTTTTATATACCATGTTTTTAAATTTTCTGTTGAATCCTATAAACTTGACAATTCTATGTATTAATAAATACTTTTATAAATTTTTTTTTATGAATTATCCGATCAACTTGAAAGAAAATGAAGTTAATTTGAAGTTAACTCGCGTTTAACTTTTCGTTCCCGTCCCGGTCGACAGAGGGCTGCACCAGTCTAAAAAACAAAATTAACTGAAAATGAATTCAATGCTGCTTAAAGATGGCTAAAAGTATTTAAAAAATGCATCGTCATCGTGTTCTGAGCTATTCTAAGAGTTTCAAATGTATAGCTAGTCGGGAAGTTAGTTGAAAATCGATTGCAAGATTTCTACTAGACAAACACACACAAACAAGAAAACGAGTTAATAAAAACATGGTAAAAAGTGTTAGAAAAGTGATAAAATGATAGACGCCGTTTTCGAAAATTCGTCCGAAAATATCCATTTAAATAAACAGTTAGAATAGATTGTTGCAGATGGAGCTTTGATCGGACGACCTAGAAGACGATAACGATAACCCCGGGGTTATTCTATAACAATTTTGGCGGGCTTGAGGGACTTGAAAATCGATTTGGCAAGTGATCAAATATCGTCCACCAAAGGAAATTACGTAAATGCGTTTAAAACACAGTACAATAAAACCTCGTTCGTTCGGACTAACTGGGACCGTGGGCAAACCGGACAATCGAAAATCCGGGTAATATGGGTAATGAGCGAAACAAAATTCTTAATTAGGCAGGCCATTTATTTCGATACAAAAACTATGTTTTGTATTAAAATTACATAGTATTGTTTACAAGGCATTAAAAAAAATATAAAAATAACTTTCCACATGATTTTTTAACAAAGAATTTGTAAGCCTAGTAAAGCTTTCTTAAACTCGACAAAAAGCATTTTATGACCATAATTTGTCGTACAATCTTTGCAGGAACTGTACATTGAATCAAACTAAAAGGCGAATATTTGGCGTCACGTTCTTGCTATCATAGTGAAAAATTATTATCGAATGTTAACATTAAATAAATATAATGTCTACAAATATGATCCGGATAAACGAGATTTTGCGGTATACTCCATTTTTTCATCTAATTAATTAAAATTTTAAAATATTATGGGGTTTTCTTTTAAAGAATGAATAAGATAGACTCAAAAATTCCTATCTCTGTTACAAAGTACAATTTAAATGAGAAAAAAAAATTCTTAAAAACCAAGTAGACGATCATTGGGAAAGTTTTCTCCGGCGTAAATCAGCATTGAACTAAGTGCATCAAATAGGACTATCAGCGAATCCCTTAACATAATATTGTTAGCTGTGAAATAACTTAATTCTTCCGTAAAGAACAACTTAAGTTCAAGCAGGTGATTAATACAGTGTTCGACACTCGTATAATTCTCCCACGTTTTATAAAACATCGCTATATTCGAAATCCACTTCCTAATGCTGCTATTTACAGCTAAGTATAAGCGTTCCTTGGCATACCGCGTGTTTTGTAAACGCTTTCTTTCTCTGTGGGAATTGACAGGTTCAATTTAAGGTGCAAAAGAAAAAGGTCAAATATTTAGCCTTAAACTGAATTTACTTTCAAGTACTGCATGTGAAATGCAGTAATAACGTCTGTAGTAATGCAAGTAATGGGAAATTTCTGAAACTAAGTTTAATACTCAGTTTACTTTGTTAATACTAAGTATTAAATAAGTAATACTTAGTATTAACTTAGTATTAACAAAGTTTACTTAGTAAGTAAACTGAGCATTAAACTTAGTATTAACTAAGTAAACTGAGTACTAAACTAAGCATTAGCTAAGTATTAACCAAAGTATGAAACCAAGTAAACTGAAAATAACTATTTACTTTCGAGCGCAGCATGTATAATGTACTCATAACTTTTGTAGTAATGTGAGTAATAAAAAAAAAATTCGAATCTAAGTATTAACCTAAGTAAACTAAGCATCAAACTGTGCAAGTATTAACAAAGTAAACTTAAAAATCTAAATATTTGCTTTTTATATGTACAGCATATGAAAAGCGCCGATAACTTCTGTACTAATGCGAGTAATGTAAAACTTCAGACATCAAGGATATCAGCTAACATGAGCAGAATTTGTTACAAAGGTACCTCCATCGATAAATCAAGATAAGGGTTGTCATGGGCCAAGATAACAGTTATAGATCCACTGTATCGGGACCTCCGCTTTACAACAATTTACGACTGAAAGCAATAAGATTGATTGTACAAGTAACAGAGAGTAGTTTAATACGTTAGTTTGGATTGGATTCCCGGTCTAGGCCAGAAGTTTTTATACCCGAGGTATTAAACAACTAATATCTGCAATATTGCAGGATTAATTATTAAATAATTACACAATTATTTCATTACAAACACGTCTACTTATTCTGCGTAATTATATGTATACAATGAACTCCGGTTATGACGTTGGATTTTGCCGATATCTCACAGGCCGCGGTATTACAAGCATAGAGTAAGCGCGATTTTCAGCGCTAAAAAGTTGTCAGTTTACGTCGTATGGATTTACAGGATGTGAAAGAATCGCGATCGTAACGACCGCGGCACAAGCAAAGAGTATTGTTTTAAAGCACAACTTTCAACTCTAGAAAAGTTGGTTATCAGTTTTACTTTGTATGGATTTACAGGATGTAAAAAAAAGGGAGCGTTTGGATGTAAAAGAAATCACACCGGCCACGGTACAAGCAAACAGCACTGTTTTAACACACAACTTTTAACGCTAGAAAAGTTGGTTATCAGTTTTACTTTGTATGGATTTACAGGATGTAAAAAAAGGGAGAGTTCGGATGTAAAAGAAATCGCACCGGCCGCGGTACAAGCAAAAAATACTGTTTTAACCCACCACTTTCAACGCTAAAAAAGTTAGTAATCAGTTTGTTTAGTATGGATTTACAGGATGTAAAAGAGAACATTCTTTTTCAAGCTTTCTTTTCCCTGTGTATAGTCGTCATCTACCCTTGTTTACAAACAGCGGTGCATTAGTGCTTACTTGTTGGGAAACCAAAGATCCGTCGTTTTAAGATACCTTTATGAAAAATTTTTTAGCAGATTGTTTTCCCTACATACATGTTAATTTTGGAGACGAAGTAAAGTAGTTGTGGCATCCGTGGTATGACCGAAAACGTAGTGGCAGAGATTACCTGAATTGGAAAATCAGATGCATTACTTACCTCAGCGGGAAAAGGACTGCTTGACCATCGAACAGCTTCCGTTGCCTCTGGCAGTCAAAAACAATGAAAGCGTATCTTATTTTAAAGTTATTCACATATGCAGAGTTCTGTTTAAACTTAAATCCTTCCATTTATTAACATAAACTTCAAATCGCAGTATTCAAACTGGCTTTTCAATTACTGGAACGGGTCAGATAAGGTTCAGCTACTCTACACAACCAGGTTTACGATGAACACCATGTTGTAAATTATGGATAAGGAACATAAGGGATGCCAAAAGTTCAAACACAAAGTTAAACGCCAAGAGATCCACGGGTAAAACGGATGGTACCTATTTTCTGGCTTTCGCCTGTCACATGATTGCTTCAGATACGTTGCCTCATACTGACTGACTAACACAAACTTGTGCTCAGTTTATAAAAGTTAAGTAAAGGCGTTAATTTTATGGGTTTTGGATTGCATCAGTTACTACTCCTTAGAGGATTTTAATTAAGTCAGAATGACGCCGCTATGACGTCCAGGGAGAAAAATAGACACTTCAAGGCAGATCTGTAAACAAACAACCCGTGTTGATGCTTTGCGCATCATACTTGAAGGTGGTATGTGAGACAAATGGTTTGAATTTGCTGTCGCCATGCGACACCTAATTGGCTCTTCAAAAGGACATCAAAGCTGAGAGGCGAAATGATTATTTACTTTCGTTAGTTTTTATTAGGTCAAAACATCCCTCTAAATTATCGATTTTCAAGCCACTCATATCATATTTGTTGCTGTTGTTGTTTCAAATCCCTCGACCAGGTCCAAAAATCCCCAGGAGGTTCATTAATAGGCGAGGATTGGTAATAAAGTCCTCCCTAGATAATTTAAAGCAAGTTGGGATGTGGCCAGTAGTGGCCTGATCATTATTATACATTTACAAATCTCAAATCCATTGCTAGTTGGGTATGGGGGACAGCTACTATTGGTCAAGGATCAGGAGCAACAGAAGGTAGAAGACTGGCTCATGTCGCATCATATTTAATTTGTTTGATTCATCATCATACGATGTATGTAAACGGAAGATAAAAGCATTGACATCATCTTAAACGGCACGATTCATTGTCCAATCGGAACGCGAGTAACTTTTGTCGATCGGCAGAATCTAGCTGCTTGAATATTTTGCCTTCAACAACTTTTGCCTCATATTCATGTATTTTTAAA
>OU015490.1:16997108-17077108 GCA_907164885.2 Dolomedes plantarius
CTGCACTGATATAAATTTTGGCTTTATTTTCTGTCTACCTCTGCCTCATTCTATTCTTTTCTTAACGTAAAAAGTAATGGTTTACTTATAAATTGGTGTACGTTTTAAGATTTACGCAAAATGCTGTAACGCACTGTAGGGATGTAAATTTTGGCTATATTTTATGTCTATCTTTGCTTCATTCTATTCCTTTCTTATCGTAAATAGTAATGGTCTATTTATAAATTGGTGTACGTTTTTAGATTTACGGAAAATGCTGTAACGTACTGCACCGATGTAAATTTTATCCTTATTTTCAGTTTACCTTTGTCATATTATGATCGTTACTTACTGTAAAATACACCATTGGTGATAAATTTTACGCATTATTTTAGTTTTAGGGCCTGTTCACATAGGAGTCCGTTGCGTTGCGTTGCGTTAAGGAAAAGATGACGTTGAGACGAAAATAAACCAATCATATGCCTCCAAACGAAATTTTTAACGCCTATGATTGGTTTATTTTCGTCTCAACGTCATCTTTTCCTTAACGCAACGCAACGGACTCCTATGTGAACAGGCCCTTAAAGTTTACGCAAAATGCTGTAACGTACTGCACCGACCTAAATTGTGTCTATTTTCTGTCTACCTTTTTTTTCTTATTCTGCTCCCTACTTTATTGTACACCATTGGTGATAAATTTATATCGTCTTAAAGTTTACTCAAAATGCTGTAACGTACTGCACAGATGTAAACTTTATCTTTAATTTCTGTTTACGTTTGTCATATTCTACTCTTTACTCACTGTAATCTACAGCACTAGCCGCAAATTTGTGCGTTGTCTTAAGATTTCGTAAAATACTGTAACGTTCTGTATTGAGGTAAATTTGTCGTTGATCTCTGTTTACTTTGTCATATTCGAATCCTTCCTTTCTGTAACGTATTGCACTGTCTATAAAACTACGTGCGTTTTAATATTTATTGTACTTCAATGTAACGTTCTGTACTGCTTGTTAATTTATTAAGCACAAGTTAAATATATATGTATATATATATATTTTTTCCCTTTTCCAGATTACAAAGCTGAAAATTGACCACAACCCTTTCGCTAAAGGTTTCAGAGAATCTGGCGGATCCAAAAGATTGAAAAAGTATGATTTCATTTATTTATTTATTATTCATACTGCTTGCATTTTTGTCACCAGTGTAGATCTTTTCATAAAATGTCTAAGGTTAAGAGCAAATTATATTGAAACTCTCATATTAAGCAGGAAAAAAAAAAGGCCTGTAAAGATTCGCAATACAATAGCTATATAATTTTCTGTTCGGCCAAAATGGCCATCATAAGAGCGAAGCAACAAATCACCGGCAACTGCCACTTCCAGCAGAAAAAAACGGTGAAACAGGAATGTTGCCAAACCGAGAATAGAAAAAAAAAGAAGGGAGAAAGCAAGGAGTAAAAAAGGGGGAAAAAAAGCTAGTTGCAAGCGGAGAAGGAAGAGAATGGCCAACGAAAAAAATTAAATAACAAAGAAAAGGATTTAAAACAAGTAATATTAAAAAAAAAAAAAATTAAAGTCAATTCCTACTTAGGTCAACATAGAAAAATTTGAGTGTGAACTAATAGTAGGAATTGAATATAGGGAGAGTGTGAACTAATAGTAGGAATTGAAAAAGAGGATTGCCTGCCAGAACCTTGCCTACTGTGCGAGATTGGGAGGGGGGAAAGAGAGAGAAAAAGTTTGTCAGCTTAGGGATTCGATCCCGGAACCTACAGGACGGGAGTAGCCCACGCTACCGCAGTGCTACCGTTTACACAGTAAGAACATGGAAATTACCATTCAAGAGCGAGAGACGCTCTAGGTCTTCCTATTAAAAGGGCTCCCATATAAAACTAAAATTGATTAATTAAATTTAATTAATGAATTAATATTTGAAAAAACTGTATTAACATCAAGTGTCATCCACTACAAGTTTAAAAAAATGTATTTGAACTTGAGTGGATGAATAAAAAGTATTTTATTAACGATTGAAAATTTGAACAAGATATATATATATATATATATATATATATATATATATATATATATATATATATATATATATATATATATATATATATATATATATAGGGAGAGTGTGAACTAATAGTAGGAATTGAAAAATAGCGTACAACAGCTTATAGCCATGAATTGTAAAAACAGGGAAAAACAGAATACTTGGTGACTTCTTTAAAAAACATATCTCTTGTGTTCTTTGAGCCAAAATTTAAGAGCCCGTTCAGTTTGGTCAATGCAGCCAAGGCTACTGTCATAAAAAATCAGACAAAGTAAACCCATGTCAATGTTCCCGTTAAAACGATACAATATACATACGTACATACATACATATACTTACTGTTTACAGATACTGTATTATATGTGTACGTGATTACAGTATCAAATAAGAAAATATATCCGTCTACAACAATATTTTCAATAAGTCCCAGAATATGTGCCTTTATTTTAAAGTAAAAGATCATTCAAAACAACAGAAAGCAAATAATATTTTAAATTCCAATAATTTATTTGTTAAAAAACAGTTACTAATAGTATCAAAAACTTTGAGCATCATTAAATGCATTCAGTGGGCGAGGCGTATTAACTTCAAAATGGGAAAATAAGTTTGTTTCTAGGACACCTCTTTATAACGGTATTTCTTATCGCTCCTTGTGATACTCTTGTGGGTTATACTGCAACATGTAGTAACTGTGTTCTGTAATAATCAGCACAGTATAACCCGTACTGTAGTAAAAACTCCTAAAATTATCAAGTGACATGTGATATTTATTAACAGGTTTGATGACACCCTCCCTCTCTTTTCTGAAAACAAATAATTCGTATCTTTTTCCCCCTTCATCCAATCACACTGACTGCAGATAAATGACTCCCATCATGCTCAAGAACAAAGAAAGGATAGTTGACTAACCTCCTCCTTGTTCACTTTTCCAGGAAACCCGTGGACGACTTTTTCTTCAACAGGGACGAAGAGGACCACAAATGGTCCTCGGAAGAACCCGAAAGAGCCTCGTCGGTGGAAGAACCTACCGTCCAGTCCGGGAGCCAGTCCAGCGAGGTCACCTCCACCTTCCAGTCCCCCGAAAAACCTCCCAAAACGGAAGAGAAAGAAAGGGATTCGTCCGACTCGCCCCTGGTGAGCGAGACGAACAGACTGATGGGAACGGGTTGCAACAGCTTCCTAGAACGCTGCCTGGCGGACCACCAGTTCTTGGCACCCCAGGACATCAAGATCCCCCCTTTCGCGGCCTTCGCGAATCCCTACAGCATACCCTACTGCTCTAGTCCCTGCGATTATCAAAGAGTCTCCGAACAGGACGCTTACAAAGCTCAGCTGGACTTGTACACCTCTGCCTTCCTGCCGAACCCAGGTTCGGCGATGTTCGTCAACAACAATAACAGGCTTCCCCTGAAGCCCAGCCCTGTGATAGGATACCCTGCCGGAGCTTACCCCCTCTTACATCCCATGACAGACCCCACGGCGCTCCTGCACGACGAGGAATACAGAAGGGTGCTTCTGTCTTCGACTCTGTCACAAAACAGATACTTTCCCTACTTCTGCCGGTAACATTTTGTGTGCGATTGTGTTGTTTTTTTTCTTCTTCCTTACCGGAATGAGTCTCAGAGGAACGTCAGCTTTCGGGAACTCTCAGCTGGAGATACAGCGCTGTTTTTTCGAGTCTCGTGCTGTGTTCTGCAGGTGTACAGCTTCAGTAGAGATGCCTTTCCAGCGGAACTCCTTTTTTTTTATTCTTTTAAACAAGAGTCCAGACGCAGTTTATTACAAAGACATGTATTATACAAACTACTGTGTGTCTTAACACGTGTGATATATTTCGAATTTTGTGAGAACAGTCGTTAAGGGAAGTTGCTGGAAGACTTTATAAGGAAGACTATCCTCGGATTGCACAGCTGCGCTGCACTGCTGCGAAGTGAATCGTGTGTTTAAATCAATTCTATTTCAACCTTCTCTTCCGAAACCTACAGACGGTGGCAATTTTGAGTGAAATGAAAGAACTTACGAAGAAGGCACATCCTTCATTCTTTGTGATAGTATGCTGAGTCAGGGTGCTACAGAATATCTAAATGAAGGTTCTAACTGTACTTAAAAGTTCCTTAAATTTGAATTTCTTTTTTCGAGTAGACTAAACCTTTTTCTATTTTCTTAATTCTTAAGACATCTAAAATTAACCCAATTATTTCCACGCATTTTCATATTAAGAATTAAACTGAAAATTTTAAAACGGCTTCACTCAAGAAAATTCATTTAATGCTGATAAATTTATCGTTTGTAATTTCCTTCCATGTAAAATATAGCAGTTACACATGCATGTACACACACACATATTTATGCATATATACACAGTGGAACCTCGATATATGGATCCTCGAATTATCGAATTCCTTTACAAATCGAAGTTCTTCCAATCCCCTTGAACCTGCCTAACACTATAAATCGAACCTCGGTATATCAAAATCCTCGATAATTCGAAGTTTTCTCGTTCCTCTTAAGGTTCGATATATATATATATATATATATATATATATATATATATATATATATATATATATATATATATATATATGTATATATATATATATATATATATATATGTATATGTATGTATATATATGTATGTGTGTGTGTGTATATATATGTATGTATGAATGTATGTGTGTGTGTGTGTGTGTGAGATACAAGATTTATTACTTACCTGATAGTTATTATTTATAATAGTAAAATTTTCACATTCAGTTAATTTTCTTCAGGAAAAGAAGGTTGTTCTGAAAAGAAAAGACCTTTTTGTTTTCTTTTTATAATTGATCTCTGAAGTGAACACCTGTTGTACCTCTATCGTAAATATCAATTACCTGCAACAAACTATCAAATAGATTCAACAAAAATTCGTTAAAACAAAGGATGTAGCAGGATTAAAAGTTTTGTAGATTACTTCGAAAACGATATTTAAGCGAAATATAAAGGATTGTGTTCATAAAAAATAAGAAAACAAACCTTTTTTTTTTTTTTTTGGTAAAATCAAACAATTTTTTTTTTTAAAAATAATTGCTCTTACTTTTAAAGTCCAAATAATTACAACATAAAAATAACTTTTTATACACCATGTTTTTAAATTTTCGGTTGAATCCTATAAACTTGACAATTCTATGTATTAATAAATACTTTTAAAAAATTTTTTTGATGAATTATCCCATCCACTTGAAAGAAAAGGAAGTTAATCGGAAGTTGCGTTTAACTTTTCATTCCCGTCCCGGTCGATAGATGGCTGCACCATTCTACAAAACAAAATTAACTGAAAAATGAATTCAAATCTGCTTACAGATGGCTAAAAGTATCAAAATAATGCATTGTCATCGTGTTCTGAGCTCTTCCAAAAGTTTCAAATGTCTAGCTAGTCGGGAAGTTAGTTAAAAATCGATTGCAAGATTTGTACGGGACAAACACACACACAAACAAACAAACAAGAAAGCGAGTTAATAAAAACATGGTAAAAATGCATGGAAATCATGTTCTCATAACTGCTGACCTAAAAGTGAAATGACTTTTTAAAAAAAAACTTCATAATGCTGAAAAATTTCTAGGGTTTGACGGGGATAGTGTCTTCTTCAGTAATGTTCTGGATTTTGTGTAAGATTCCGTATCACAGTAAATCATGTGCAATAATAAAAAAAGAGTGCGGCGAATCGAAACGGCCGTGATCGACGAGTTATCGAGACGGAAAGAATGGGGAATGCTGGGTATTTTCTCACTGTTAATTTTTACGCTCGAGTTTCAATGTACAATGTGTATTTTTAAATGTATTTAATAAATGTTTTATTATTTCATTCTGTGGCGTGAGTGTCATTTCAGTGCGAGAGCAACATGTCTTCCAGTTTAGAAAGATATCGTTGGAGAAATATCTATATATATACACACACACACACATATATATATATATATATATATACACTCAAGAGCCAAAACATTATGACCACCCCTACATTTTGCAATGAATTCGCCTGGATGACGTGGAAGGCGCGTGATCAGGTGGAAGTGGTATTTAACTGCTGCTAGAGAGTCTGAAGAATCATTCTTTCACTTACTTCTGTGTGTGATGGGAAAGACTGCGGATCTAAGCGACTTTGATAGAGGGCAGATTGTAATGGTTCGAAGGCTCGGAACAAGTATTTCCGAAACTGCACGACTCGTGGGTTGTTCGCGACCTACAGTTGTTAGTACTTATGCAAAGTGGATGAATGACGGTGAAACAAGCAGTAGACGACATGGTGTTGGACGTCCACACGCAATCAAAGAAAAAGGTCGTCGGAGACTGTCTCGCATGGTGAAGCAAAACCGGAGCCAGACAGTGGCTCAGCTGACAGCCCAATACAATGCAGGGCCAAGTAGAATAGTATCGCAGCACACTGTTCAGCGGACACTGTTAGATATGGGGCTACGCAGCAAACGTCCCACTCGTGTGCCTTTGATGACCAAGCTTCATCGCCAGCTGGGCCCGGGAACATCGCGACTGGTCCATGGATCAGTGGGAGAGAGTTGCCTGGTCAGATGAATCACGGTTTGTCATTCATCACGCCGATGGCCGTGTCAGGATACGCCGTCTTCCAGGCGAACTGTTGCTCCCTCAATGTACAGTAGGTCATACACAGGCCGGTGGTGGCGGTATTATGCTTTGGGGGACGTTCTCTTGGGCGTCTCTGGGACCTGTGGTTGTGGTAGAGCAGACCATGAATGCTACAGGGTATCTGAACATCATTGCGGACCAGTTGCACCCTTACATGGCCTCTGTTTTTCCAGCTGGAAATGGAATGTTCCAACAGGACAACGCTCCGTGTCACAAGACTAAAATTGTGTTGGAGTGCTTCCAGGAACATGATGCTGAATTCCAGTTAATGTCCTAGCCGCCTAACTCACCGGATCTCAATCCGATAGAACACATTCGGGATGTCATGGGACGGCAGCTCAGAGTTCAAAGACCGCCAATTCGCAATATCTCGGATTTGCGTGACCGTTGCTTAAACATCTGGTACAATCTGTCTCCGGCCATCTACCAAGGATTTGTGGCATACATGCCAAGGCGGGTTGAAGCTGTGTTGCGCGCCAAAGGTGGGCCAACTCGTTATTGACAGGTGGTCATAATGTTTTGGCTCTTGAGTGTGTATATATATATATATATATATATATATATATATATATATATATATATACAGGTGGTTATCAAATAATGGAAACACTAAGAAACATCATGAAAACCTTTATTAATACGGTACAGGATCACTTTTGCCATGAAATACCACCTGATTCCCCTTGAAATCGGATTATACAAGTCATGAATAGTGGTTAAGAATATATTATACCATTCTTAAGGGAAAAATAATGAAAGTTCTTGTAGCGATGCTGTGGATATCGATACCTGGCTCTATCCGCTTATACAGATCATCGTGGTTGGATGATATATAGTCGGGGGGGATTGTATAGGGCAGGATAAGATATTTGACTTCTTTTTCCTGCTCTTCAAACCAATACGTGATAGATTTAGCTGTATGTATAGGGGAATTATCATCCTGGAGAATGCCATCTCTTGCAAGAAACAATGATTGCACCATAGGATGGACTAGTGAGCTAAAATTTCGACATAGTCCTTCCCATTCAGTCTCCCTTTTAGTGTTACAATAGGGCTTGAAGAAAACCATGAAATGCAATCCGTAACCCTGATAGATCTACCTCCATGATTGACAGTTGAGATGAGACAAACCAGAATCTTACGCTTGTGAAGGTGTTCTCTAGACATACGCACGTCCCGTTGCGAGGAACAACGTGAACAATGATTCGTCGGACCAAATGCCGTTTTTCGACAAATTACTCGACCAGTATTTGCGCTCGTGGCACCATTGTGGACGATATTTTGTATTGGCATCTATTGCAAGTGGCTTGGGAATAGCTACTCTTCCGTAAATGCTTTGTTTGTGAAGTTCCCTTCTACCTCAGATGGTTGATACCGGAACATGCAGATGCAGATTGAGCTCTTCGGTCATTTTGGCTGCAGTTGTTTTCTTCCTTCGTGTCACAATCCGCTTCAATACCTCGTCCGTCTCTTTCATTCAAATCTCCCTTTCGTCCACTATTCTGTTTGGCAAAGCATGTTTGTCCGTGCACTCTGTATGCTATCATGACTTTCGATACCATAGCTCGAAAAGCACCCATTAGCCTGAAGGTTGCAGTAACAGATACTCCAATTTAAACGTGTTCCAACAATTTGACCTTTTCGCAAGGTCTGCAAGGTTTGACATTTTACGCTGCCCCCCCCCCCAAAAAAAAAATAAATAAATAAATAAATAAATAAATAAAAGCACGATACCCTTAGCTTCATTAGTGCTACCTGGCAGTAGAATAATACATTCACTATATTATATCTAAAAAAATACCGGTGGCCAGACTTGTTTTTTAAGGAATACGAAGCACATTCATAAACACCATTAATATTTATAGGTGTTTCCATTATTTTGATAACCACCTGTGTGTGTGTATATATATATATATATATATATATATATATATATATATATATATATATATATAATGATATCGGCTTTACACGCACGATAACCTTTAACTTTACACTAAAACTATGTAGCTGAGATGAAACACGTCAGTGTTGTAGACGTGGCCAGAGTGACGAGAAGGAGCTATTTCGAGGAGAGCCGTCGACACATCGGGGAGTTAACCACAGAGATGAGAGGTATTGGTGAACACACAGAACAGAGACGCGACGTACAAACTGTATCCATGGAACTGATTTATTCAAAACCTCGACGATATAATTCAGCAAACATTCAGCTAAGAACAGGAACATTTAAGGCCGGACACGCGCAATAGTAACGCTACCGGTCCTCCGCCGTGGCAGTCAGAGGGCAGATTTTACATCGTAGTATCGTTGGAGCAATATGCGGACAATGGATGAGAGAACGCGGGTCAGAACAGCAAGAGAGCAAGGGGGGGATGTGACATTATAAGTTGAATCTCGTCGGGTCCCCACCTCTGTTAAGATAGGCCCCTTTTCTCAGAATAGCCCACCCAACAGCAAGTGAACATCTGCAAGTTCCAGAAAAATACATTCAGGCAGATAACCGCAGCAGAGGGTGAAAAGTATGGGATAAACACCACAATAAATTCCTTGCAGTTAATAGAAATACAGAGCCCAGAAGGATTAACAAAACCCCGTCTCTAGTCATCTAAATCCGCAGTTCACAATATCTCAGAGATAAAGTGATCAAAAGTGTCAAACAATACCATAAAGATAAAATGTACCCAAAGTGCTTCTAAGAAGTATATCAGCCTTACCACCCACGACAAATATCTGCGTTGATGTAAACAGTCGCTGACTTGTTTAGTACAGCCCCTGGCTAAGAGAACAGATTCATTCTGTGGTTGTCTCTGTATGTGTACACATGTATCCTCTGCGTCATGCTAGAAGGACGCCCTGTCTCCGCCATAACTTCGAAAGAAATAAAGAACTTCAATTTTAAAAGAACTGTGCTTCTCATTTGTGCATCTTATGTGTTATTAAGAAAAGTCATGTGGTGAAACGTGACAAGGAAGGAATGAAGCAGAGAGCGCAAAAATCCTCCGTCCCATCTTTTAAACCATGGGGGCGCTAACGTGACGATAGGTGCTAACGTTTCTTTAATTGGCCAGGGCCGATCGTCCGACTTGACCACATGAGCCATAATTCAAGATTCCGAACATGCTATGCAAGGCGCGTGGTTTATGAATCATCCTGAATGATCACATGCGCCTGATTTTCAGCGCGTGGCTTAAGGGACACACTAGTTAGTTTAATCGTTTATTTCTAGATCAATTTTGAAAGAGGGGCTAGACTTACGTCATTATTACACACACACACATATATATATATGCTACATGGCGTGAAAAGTCCCGGGACTCACCACTAAATGGCAACTGCAATGAAATATCTATATTATGTTCTGTTAGTACTAACCTTCAAAAGACTTCTATCAAAATTTCATGACATGTCACCCATTTATTTACGAGTTGCGGTCGTGTAAGTGACGCTACTTTTGATTTTGTGTAAAGAAAGGATAAAAGAAAATTTCGCGTCTCAATTAAACATTGATTTTTGATGACAAAAAATACAATCCAAGCCCAAGAATGGCTAGAAAAGCATTACAGCACATCTGCTCCGTCGAAAACAGTCATTTGTCGATGGTTTAGCGAGTTTAAAAGTGGTCTTATGAACACCGAAGATGCCGCATGTTATGGACGTCCAATTGAGGCAACAACTCCAGAGAACATAAAAAAAGGTCCACCGTGTTGTTTTGGATGACCTCAAATTGAATGTAAGGGAGATAGCTGACATCGTAAAGATATCGACAGAATGGGTGAGACATAGTATGGTGCATGAGCATTTAAATATGAAAAAGCTTTGTGCGAGATGGGTGCCGCATTTTCTAACAATCGACCAAAAACAGAAACGTGTCGATAATTCAGAGCTCGCTTTGGAGCTATTAAAGCGTAATCCAAACGAGTTTTTCCGCCGATTCGTAACAGTGGATGAAACTTGGATCCATTACTACGCACCTGAGTCAAAAAGGTAGTCTTCAGAGTGGATGGAAGCTGACAAAAAAGCGACCAAAGCGACCAAACATGCAACAATCGGCTGGAAAGGTCTTGGCGAGTATTTTTTGGGATGCACGTGGCATAATATTCATAGACTATCTCGAGGAAGGAAAAACAATCACAGGACAGTATTATGCAGCATTACTGGACCGCTCGAAGGACGAAACCAAGAAAAGAAGGCCACACATAGCGAAAAAGAAAAGTGCTGTTTCACCAAGACAATGGACCAGATCACACATCAACGAAAGCGAGGGTAAAATTGAATGAATTAAAATACGAATTTCTCCACCATCCCCCGTATTATCCAGATCTGGCCCCTAGCGACTATTATTCGTTTCCTAACTTGAAAAGATTCTTCCAGGGGAAGAGATTTTCATCAAATGAGGATGTCAAATGCAAAACTGATGCACATTTCGAAGACCTTGACAAATCGTACTCTATGAAGGGTATTCAAATGTTAGAGGACTGTTGTATGTATATATATATATATATATAACAGTGTATGTATGTATATATATATATATATATATATATATATATATATATATATATATATATATATATATATATATATATACATACACTGTTCGCCATTAAAACTGCAATACCAGGATCATTTGCTAATCATTTTTTTCCCACCTCATTTAACGATATCATATTTTTAACATGTAAAAAATATAAATAAAAATATGCAATTATAGAGTTTAAAGCATGTGGCATAAATTTACTTCATACTTTTCGCAACCCCTCCCATTTTTTTTCACGATCCCTCTGTGGGTTACAACCCACAATTTGCGCACCACTGCCCTATAGGATTAGCTCAGTTCACTGTTAACCTATGGGGGAAATTTTCCCAATAATTGTTGACTTGGGTTGAAAGACTGATTTATTTTTTTTAAATGTACTCCGTAGTGAAGGAAATTGTTTACTCTTTAAAAGAAACGCCAATAATATTTTTAATTTTGAATGATTCGGGAGAGGGGATATACCGTATTTTAAACGACTTGGTGGACGACATTTCTAAAATTAAAAACATAGCAAAATAAAATCGTCTTTCTCCATTACGGAGTACAATTTAAAAAAAAAAATCCAAGTCAATAATCACTGGAAACATCTCTATAGGGTAACAATGAGCTGGGCGAATCCAATAGGATTACTACCCAGCAGGGCCCGATTTAGAAAATTATTGACTATAGGCACAACTTAGGTTGGGGGCCCCCTAACACTGATGTGGGTGCAATATTTCCCAAATTGACACACACAAAAAAATAATCACGAATCATTATGAATGTACCATTTTGCCAAGAATCGGCTATTTGAAGCGTAGAAGCCTAGAACATTATCAAATAACAAAAAGCAATACAACATATTTAGTTCAACATTAAAACACCAATACAATGCAACCAGAAAAACTTATTAATACCTTATAGACACTATAACATACATATGATGAATTATGCATATAACTATACATATGATAAACCTATCAATAAAATTTGAAAGGATATATAAAAAAAATTACTATTAAAAAAGGTTAAATAAAAATTGAATTGGGAATTTTTTCTTTTAAAATAAAAATTTTGGGGGGCCCCTAGGCCCGGGCCTACTGGGCCTAATGGAAAATCAGGGCCTGCTACCCAGTAGCCTTAAACTGAATAAAACATTTTTTATTTATACATTTAGAAAAGTCAAAATTCTGGTTTGTCCCCGCATTCACTACTCACTGTTGAGAATCGCCCAGAAAATAATATTCTTTTGTTCTCCCTTTATGCATTTATTTTTGTCCGACTCCAAATAAGCTTACATTTTAACGTATTTACAGTATCTAAAAACATCATAACAGAAAGCAGATGTAAAATATTCGCGTGTCATAACAACAACTTCCTGTTGCCATTCACATAAAGAGGAAGAAGTAATGATATAAAATAAAATCTATGATGTCAACAGAAATGATACTTAGCCACTTTCAACACTCGTAGAATTAAATTCGAATGACTTAAGGCCTGTTTACATAGCAGTCCGTTAGCGTAAGCGTAAAAGGAAAGCTGGCGCTGAGACGGGAATAAACCAGTCATAGGTCTTAACAATTTCGTTGCTAATCGTTTGAAGGTTTGTCATTGGTTGAATATATTTCAATACTTTAACGCTTATGCTAACGGACTGCTATGTGAACAGGCCCCAACACCTTCAAATATGTAAGCTATTGCAATTTGGAGAACTAGAGTTTACATGTTAAAAATATTTATCACACTTCATACACGAATAAATAACACAAGAAATAAAACCAGACGTTATATATATAATAAGCATCTTTATTTATAGTCGACTAAAAAACTGGAAACATGTTTGGACACACGCATTTTTTTTTCTTTTTTTTTTGGCAAGAAATGAAAACCGATATAATTTTACAATATTCGCACGTAGTATAAATGTGGATAAATAGCAGGCTATGTACAAAATATACATTTTCAGGTTTAAGTACAATAAGAGTGCAGATATCAGACACAAAATGGATTAGTATATAAAATGAAAGAAGCACAGAGATAAATTTTGAATACCATGTAGAAATACTTTAGCAACACCAGCACCACAACATAAACGGGTATGATGGAAGACAATTCTGATATATATGTATGCGTATGTATATACTAAATAATAATAATAATAATAACTCAAAATTCAACAAAAACTAGTACAGGTATTGAATCACGTCAAACATGAGTCAAATAGGGCTCACAAATACAATAAACTATCCAAATCAAAGCAGGATATGTTGCTCTACTCTACAACAAGTAATGAGACTGAGTCTTAACACTACTATAAATTAATTTCAAAATAAGGTGAATTTCCTTATATGCCTGATTTAGGTTCTGCGCATTTTGAAATAAAAGTGTTTTCTTATCAATTTATTATACATTCACAATTAATTACATGTCGTAAATCTTGCAACCCTAAAATAATCGTTTTTTAACACAAACTGTATTTACACAAAATTTTCCTTGGTTACTCAATTTCTCACAAGCAATTTTAACGACAGATCTGAATTACTTTTGAATAAAAAAGATTACGTACAACGACGTTTAGCGGGTTCCTCAATTGTATTTCATGGCTTTGGAACTTAATCGAAATCATTTTAATGATAATGAATGCACAGAATGAAAAGATAGAACATTTTCGTTTCTCTGCTAGATGACAGCACTGAAACGATTTAATGACATCTTTAAACACTGTAATTAATCTTTCTGTATTCCTTCAGTTGCATCATTCTAGGAACCTAATTTATTAAGTTAAAACACAACCATCTTTTCACTTCTCGTTTACTTTAATGCGTAAAGAAAATGGATAACCTTGGAACTTTTAAAAGAATTAAAATAATGTTAATAAAAATTCCTCAATTTTCATATTATACCTTGGCATATTTATGGATTAGGTTTTCTACGGCGTACGCTATTGCAATTTACTATGTTTGATACAAAAAATATACAAAAAATTTTTGATTTTCTGTGGCCAAATGCTATGCCAGTTGGTTCATTTGCTGTTAGCGTACGCCTTTTTTTTTTTTATTATTATTATTATTACTAATCTCAGATTGTCTAGCAAGGCTAGACAATCTCCATGAAACCAAAGATATCTAAAAAGTCTAAAAACAGTAGAGGGTCCAGGACGAGGTCCTTCTGGACCCTCTACTGATTTTAGACTTTTTAGATATCTTTGGTTTCATGGAGATTGTCTAGCCTTCCTAGACAATCTGGGATTAGTTTTTAAAAAATAAAATAAAATAATAATAATAATAATAATAATAAAAACGGCGTACGCTAACAGCAAATAAGTCAAATAGCATAGCATTTGGCCACAGAAAATAAAAAAATTTTGTTTTCAGCTTTTAATAATCTAAACCTAGGAGAATATTTAAACAGCAGATTTTATCGTAATTAAATTACAAACTCGCATAAAAATTCTAGTTAAGCTATTGCAATTTACTATGTTAGGATTTTTTAAAAAGTGAACAGACATAATTGTTAATTTCAATTAACAGTGGATACCCTGAGATTTGTGACAGTTTATTGCAAATGACAGTCTTTGGTTAGCTGAAAATTGAAATTTAGAATGAAAATAATGAAAGATATATTAAAATTTAAGCATTTGTGCACTGCGATGAAATGGATACAACAAATATATTACTGACTTATAAGTTTAAACTGACTTAGATTTACAAGCTGTTTGGATTACAAAATGGTTGGATACAAATACATAAGCAATCTGATTTACAAACAAACACAGCCGATTGAAAACTTTTTTAGAATTTGAAAGATGAATGCATTACGTTACAAGACTGAGGGAATATATTGAAATGACAAAACATTTTGCTGATATCGAGAAAAGCATCATAGCAATGGTGTTAAAACTTTTAATTTTTACAAATGCAGAGTACTTTGTCGATACGTATAAAAGAAAATAAGCTAGATGTGTCCCATCATTGTAAAATGACGAATGGTAAAACTATCATGAAGGTACTCTTCAGTTAATATGTATATGGTTGTAACAAACTCATGAGTTTGTGAACTGCTGTCTAAAGTTCGGTTTACATAAAGGAGGATCTGCGTCTATAGTCACTACACATTGTTAAAAAGAGATGGCATCGAAACAACAATCTCATAATGGTCCTTAAGTAGCAAAAATTTCTAAAACTTCAAAAAAAAGAAAAAAATGCATGGCTTCCTACAGTGGCAGATTTAGGACTAGGCAAACTAGACCATTTTGTTATTAAAGAAAAACTTTTACAGAATAAGGGTAGTGTACTTATGTATTTACCAATTTGTCTTTGATATCAATAAAAAGTGAAATTTTATTTATTTTTCCCATTGTGCGGTTGATGCTCGTCATATAGCAAGAGGTCGCTGTATCGAAAATTTAAAAATAACATATCATTAAAGACTTTTTGCACCGGTCTCTGTGCAGTGAGGTTTTGAGAGTATATATGACGCCATTAAATATCTGCCTATTACTGTGTTTTTTCTTTTATAAGTTTCAGATTGGCAGCAAGAGGAAAAGTTTAATTAAAAAAAAAAGTTTTGTTTTAGAATTGTGTGGATGTTGTCATGCAGATCGATTTTAATAAAATAATATTTGAAGCTTAGAAATTGGGTAAACTCCGTGAAAGCATTTCACAGTCGCTAATGGCCGCTCGTTGTAACGAGAGTCCACTGTATATTTATTTACTTATTTATTTTTTTAACCGTGGAGTTTTCCCAACTTCTAATTCTATTTTTATATTGTTTTAAAACAGAACAAATATATACTGTGATAATACTTCAACAACCAATGTTTTCAGGTAAACGGTAAACGTACATGATTCATGTGTTATCCCAAAATAAAAATTTACACTTTTCTTTTTGTCTTTAATGAATCTGAGAGGGGCCCCAAAAGAAATTTGGCCTAGGGCCGCAAGACTTTCTAAATCCGCCACTGGTTTCCTAGAGGGGAAAGGGTAATCCAAGATCTTCAGTGAGTACTAATCTAAAAATGATTAATCCCTGAAAATAACAGAATATTGAAAACACGAACTAAATTTCAACCCAAATCAAAACCAAACACATTAAGTGAAAAGTACCTACGAGAGATGGCAACAGCAGGAAAACTGCAGAATGGATGTAGGAATAAAATTAATGAAATTTCGATGTATCTGAAAGAGAATGTTATTATACACACTTATTGAAAAATATTTATTGTCTTGACTACGAATTATTGGTGGGAAAAATACTACCTCAGTGTGTATCTAAATATTGGACCCTTAGTAGAGGTAAGTGTGTGTTAAAACAGTGTTTCTCAAGAAGTCAGAAGTTAAAGAGGGATGGAACTTTTGCTTTTCAGTTTGATTCACTGTTAAATCTAATAAGTCTCATTAAAAATTTATATATATTTTAATTATATTCATATATTAAATATTATAATTATATTGATATATTAAATTAATTTTAACTAGGGAGACTATCTAATTTTTTATAATAGAGTTTCCATTACACAATTTTTAACAAAATATATGAAGATGTCGGTTAAAATAAACTACCTAGGCAACATATACATAGAATTGATTAATTCAGCTCAAACATAAAAAATGATTTTATAATATCTACAAACTAAAAACAATTATAATTTACAATAGCACAGTTTATAAATGACATTTAGTACCATAAATTACAGATCTTTTAAACATATTAATAACTGGTTTAAACAAACTAAGAAGCCTAAAAAAAATTAAAGTATACAATATGTGAAAATAGATACAAATCAAAATGCAATACAAGTATATAAACATGCTTGCAACAGAAAAAAAATTAAATTTCCACTTATGATAAAACGTTTAAACATATTATGTATACTTTTTTTGGACATATTATAAATAATTATTTTAAACATTTATAAATTCCTTTTTTTTTTAATTTCACAACTATTTATTTTTTAAAATGCATTTTTTGACATTTATACAATCCCCTACATTGAGATTTATTTCCAAATTACATAAATCACTCTACTTACATTTTGAAATGAGATAATTCAATTTATGCTTGAGAAAAATTATAAATGAGTACTTTTATTTAATTTAAAATATTACATAATTTACTTTATTAAGAAACTATAGATTCTCTTTGACATGCAGACAAGTTTTCATCAGAATCTTGCAAAAAAATGTTCTTTGCACCCTATTTTATAACTATCCACATACAGAATAAAATAACTTATTATTTTTTTAATTTTCATGACTAAAGATCATTTTACTTTTCTCTTTATTTCATTATTAATGCAATTAAAAAAACTAAAATAGGTATAAACAGTATAAGTAAATTATCTTATCATTCCTCTTCATAACATAAACAAGATTCATGTGAGGCTTATTTATATGCATCAATATTGATGACACCATGCTTTTATTTTATATGTATATATATATATATATATATATATATATATATATATATATATATTGTATATATATATATATATATATGTATGTATATATATATATATATATATATATATATATATATATTGTATATATATATATATATATATGTATGTATATATATATATATATATATATATATATATATATATATATATATAAGAAAAAAATTAATATTAATAATTACAAGAAATGAAGATTGGATTTTAATATAAACACTTGCATAGTAAAGTACAGATTGCAACCTTTAACTGTGTAAGAAGAGAAACATAAAAAGTTGAAAATGAAAACCAAGACATGCAAGTAAGCTGGTTTTCATTCATATATATATATATATATATATATACTTCAAAATATATGGAAAATAAATTTAGCTTTTTGGTCCTCAACATGTTACATATAGCACATTAAGTGAATTCATTAATCTTCTTTTTTGTAAGCTTATATATTCTACAATACATTTAATACAGGGGGAAAAACACTAGGATTTAGCAGTATTTGTTGACAAGTGAAGAGCCAATTTTCTATGATTAAACTGAGCTGAATGAATCTTTTTCTGCAATCAACATTTTACTACCAAAAGAATTTCTAATACAAACCAACAGTAATAAATTTAGGTGATTTCATGCTTTAACATTTTTAAGAGAATTCTAAAATTTAAAAAGAAATAATTACATAAAAGTTTCGAGAAACACTGTATACAGCATCTAAAATCATGGAATACCTACATGTTCTCTGTCATAACTCGGTATATTTTTAACACTAAATCTGCATAACTACAGACTGGAATGGATTGAGCAATATCATGCAAAAATAGCCATTATATAGTGTTACATACACACAAAAAAAAGTTGTACCTCCAAAACAGAACTTAGCACAATACTCCAAAAACAGTTTTTGTGATATATTCTAGAAAATATAAAGCTTGAAAATTCTTGCAGAAAAAGCATTACATTAAAGATAGGCTAGTGGGTATAACATCCTGGCATTTTCTTGGTTACAGAGAGGATTGTAACTTGAGAAATCAAACGCCTAAACTCAAATAAACCTTCTTTATTTTGACAATGCTATCAAACTGCTCATCACACACTCTTGAATTTTACCTTTAATTTACTTTTTCAAAAATTGATCAATATAATTCATTATAGCAAATGGGAGTTCTTCTTCAAAACATTATACCACTGCAAAAAGTATGTTTCTCTTGTATACTCATACCGTATCAGTGGGCTGGTTTTATTCTAGTTAAAGAGGCTTTTCAGCATGAAACAGTTTGTGAATAATCAAGAGTAGGTAAAAAAGTGATTTTGATAAATAACTGATTTTTGTTATTAACATGGCCAATTGGAGATTATGCAGACAGAGAGAAATACTCATACAACTTTATTCACATTTAATCTGCCTTTATCAATGGACTTAGTTAAGGATTTATCCAACCAGCGGCATAAGTAATAACTTATTTACTCTGCTTCAATAAACATAGCTTTATGACATTTTGTCTTTTATTTTACATAACTGTATAATTTTGATGTAATGAAAATATGCTTTTTGTAATTTCCTATAAAAAAAAAGAGGCTAAACTTCTGAGATGGACTTCATGATAAAAATTAAGAATTAATCTTAATAATTATGCATAAAAAGGTTACTGACAAACATGAAGTCAAGTAAATGGAGTGGAATATAACAGTTTCCAAGAAAGTCAGAAAAACAAAATATTTGTTAAAGTACAGCAGAATGTAAGGAACTAGACTGTGGTTACAATTGCACCTTGCATTCATCTGGTTGGGAAAAAGAAAAAAAATCACGATAAATCATTGAAAATTAAGCTCAACTGAAAATTTTCAAAAGAAAATTTTATTTTATTTCCCAGGGGAGAGTAAGAGAATGCATACACAGTAAGCCAAGGCAGGCAAAACAAGTACTTTCCTGTTTTAGTTACTGTATAGGCATTTTCCTAGTATGTGCCATCAAAATTCTAATTGAGATTATTTGCAGTCACTTGTTCCAACTTGTTCGTCTTATTTTGTTGCTATTTGTTCAATAAGCTATTTTGTTGGTTACCAGTATTTTCAACTGTCTCATTAAGTACTCTTGTACTACGTTCTTGTGAGCTAGTTAATACCTTGTTTGCATTGTTAAGGAGAAAATTCTAATTTCTCTGAGCCTGTTATGTCTTGCTATTCATAATTTGAGATAATCATATACTTAAATAGAACTCTTAGATACTTCATCGACTGTGCAGTGATTGGAAATGCCCACAAAGAACATCTACACCATAAGCAATATCTGAACTGTTGTCACTCAATATATATGTTTTAAAACAGTTTACGGGAATTCAGGGAAACCAGATGTTCCCTACATCACTAATTCATTCATGATGAATTCAAGAAGTTTCTGTTGAAGACTATGTGCTTTTATTAATTGAAAAATAATCATCTACCAACACATGTACCTTCATTCCTCAAAAAAGCATTTACCAAGCTCATTCTCATATGATTGAGCACAGCATTTATATCATCCACTGAAAAGTGGTTGAATCATTTATATTGATTTATATTTTCTTTTGTTATATTTACTTGGCGACACATGAAATTTTGCCAAAAAATACAAAAAAAGTTCACATTTTTTTACAGAAAAATATGGGTGAAAAATTAAAAAAAAATTTTTTTTCTAAGGAATTATTTTTTAAATAAAAGAAAGCAGCAAAAACTGTTTTAAAAATAGGAAATTATATTTAAAAAATTAGTTTCGAATTTTTAATTTTTAGAGGAATTTGTCGAACTAAAATTTTACACTAAAATCAGAATGAAACTGAATCACAAGACTGAATAAATTACTAAGAGAAGCAAATATATTGGTCAGTATACAATTTGACCTCAAAAATTGTTAAATATGTCATGTCTACCTGGCTTACAATCAATATTTTGGCTATACACTGACCTATATGTTGTGTCAAAGATTAAAAAAAAAAAAAAAAAAAAAAATTCTAAAAGAAGGAAAATGAAGAATGGTATTTCATAAAGTAGGAAAAGTATTATGGGTGATTTCATATAAATTTGCAAATTCATTTAACAATGCATTTAAATATAGATTATTTAATTAGTAAGTTGTTCGCAATGGAGTCTCTTACATTCTTAAACTCGTACTGCCTCAGGATTACTTCAGAGAATTTTGGATTTGAGTTGAAAGTTTCTATATTCCAACACCCTTACACTACACATGCATACAAACAAAAAAAATAACTCGTCCACTACCTTTTGAATACCCTGCTGAAAATAAGTGCATATTTCTAATTTTGTAAATATATGTAAAGTTTTAAGAAACTCCAGATGTACATTTTAAAATTAGATCTGATTGTGAGGTACAACCTATATTATTTCTATATATCATTAAGAACACAAGATCTGCAATCCATTAGACATGGCAATCTACAAATAGGAATACAATGTCAGATTTTTTTTTAAAGTATTAGATAAATGACTGTTTAGATGCTGAAATTATAATTTACACATATTTTACAGATAAGCTTGTGCATTTACAGTAAATTCTGTATAATGTTCTGTTCATCTAAATACAGCAACACACCATTGGGACAATTTGTCATAAAAGATGCCTTCTTTATGTTTACTCTTTAGAGAAAAAAATGAAAGGATGCGGCAAGAAAAATTTATATTACTAACAAGAAAAATACAAAGAAACCCTCCACACATAAAGGTTATAATGTAATTCTCCACACATAAGTAGAAAGTATCAAATAGAATTGTAGAGAACAATACAAAATATTTCTACCTTTTATGCTATGCACATTATGTTTAGTGGAATTTTATATATTTTTTATGACATGTGCCCCTCTTAGTCCTTCATAATAAAAAGCTTTTAAAATAAGAAATTATTTTTAAAAATAATAATTTATAAATCTCTTAAAATATTTTAGAGCAAAAGTTTTTTTATATATGCTTTTTAAAATGGGCTGGTAGCTAACACAGCTCTTGAATTGAGAGCTACATCACAGAAAAACAATTAAAGATAGACATAAGAACTTTGCATAGTTATTCAAAAACCATAGAAAATAGATTCAAAGTCATAATATCTAATATACAAGAAATATTATCTCCATAATTTCAAGTTAAATCCCCCTTAGTCTCCTGCTCAGCTAAGAAATGTAAATAAGCTCCTCAGGTAAAATATCCGTAGAAGACAAGCAAACTCACAGGGAAAGAGCTGTTGGCAAATCTTGGGAGGGCCTATTAGACCAAGAGACCTCCCTAGAGCAGTGGTCCCCAACCCCTGGGCCATGGACCAGTATCAGTCCGTGGATCAAATGGTACTGGGCCGCCCAAGGAACATTAAATTATTTCCATTTTATTTACTGTGGTGTTTATCTCTTGGGTTAGTGCGGATTTGTCGGGTTTGTGCTAATTTATACCTTTGTAACAGAAGAAATCTTGTACCTATTTTAAATTAGTTTATTGTTTTTTAAACATTTCAAAATTATGCATTAAAATTGCAGTCATAGCCCCCCTCAGCGAGCCACATTAAAATATCAAACATTGACCAGTCAGCGGTGATTAAAAGGTTGGGGAGCACTGCCCTAGACCAATCAGTCTCTTTTCGGTTACAAACTAGGCATGACTATCTATAGGCTCATTTATGTTGTTTTGGGCTCTCTGACTCCCCTAATCATGCACTACTTTGTGAAAACGTCAAAATGACTGGTAAACATTTCTTGGACTGTTCAGCACTCCAGGATACCCCTGCTTCCTCTTTCTTCAAGTTGCTCTCCACCCCTGGGGATACCTGTGTGTGCGACTTATTCCGACCGCTCTAGCCATAGACTAGACCAAGTCCAAGAAGCTAAAAGTTACAATGAAATTGGAAACAAGCAAAGGGTCTCTAGAAATATCATTTTTGGCAACCCCCAGGCAGTTTAAAATATGGTCAGGAGAGGCTTCAGCAGTATTGCATTTAGAGCAAAAAGGGTAAGATTTTTGCCCCTGATTGTATGGAGATACCTTTTTTTATATACTGGACTGCAAGACTCCTCATGCTCAAGAGATCTAATAGGGGACTTAAAATAAATATATATATTTAATCAAGTTGAATTAGGCTGAAGCTGTCCTTTTAAAATTTTTGTTTAGACAAAGAATAAATGTTCTGCCTGGGCCAGTTTGCCGTATTAACTAGAGATGGTGTTATGAATGAATAGACATCATATCCAGCAATGCAAGCCCCTGCATCAAGTTATTAAAACAAATACAGTTGATTCCGGTTAATCAGACCACATCGGTACGTGATCATTTTGGTACTAATAACTGGCTGGTCCGATTAAACGAACATGCCTTATGTTACAAGATGGGATTTGGTCCGATTAACCGGAATCGACTGTAATCACAGAGTAGATTCCTAATGACTTTTCTGTTTGTTGTTCTATTTATGTATTTTACACCTTTACGTCAAGTTCCCCAGCTAAAGGAAATAAAAGAAAATGATTTAAAGAATAAGTGGCAAATTCAGAAAATGTACTCTTTCATCCAGTTATTTTATAAAAACCATATTTATAAGAGAAAGCAACTTTTACCTTCAGGTCTCTCTACAGAACACTAAATTCAGAATTTACTGGAAATGTGCACAATACTTCCAACATATTTCAAAGCATAGTTTATAGGATGAATTCCATAAATTTTAACATATTAATAAAATGTATAATGTTGTATATTTATGAAACAGAGAGAATATTAAAACAAATAAATTCTAAACTCAGAGATAATCAAGTAATGAAAATATATAGTACAACCTTTTACATACACTTAAATTATTCAGCCACCAGAAAAGTAAAAACGTAATTTAGATGCAAAAGAGAGATTAAAACCTCAGAAAATTTACTGCTTTGAAAGTTACCTGAACCCATGGAAGATAATAAATAAATTACAAAGAATACAAAATGTGAATTTCAAACATTCTTTTAAATTAAATTAATCCTAAATGATAGCAGAACAATTTACTTGTCTTTGGTCTTAAAGCCTCTATATGTCTCACATCTTCAATAAAAACAAAAGTAAAGACATATTTAAATCTTTTTATCCAACAAAATAGAAAAGAAAAATAACATAGTTTCAGTAGTTTATATGGAAACTATATTATTTTTTTTGCTCTTTAAAGCAAATTTCCCTTCAGAAAACAAAACAAATAACACACTTCAGGCTTATGATACTAGCTGAGTGAAATCCAATAAAACAAAGCCCAGTTTTTTTTTATAGAAATAAAATTAGTCAATGCCAATGAATTAAAAAACATTTAAGTTTACAATACCTATGTGATATGAATATTATATTAAATTCAATATATTCTTGCATAAAATTCATTAGTCGAGGCCATGAATTCAAAAACATTGAAGTTTATAATACTTACGTTATACGAAGATTATATTAAATTCAATGTATTCTTTCATTATACATAAATTTTTTTAAAAAAATTATGAAAGTTATTTTATTAGCTGAAAAGATTAAGTTGTAAATAATGATTCTTTAACATTAATCCATAGCACAAGGTACCAGAAAAGAAGACACACAATTTCTAATGAGAACAGTGCCCAGATTATTATAAATGTATTGCAGTAAAATTCCAAACAACCAACAGTTGACTATGGCCCTGCAGGTAAAACTATAAAGAGTTGAAATTCTGAAGGAAAATTTGCAAAACAGTCAGAAAAGATATTTATAATTATAACCTGAAATGCATTTGATAACAGAATCATTATACACTAAAAATATTAACAAAAAAATATACCCAATTATTTTACTACAAAATCCTTTATTTAGAACAACTTTAAATATTGGTAACACTACCAAGCATTTCATTTTCCAAATCAATTTTACATTTGAAACAGAAAAAGTTAAAAGAGCACACTTTAAAAATACACTAAGAATAGAGGTCTTTGTACTGATGTATTATTCATCTTCTATCACAGTGTATATATAAAAAGGCATGAGCAGAAGGTAACTTTGATGGATGAACTGATAAATAAAAGATGAAAGAATCATTTTTGAGTTATGATAGTTACTCAAAACCTTAAAAGTTAAAACCTTCAAATTATTCGTCAAATTGTTTTTTTGAAATTGAAATAAAAGTCAGAAAATAACCTTAATTTCTGTCACTGGAGAGAAAAGATGCACAAAAAAATGAAGTTTTATTTCATAATAAAATATTAATAATACTCTGGAATTTATACTTTTAAAAACAGCCAGAAATTTTTAATTCTTAAAAAAAATATTCACGATGCTCCATTTCTTTTTATACTACAAATTTTTGGTACAAAACAATTATATAAATAAGACTAGTTGACATGTTCAACAGTTTAAAAGATTTATTTTGCATAGTAGACTACAGAGGCATAAATTAACACATTTAACTTTTAAATTAAAGCTATTTGCCCTGTAAAAAACTATGCAATAAGAAATACATTCATAGAAAACTTTCATTATGTTATAAATCTAACAAGAATTACTTTATGCTGAGCAGATATTTAATTAACTTATTGAGTTTTTTACAAAGATTATATATAAGTTTGGTCAAATAAGATAATTAAAACTAAAAATGTTTTTCACTTCATTTTCTGATTAATTTATAAGAAGATACACAGCCAATGGCTCTAGCTCTATATTCTACCAATCCAAACACCAATCGATAACTGAAATGACAGTGGAAGCCACTTAATGGAATTCTGGATAATTTCAGAGTCTTAAACTCCCTGGAAAAATTCTGACCATGCAAAAGTGCAATATGCATAAAAACAGCCATTTAGAGCAATAAAATATTTGGTTAGTGATTTCAGTACAACTTCTTTATTTACATTTCCTTCAGTAAATAAATAATAAAATTACAGTTACAGTTATATATTTTCAGTTATCAAACTAGGGTTCCCTTTTCTTAGAAATCTTAAAAAAAAAAAAAGAAGAAGAAGAAGCAAAGTACAAACCATATCTTACCTTTTCACTAGCCTGCCTATCATTTTGGAATATGATATAAATAGAAAAATTAAATTTTAATAGTTTATTGTCATTATATGTGTAAGTTATAGGGTGACAAAAGTGGCAACTACTGAAGCAACTCTCCGGTTTCTCCCATATTTTTTATAAAAAGTAATAAATGAATAAAAAATACAAATAAACCTTTTCCCTTATTGAATATTCATAGAAAGATCTATTTTCTCAATTTTCTCTTGATTTTAAAAAAAAAATGTAAATATACAGTAAAAGTATACCTTTTAATGTGAACTATGTGTTAAAGATTCTACTTTCTTCAATATGTAATAAAAACAATTATCTTTGTTAACCTACTTATACACAAATCATATACAAGCTTAAACATAAGAGAGCATAATTCAATTCATTTTAATGGGAGAGCTTTAACAAAATACACTTGTCACACTAGAATATTATAATTGAAAACAATACATAAAAATCAAATACAAATCATAAATAAAATTATAAAAACCTGGTATGAAATTTTCCATTTAAATTTTTTCTATCATTGCATGTATTGTTAAGATGGATGTATTTATATTTCCTATGATAAGTACATTATATTTTCTATAACATGCACAATTTCATCAAGAATTCAATGTTAAAAATAAAATATGCTTATATTTTTTATCGAATATTCTACACAAGACATTTTATTAATATGGCTATTTTAAAATGAAAACATACAATTTTAAACAACTTTATTATTACATTAGATATCAAGAGACTAACAAATTAAACAATCTTAAAATGTTATAGAGTATGTTTAAGTTTCCTTAATCCCCAAGCTGATGAAAATATAAAACAACTAGCTGAATGCTCATGCTTTGCTACAGAGTATTAGGATAATTACAATGAAAAAATAATGAAATTGCTTTTTAGAGAATTCAGTTCTTAATTAATTTGAATTAAATTCTGAAAAAACTTCCATCTCAATGAGTCTAGTGGTTAAATTTTATCTTTTACTGAATTTTAATTTTTTTTGTCAGTTTATTTCGTTGTTATGCACATGACGCAAAATTAATTTAAAGTATCCCAAAAAGAAAAGTCCCACGATCAGCATTTAATAAATTAAATTCTAAAAATTAAACTTTAAAAATTCCCCAAAAATCAGAAAATGGAGGTAAAGATTCGAATAAGATTTCATTTTAAAGGAAGTTTTAGGATCTTTCTCGTGATACAAATTTTATAACCCTCGGATTATTATTTTAAATGCAAACTTAAAAAAAGACTACAAAACAGCTTAAAAATTTAATTTTAAAAAGTTTAAGAAGAATTTTTCAAAAAACTTTCTTAGTGCACCCCTACACTATTAAGAAGAATCGCCATGCAAAATGTCAGCCCTTTAGGTCCTGCGGTTTGGTTTGTGCATTATGTGTCAGTCAGTCAGTCACTGAACTGTTTTATAAATATAGATTAATGTTTTTTAAGAAAATTAAGAAAACTTACACACACTCAAGAATGTGAAATATTTATAAAGCAGTACGGTCTCTACTCCATTAATAAAACTGAATAAAAAATTTTAATTTAAAAGTTTAATGCAGTACTAATTTCTTTAACCATAATTTAATGAAAATTTTTTTTATGTGCTGACTCACATACATATAGTTTTAAAAGTAACTTTGAAGATAACTATTTAAAATATGTTTTAAAAAATTCAGGGTATTTGGAAGTGTTCAAATTAGCTTTAATATTATGGATATAAAAGCTCCCAAAATAATCTATAATTTCAGTTTCTAAAACTGTTTAACTTTTTTGAAGTAATAACAATTTTTAAAAAAAGTTTAATTTGGTAAATGTTATCTATGCAACCAAAATTCAAAAATTATGTTCACATAATCTTTAAAATGGATTTTTTTTTTAAAGATAATAAATGAAGACCACAGTAAATATATTCATGTGACCAGATCTACTACTTTTTCCTAATTTTAATTATAAATTATCCTCAAAACTTTAAAAACCTAGAATATACATAAATATGACTAATTTAAAAAAAGTCTGATAGTTTGTGATAGTACAAGCACAAAAACTTCAAAGTGACAAAACTTTAAAGCAAATATATCATTACATTTGTATTTCATGCAAATTAAAAAGCATTTACTTTTAAAAACATCAATATTTAGTTAATTCTTGAAATTAACGAAAGACGGAAATTTTGGTACCAAAAATTAGTCATAGGTTGAGAAAACAAACTAGGATTTGATGCAAAACATCTTAACTATATGTATAAAATTCTTAACGATAAATTAATAATTAAAAAGCACATAAGAAACTGATGAGGCCAATAATAAATTATACTATTAAAAAAAATTAGTACACACTCATTTGAAACAAAAGATATAAAGTTCTGCTTAGTTTTATGTATATATATATATAGATATATATATATATTTATTTACTAATGGCTATTTAACATTGAGTTATTACAAGTATGTACACAGAAGCAGTGGATATTTTTTCACAATAGTTTTATTATCACAGATATATGTAATTAATATTTCTAAATCAATTTTGATTGTCACACTACGAGTGACTTGTTTGTGCCGTAAATCCATTTACAGAATTTTAGATTTAAGATCTTCCACTTGATACAAAAATAGCACAAATGAATTACATGAATATCATAATACTGGCAGTAAATTTTGTTCACTAAATTTCGTACAATACACACTTTACTTATAATATCATTCCTGTTAACAAAGAATCAATTTTTAAAAAAAAACTAAGTTAGAATTAAAGGCTCAATTTCAATATTTAAAGTGACTATAAAAATTTCTTGATTTGGTTCCATAATTTGCATTAAAATACATACTTTAATCATAATACACTTCAAGCATTGTTCATAAGGTGATTGTTCATACCGATTCACTAAGAATACATGCGAGATGCCAATTCTAATCAAGGTTGGTTGTTTAGTTGCAATCAACCAACCAACCATCTGATCAAGATCATAATTTAGGAACATAATTGCACACATATAGATATATGGTCATGTCTCCATATAATGATGTCTAGGAATATTCCCTTGACAAAGTTTGTCCGCTAAAAACTTTACATGAATGTAAGGTACTAGATGAATAATTTACAATATACATCTTTTAAATAACAATCCATTAAATCCTAGGAGTATTTAACTACACAAAAACAAGACATAAAAAAAACTGAATATATGCTAACTAAATATACATCAGATGAAATAGCAGCTCTACAAATTTACCTCACTAATTATGTGTAATTGACGCAACTTTTCTCAATTTTGATATTAATATGCAAATGCAATCGAGTTTTAATGGATTTCTTTAGAGTTTTAAGTTTATGGATACAAAAGTTAAGAAAGAAATTATTAACCTTTAGCCTAAGGGAACGGAAATTTCATACCCCTATGTAATAACGACTATTAAGGGGGGTTATATAAATATATATAAATATATATATATATATATATATATATATATATATATATATATATATATATATATATACATACATACATATATAATATAAATATATATAAATATATATATAAATAAATATATATATAAATATAAAAAAAATATATATATATATATATTAATTCTTGGGCCCATATTCTTGGGATACATGCTATCCTAATCCGTAAGGAAAAGGATAAACCTTAACTTAAAAAAAAAAAAAAAAAAAAAAAAAAAAATTGTCAACAAGTATTTAAAATCAACATACAAAAACTGAGATAAGATGCCATCGTCTTACTTTTCTTCATTTATTGAGTTTTTCTTGTTTTACAGATATGCATTTAGCTTGTTTCAAAATAGTCATTCTGTCTAAAACAAAGTGAAAGAAGCTCATGGTAACCCCTATTAAATATTTGAAAAGTAACAAAGTTGTGCGGAAGACACCTTTGAAAGAGTGCACTCAGCAGCCATGGACCAAGGTATCACCTTTTCTATGACACCTCAGCACAGTACCAGCATGCCTATCTTTACTTTAAAGGTGTTATGAAAACATACACCCAAACATAATCCAATTTCAGTTTTTGAAGACTTTTCATACTGATTGATTTATATCATCAAAATTGAAAATGGAATGGTAGAACACTTTTTAATCTAAAAGAAGATTTGATTAATTATACTTTAATGATGCCAAATCTGCTGTGGGTACACTGTTGCAGTACAAATCAAAACGGAAAAATTGTTTAAAAAGCAATTCAATTTCTTTTGGCTTCACCTTCTAGACCAGTGGTTCACAACCGGTGGTCTGCAGACCACAGGTGGTTCGCGAGAGCCTCGGGAGTAGTCCAGCACCACATATAAAAAAGTTGCCAAATAAATAAGGATTTTGAAAGCAATGTTCATTGAACTAAATGGGTGGAATATATCTGACAACTATCAGGTGTTGAATAAAAATTTCTTCTTAAAAGTTTAAAATAATTATTTTATTATTAGAATATGATACATTAGAACGAGAGTACGTTAATCCTGTACAGGGCCACCCAGAGACTCTACGGTGCCTGGGGAAAACTTCTGTTGGGGGCCCAAGACTATTTTTCAGGAGATTATTTTGAATTTTGAAGTACGGTACAAGTTTCAGAATTTTCTTTCGGAGGAAATCTAATAAATAAATTTTTTAAAATTTTTTTTGGGCCCCTCTGGCAGTTGGGGGCCTGGGGCAAAGTGCCCCAGTTGCTCCCCCCTCTGGGCGGCCCTGATCCTGTATCCCATTTGCCTGAGGGATATTCTATACCCCCCAAATCCCCTGGAAGGTTCCCCCCTCAAGAGTAGGTGGGGGGGGGGGGGTCCACACATAGTTCAACTTTTGGCTTAGTTGTCCGCAGACTTCTACAGGTTGGGAACCACTGTTCTAGACCATAGATTCCCAACCTTTTTTTCTCCCCCCCCCATTTGGATGATCTTCACACCCTATGCCCTGCATAGGTCTAAAAAAATTAACACTAGTAAAATTTACTTTATACATCTCTGTATGCCCCCTGAATATGACTCATGCCTCACCAGGGATTGCCGCCCTCCGGTTGAGAACCACTGTTCTAGACAAATAACTTGACATATACAGGACAATAAAAAAAATAAATAAAAAAAAAAAAAAAAAAAAAAAAAACATCTTTATTAAATTAACATCAATTCTAACATGGAAACATGACTGCATACAGCCGCACATACACAAATATGTATATAAAGAGCATGTATTTTACATGCACCAGATTTTCAATATTTGCCTCTAAAGCACTCTGTTTAACTGATAGTAGACTTACAATCCTTTATTCCAGGTTTTAAAAAAGAAAGAATGGAAGTTTATATTTTGCATCTCGTAGCATCATTCACCACCATGGGGTAGCTTTTACTGATCAAAAATAGCCAACACAATTCACAAACATAATTTTTTTTAAATATTGGTACATTATGGTATCTTACATATATAATGCAAAATTTTAAACAAAGGACTAGCAATTTATAGAAGTTTAAAATACATAGACAAAGTGACATAAATATCAATATAAACTGGAAAGGTCCAGAAAATAAAATGGATTTTCCCACTTGTTTTTGGTGAGAAATAAACTTCAGTTAGAATCGACATTATCAGCTTAGGCATTATGTACAAATACTAGAGAGTATAAATATCTTAGAAGAATATAAATTAAAAATAGATTTGTTATAAGTTACTTCTAGTTTGTTATAAAGCAGAAGCAAAAACTCATCGATGAAATTATCTTACATCAAGAATGTACTGTTAAAAGGTATTTAGTTTTTGAGCAAAACTGTAACAGTAGACCCCATATACTTTGCAAACCATTTATTTTTCTTTTTTCCTTGGAAGTTCTTAATACAGGGTGCAATACCTCGTTGTTTAGCACAATATAAGTTGTTTGGAGATGAAGCTATAATGGCAAATGACCTAGACAGAAAAACATAAGAGCATTAGAATGAATATTTTCACTTGGATGCGTTTTGATCACTAATAAGCAAAGAGTGATATAGTCGGTGATAAATTTTTGCAACGACGGTCATTTCATCAGCTGCTTGTAAACACTGCGATAGTCAGATATACACAATTGAAGCTCTTTTTGGAATTTTAAATAAATAATTTCAAATATATAATTTCAATTTTTTCGATACATATCATATACTGCATAAAAACAAATCGCTCAAAAAAAATCACGTAAAAAAGACAGGACAAAAACAGGTTTGACTTTATAATAGCTAAGTAGAGTTTCGGTCACAAAATCTTTAAAGGCTGAAAATCTACATCATCAACTTTAGTTTTCACCAGGAAAGCTGGGAAGAAGAAGAGTGAGAAAACTTGCCTTAACTAGCAAAAATTATAAAAATGCAAAGGAATAATGTTTTTCAGGTACCACACACGTAACAGAACTTTTACTAAAAGGAGACAATCATTAACTGTGCTTACATGAAATAAGTTTTATTTTTAGGGGTAGTGGCCTAGAAAGAATATACATAATGTTACAAAAAAACAATAAATAATTTCATCAATAAAATCATATTTATTCATATGCACACACACACACACACACATATATATATATAAAACTGGGGGATCAAAAGCATAAATTTTATTCAGATAATGCATTAAAAACACCTTGATCTTTCTTTTAAATTCTTGAACTGTGCTACTCAAAGTAGTAATATATATCAAGAATCAGTGATAAACCTATTTCTGGAGGGGGAGGAATTCTAACTCAGAAGAAGTTAATATACTCTTTAATTTCTTGATTTAATTTCTTAACTCTTAATTTTACATACTTTAAGTATGTAAGATTAATTCTCATTTTGCAAATTCAATATAAATTTAAAAAATATTCTGCTTTTGATATTTTTTATTAAAACTTCACTACTTTAGTCAGCATTTAATTTAGCGATAAAGTTCATAAAATTCATCAGGGATTAAAATATATATCATAAGTAATTAATTAGTTTATATACCCATATTTATGAATGTAAAATAATTAATATTTTTTAATTATATTGATTCAACATATTTTAAAACATTACCATTTTGCCATTTAAGGAGTTTTATTGAAACTTCCTGACTTCAGTCTGATTACTAAATTTTTCCAATTCACCTAACTTAGTATTTTAATTATCAATGAATGAAATTCATAGAATCAATTGAGCCACTCACTTGCCAAATTGGTTAAGTCCATAAAACAAAAAGTGGAGAAAAGGACTAAAATAATAGACATTGTTTTTAAAATGCCTCTGAAAATATAAATTCAAATAAACATTGCAGAAAGTATTATTGCAGATGGAGGTTTGATTGGATGATGAGAGAATACCCTTGGACTAATTGTTATTATTATTACAATTTTTGCGTGACTAAGGGACTTAACCGATTCAGCAAGTGGAAAAAAATAACATCCAATTCAGTCTTCTAATTATTTTTTGATTACAGAAAAAAAATTGAAATAGTTGTTTAATAATTCCTGGGTACTTACTTCTACAGCATTTAGACTGTTACTGACTCATAAATTTTACTTTTTTTTGTGATGAAACGACACTCAATGATTGACTGTTATCATCGAGTACTTGCTTCTGAATTTGAGTGGTGTAACGGAAATTAGTTCTGTTTTTCCAGTGTAGAGGGTGTTAGTTATCCATGGTTTGATGTATTTTCAACATTGCTTTGTCTTAAGTAATTTTCTAGTAGTGTTCAGTACTTTTTGTTAGGACCACCAAGCATGGCATCTGTTTAACGGATGATTGGATAAAATATTAACCAGGATAAATATCAAACAGCCATCTCATATCCTGCTAAATATTAACCAGGATATGAGATGGCTGTTTTATTTGGATTCTGATCATCCTTTTTGCCTCAAATGGCAATGATTTACATGAGAGTATGGACTTAACTGGATTGGCTTCATAAAAAAAGTGACTTATGATTTGATGGCCTAAAAAATTTTTTTCATCGAGTGATGTTCATCCTCATTATTTGGGAAATTTATTATGAATGTCAAAATTGAGGAGTCCCTCGAGTGTTTTGACACCCCAATTTCGAAAATTTCAAAAAGTGGACTTATCTGATTTGGTTTGTGAATGGCTCAGTTAATCCCAAAGTTGAAAAATTCTTCCCATGAATAAAAAATATTCTATAAAAATAACATCTTGACAATTTTGCTAAGATGACTATGAGAAATTAAGCAAGTACTTCACTTACTTGTAACAATGTTAAGATGATTCTGGTGATCCTCTGCTCGATGGAAAAACCAGAGTGTGCTCCATGCAGCTCTGAGGGGATGTGCCAGTGTCAAACACGTGACCAACAGATCCAGAGTGAGAACTGCTTGAACTTAACTCTTCACAACTACCTTGGAAATCTAAAAGATGCAGTATGCCCAACTGAAGTCCATCTGAACCATTACAAAATTATTTTTCACCATATTAAAGCAAGAACCAACATTCAACAACAAAATTTATACAAAATATAAAACTACTATTTTATTCTACAAAATTTTTCAATGAAATTTAATTTGGTGCAGGCAATTTAAGTTGTTTAATCACAATAACAGATTTTTTGCAAAGTTTCTGTAATTTCAGCCATTTTCTCAATAAAGAAGCTGTTTTCTTCTAACTATCATATACTTAGAAGAGACTTTTGAATTCATTAATTTAATGTAGCTAGATTCCACACAGATGTGTGTTATCATTTCTCATTTTTTCCCCAATGACTTTCAAATAATACAAACAGCCAAACAAATAAATTAAATAAATTTAAAAAATAACATATAAATTAAATAAATTTAACAAATAAGAAACAATACAAACAAAAAAAAATTTATATGAGTATCTTTAGCATAGTGGTTCTTGACCATCTTATATCTATGCCTCCCCTTTAGATGACCTTCTTACCTAATACCTCCTCCACCCACCCCACCCTATATATATTTATAAACATATATATGTATGTATATATAACCCTAGTAACATGGACATATATCACTCACTCCTTTCAACAACGTCATATCTCAAAAAACACGATTTTTCGGGAGAGTGATTTTAAAGTTTAAAAGTAGAATCAAATGTATTAAAAATCAATATTAATTCTGCTCTCTAGTGGCTAAATATTGAGCAGTGAGATATGACAATCTTACAGGGATATACTACTCTTTCAGGGCATTCTGAAAACAGGCATAACTAAATATCACTGATTATTGAGATATGACATAAAATACTTTCTTCACAT
Source organism: Dolomedes plantarius (assembly GCA_907164885.2). NCBI lineage: Eukaryota > Metazoa > Arthropoda > Arachnida > Araneae > Dolomedidae > Dolomedes > Dolomedes plantarius. The sequence continues at coordinate 17,031,966 of OU015490.1, forward strand.
ATTTTTTGCTGACCCTCTGGACCTCACTGCATATCCCTCATGTCTCCCCCAGGCCCCCCCCCCCCTAGTTGTGAACCACTGCTTTAGCAAAAAACATATCTACTAATTCTCCAATATGACTGTGACCATGGTTGATTGGCTGAGAGTGTCACAATTATCTTTTTGCTACATGAGTATTTATTAGATTGGGAAAAGTTCAAAGGTAATTCCGAATGGTTGAACATATCAAATCTAAAAGCATAATGACTATGACTGCAAAAACCAAAAATAATAAAAAAACAAAGGTATATAGAATAATATAAAAAACAATATATAGAATAATAACAGAGGTAGATAGAATAATAAATAATAATATAATAAATCTATTAATTTTAATAAATTATGTCAATGGTACTGATTCAAGATAATAAATTGAGAAAGATTATCTATTTATATAAGGCTATCATCCTTTTCATAATTGTGAAAATAGTACTCATTCAGATAATAAAAATTGAGAAATATATCTATCTATATAAGGCTCTCAACCTTTTAATAACTATAAAAATGGTACTAATTCATGATACATTGAGAAATATCTATTTATAAAATGCTTTTAACCCTTTCATAACTGAAAAAACAAAGGCTAGTTTGAAGGGTTATTGTTAGGAGTTTTTCCTAAAATCAAAAAGCTTTAATACATGACTTGAAATGTACAGAGCTTTTCAGAAATTATCCTAAATTTTGCACAAGTACTAAAATTTCCCTTACCACTAAGAAATAGATAATTAATTTAAAAACAAACTTTCAGTACCTCTTGTGTCGATGCTGCTTTCACTTCGTAGTGAATCAAAGGGGTATTCAATCATGGCATCTGCCAAGCTCTCCTTCAGTTGTTCCTCCTTGCCTTTGTTAGGAGTTATGCTGGGACATGTGTCAGGCCAACTGCCACACACTTCAAGCATGCTTGGGAGTTGCTCAAAGCTCCCTGGAGGAGATTCAATTTCTATTTTATTATAAAATGAACTATAATAATAAAAACAGTTCTTTCCTTCAATTACTTTTTCAGAAGGACATGACTTCCTGATCACTTTTTTTTAACTTTTCCAGAAATTTTAATAGACAGAATTCTGGCAAATAAAAGTTCAAGAAAGGAGATTCAATAGCAAGTTAAGACATCTTTCAGCTTAAAAGAAACATTTTCCCATAATTTACATTAACGATAAAGATATAAAATTTTGAAGGCATTACATTTTTCCTCAAGATAAATTTTAAGAAAGAACTGGCACAAATTTAAGGTTGGGGAAAATTTTAAATAATTGCTCTGATATCATAGAAGCATGTATAACTCTTTCTTACGTAAAAAGAGAAAAACTAATTTTTTAACATTTTCTAAAAAATTATATTTTTTTAATACAATGACAGAAAAATTACCATTTTTTTACTCATGTAACTATAGATGCATGATTTTTAAAATTCAAAGACAATGGCAAAAAGTAAAAAATAAATAAATAAAAGAAAAATAATTTTTATATTATTTAATTTTTTTTTAAACACAGCAGGCACTTTATCTTTCAACATTTGCCCAAGAAGCATTCATGAAAGACGTTGGTTGCTTACAATAGAGGCACCGTATAGGTAAACCAAGATCCCCCCTGGTTCAACCTTCATTTTGACCGAGCATCCCCAAGAGCAACATCTGGGGGGGGGGGGGGGGGGGGGATCGTACCTTCCTCACCCACTGACCTCATAGAAGGATTTTCCGGTCTACAGATTTAATGTGCCCTCATCCAGCCTAGACACAAAAGTATTTAATGGAGCTTGTCGGGATTCGATCCGAGCAACCCTCACCTAAAGCCAACACACTACCACTAGGCTACCTCTGGCCCAAAAAGCAAAAATATAAAAGAGCATCTTAAGAAAAGTAGAAAGTCTATAAACCCAGTCAAAACCTTGCCTCCTATAAACTATCCCATTCAAAAGTCAGCCAGGGTGCAGGACAGTGTTGTAGGTGATTTTTATCTGAATCTTCCCTAAGATCACATAGCTTTCAGAAGGGGTTAGAGGCCAGTTGAAATAGATAAAGATGTTTCAAAAAGCAATCATGCCCAATAGAAAGGCAGATTTCAGCCATTGCCCTTCTCTTTGGACAATATGGAATATTAAAAACTTGGTTCCATCCCATTTTATGGGAGTTTTTTCCGAGTAAATTCTGTAAAAGCTGATTTTAGAAGAACTTTATCATTAATCACTTTATGGTATTAAAGAGAATCTCTCAGATTTTTACACAAGCCCACCAGATGTTGTCCCTGGGGGTACTGCGTCAAAATTGTGGTGGGAAGAAAGTCAGCCTCCAACCCTTGTGGCATGCAACAGTCAAGAGTTAAGCAGATTTTGACTCAGTTAGGATTTGTCTTACCACAATAATAACAACAGATTTTTGTAAAATTATAACAATAAAGCTGACTTCTTGGGCAGAAAATTGAATTTATCATTCCCCAGGATTCCACAATGGCCATGGACCCATTGTAAAATTACCTCTTTGTTTTCGTTGATATACCTGAATTACTATTTTTAGTTCCATCCTACATACTTAACTAATCTATTGAATCTGTTCTGGCATGGTACTAAAGAGTCTACAACAAAATTAAGGAGTTATTTAATAGCCCATTATAAAAACATTAAAATTTAAGAAATTTTAAAGATTTTTTTTCAGAACCTCATAAATTTAAAAATCCAGTATGACAGATTAATGCTATGTACAAATGTATAAGAAAGGTAAAAATTCTGTAAAGTCAAATAAATGCCTACTAATTTATGAACAATAAAATGTAAAAATTTGTATCATCTCATTTAATATCATGTACCATCAAAAAGGTATTCAAGCTACCAGTTCTAAAATATTCTTTAAATTAAACTTCTTACCTGAACTTGCTTCTATAAACAGAAGGGATCCAGGTGATCCCGAGGAAGCCTGATGACTACCAGGCATTGCTACAGGATTGGACCTCGCTGGTCTGAAAAGAAGAAGAGTGATTTGTTAAAGGCTAATCAAAATACAAGCCTTTTAAAAGCACATTTTTCTTTTATTATGTAAGATAAAATGCAAGGCTTTTCTAAGAATGCCTTAAGATGTATTCAATTTTTAACGTAGGATTACGTTCCTCCATAACGGTCCTTCGGAAAGCACAATTTCAGAAGCTAAAACCGTCCATCCATTCGTCATCGCGAGTTATAATTTAGGCAGCGTGCCAAACCCAGTCTGTATCGCTTCGACAAGCAGTAAACAGTTAAACAGAAAAGTACCAAAATGCGTTAAAAATTTCACATATATATATATATATATATATATATATATATATATATATATATATACATACATATGTACATATATATATATATACATACATATGTACATATATATATATATATACACATATGTTCATATAGATATATATACACAGACATATGTACATATATATATACATACATACGTACATATATATAGATACATATATACATAACACATACATACATATACACATACAAAAGAGGTAAGCAACATTAAGTAATCCTACGTTAATAACCCGAGGTAGTTTTGTTAGAAGAGACTACCTGAAATTTTTTTCACATAATGCATACTGTGAAGAAAGTCTTTGAAGCTAACAATACCTCCCATAATCACGATAAGTAGTCAAGTAAGTAGATCCTGTTATAATCAAGTAAGAAAAATGTCAGCCTAAAAGCATAGCAATGTGAGTTTGATCCTTGATAATAACAGATGTCATTAAAATATGATACCAAAGTACCATTTTTAAGTCTCATTCAGAATATTCAATCCCCTTTCCAAGGGGAAACAGCATATTTAACTGTTTTTTTTAGAAGTACCCAAAATGTTTATAGAAACTTAGATAATATTTACTTTTCAATTTAACTGTCCATATTCTGTCCCAGAATAAAAATAGGAGGAGATATTGCTTATCTATAATCCATAGAGTTGCCCATAATTTTTTTTTCATTTAGGGCTGTGAAACAAGACTAAAAATCTCATCACACATTACTTATTATTACGGAATACATTACAATCTCAATATACATTATTTCCTTAATTCACACTTTTAACAAAATAGAACAAAGGGGGTTAAACTCCCTAATTTATTCCCATTTCCTTTTATATATTTTTCTTCCCTGGAGAAGAAGTGGTCAAATGTTTAAGAAATTTTCGAGTACCTCAAATTTTTCCATGAGTTTTTAAAATTTCATCGAAGTGATAGCTTTTGAAATATCTTTTAATAAATATGTATTTCCTACAATGAATCAAAAGGTATCTGTCTATCCACAGATATTGAAATTCAATTATAATAATTAGTGTTTATTTAATAAAGTATTAATTATAAAAACAATATATTGCTCTTATTTTAAAAATGCCAAATCTAATATAAATATTGATATTCTAACCACAATTCAGTTCTAATTATACTATGGCCCCAGTAGATTTTTATAAAAATATTGCTTTTTTAATGATACATAGATCACTTATGCACTGAAAACAAAGCAGCCTCTTAACCAGTGATTTTGTAAACAGTGGTAAAGAGGATATTTTATTTTCACCATGCAAAATCTCTCTTACTGGATCAAAATTAGAATCAAGATAATATCAGATGTATCAGGATTCTTTGTGATAATCTCTCCTTTAAATGTAAAAAAGATTTAAATAACTTTTTCACCTCCTACACAGTTTTATGCATCATGTAGATATGTAAGCATCCATTAATGTGATAAATATAGAAATTCAAAAGGATATTTACACAGATAACACTTGTAACAAGGGTATTCTTAACAGGAACATAGCGGCAGAAAGGTTACATCAAACTAAACTATAGAACATTTTACAAAATAAATCCCTGCTCATGAAAATGTTAATCTGGTTTATAATGTGAATAATATTAACATAATCAATACATTTATAGTGCTACATGCTGCCCATTATTCCTTCCCTTAAGTATTTTTCATACAGTGTGACAATGGATTCTACTTTCAATTTTACCATGTTTGTCAGAATTCAGTTAGATAAACTTCTTCAAAACCAAACACACATGTACACATACACTTATATATATATATATATATATATATATATATACACACACATGTATATATATGTATATGCAGTTGATTCCAGTTAATCGGACCACACCGGGACACGATCATTTTGGTCCTAATAACCGGCTGGCGAATAATATTAGGCTTATGCAATAGGACTTGTTTTGGTTCTTTAGGATTCAGTCCGAATAAGCAGCTAGTCTGATTTACCGGTGGTCCAATTAACCGGATTCGACTGTACACGTGTAGACATACACATTCAGTGGAACCTTGATTGATTGTTTTTAAAGGGGCCTATTGCACTGAACAATACATGCAGGAAAACTATAGATGCAGGAACATAACAAAGAAATATTATTGGGACTGGATGAAGTAAATAATACATATGGGAAAATGATGGTTCGAGGAAATATTGATCAAGGTGCCACTATATATTCATATATACATGTATACACACACACACATACATACATATAACAAAACCAATTCATTACTTATGGGGAAAAAAACTAAAGATTATGGTTTCAATCTGAAAAAAAAAAGTTAGAAAAGCAATATTTTTGAAGGAAAGGTTTAAAACCCGAAGTCATTAATTTACACAGATATTGAAAATATCTTCAGAATTATATATTAAGCAGCATTTCAACAGGTAATTGGCTTTGTTTCACGATGAACAGAATTCTTGCAGGATGTGACCCACATTGAAAATTCATTAGTTCTCATGTCCCCCTCTTATTTGAAATCCATATAAAAGAGTTAATTTTAAGAGTTAAGTTTCTCTCTCTAATTTGATCAATATTCACAGCTCTATTTCACAATGATTACTATCACCCTTTAATGACATACCAACTGAATGTTTATAACATTGAGCTAATTCACTGACCTGCAGGTTAAACATGAGTTAGGAACTGGCATGATCATAAAGCAGTTGTATGTGTGGACCTATGTTTTCTTTAATTGTGGACATTATAACATGGGACAGCTGATGAACTTCATAAAAGAAGCTATTTAACACATGGAACTACATTTACTCTTTTACCATGAGCTTTAGGTAGTTTTAGCGATATAAAGCTCTGAATACAAAATACCATCTTATCCTGTAACTCTTAACCAGTTTTGTAAGAATGCAGGAGAAGAACTGGTGTGAATTATTTACAATATAAAAATACTAAACAACAAAATATGGCTACAATTAAAGCAAAGCTGTCTGAGCATGTTCTGCTTTCTCCCTGCTATATAGTGTTGACTATGCGATGAAATAAGATATAAATTATCAGAATAAATTTTGAAGATATCTTTTTGAAATAAATTTTTTAATTTATTAAGGTTTTCAATTTCTAAATCAGCTTCCAGTGAGAATAATGATAAATTTAATGGTAAATTGCACAAAACTTTTTTCCTACTTGAAGTTTTGATTAATACCACTAAATTTTAAAGATATATATACCTTGTAAGACTTCATACAGTTTGGTAATGCAAAGTTAATTGAAGTATATATGTGACAAATTAGTAATTAATTTCCATTTAAGAAGTATATTGTATAATACCCAGTCTTTCTCAGACAGTGGTGCACCCAGGATTTTTTCTTGGGGGGAGGGGAGGCGAGATGAACAGATAGATATTTATAATGAATGGGGGGGGGGGGCCAGATGAATGGATAAAAATATTTATAATGCAAAATCAATATTCATAATGCAATTTCTATTTCTTTGGGGGGGGGGGGGGGCAGGGCCCCTTGGTACCCTCTGAGTGTGCCACTCTTCTCAGAAAATTACTGTAAAAGATAGTGGACCTATCTCAGAGAAAAATTAGTAATTATGGTTATGCATTTTGTCTAACATTCCGCACATTTGATTACAAAATATGGGCAGAAAATTAGTACATTCTGCATGCACAACTGATTTTTCTAAAAACAGTTGAAATATAAGTATTTATTAATAACTGCTCAGTTTTTCAGTACCTGAAACTTATAGTTAGTTAGTTTAGTGAATAGGTTAAAATAGACCCTTGTACATTCACTAAAACAGATAAGCTCAGTTCAAATTCTGAAAGGGGGGGGGGGAGACTTCACGATCCAAGCCTTAAATCTTTTCATAGTGAATACTTTAATACTCCCCTTTACCCCCCCCCCCCCCCCAAAAAAAAAAAAAAAAAAAAAAAAACTAGGCTGGTGTTTGAGGTATACACTCTTTTTTTTTTGGGGGGGGGGGGAAGGTGCAATACTAGATATAGACTTTTAATAACAAAGAGTAAGAGAGAGAGTCAATTTTAAATGGCTAGAAACAGCCCCTACTACCCAAAGGATCCAAACCTGCATTCTCAAATTGCTAGGCACTTTAGCATAGCAAACTGTTGACAAGAGTGACATTTTCAAATGGCATACTGTAGATTTATTTGGGCAGATTACTTACAAAAGATCAGCTTAGAATGAACAACTTTCTATGAACAAGTGCTTTGTAGTTTTGTGCCATGCTGAAAAACCACAAAGTTCAACTATCCCTTAACAACTGCAAACGTGGTGGAGAAAATTCAAGACCTCAGACTGTATTTCTTAGTAGTAATAACTATAACTAGTAAAATGTAAATAATCCAACAGAGAAAGATAATTCAAACAATGTAAATAATTCAACACAAAATAATATACATAAAGAAGGCAAAGGCAGCCGAACAAATTAGCAGAAAAACTATCCTAGCGTTGAAAAATTTTAACTTTTCAATAAAAGATTGCGAATTTGCAAGAAATCCTCATACTGAAAAAAGACAATTATAACTAGTAAAATGTAAATAATTCAACAGAGAAAGATAATTACTAACAGGAAGAATGCAGACAAAATAAACAGAAATCCTGCATTTAAGAGCTAAACGCACCATAAATGCAAGATTCTGTAGCAGTAAAAGAACTAAATCATATAATGGTGCAACCGACCGGTCTCTTCATCAGGAGGCCTAACCTAATCAGTTACCTAAAGAGAGAACTTTCTGAATAGGATGCAGGTATAACCAAAAGACATCCCAAGGCCTCGAGATCCCCAATGAAACAGATAGTGAAATCAAAAGAAAATAAACAGAAATCCTGCACTTAAGAGCTAAACATACCATAAATGCAAGATTTTGTAACAGTAAAAATAATTGAAACAGATAGTGAAATCAAACTCTTTCTCTGTTGAATTATTTACATTTTACTAGTTATAATTGTCTTTTTTCAGTATAAGGATTTGTTGCAACTGTGCAATCTTCTATTGAAAAGTTAAAATTTTTTCAATGCTAGGATAGTTTTTCTGTTAATTTGTTCGGCTGTCTATGCCTTCTTTATGTATATTATTTTGTGTTGAATTATTTACATTGTTCGAATTTGTAGTAATAACTACTCAACTATATGTTGAATAGCCATCACAACTTAGTAATAAAAGACTGAAATGTTATAGCTATACTCAATTTTCTTTTTCTCTCCTTAATTATTTTAGTAAAATGCATGGGTATATATAAACCAAGAAAAGAAGGCAATACGGTAGGAATAGTTTAATGAAAACAACACAAGACAGTGTTAAAGAACTCTAATATTTACATATGTACATAAAATCCATTTAGCAACAAAATCTTGGCTTCAGTCCACACAACAATAACATATGCATAATACAGCAATATGGCTTTTTCGGCAACATATTATTGAAACTATTTTATCACACAAATATGCACAGCTAATAGCCAAATATACAAACAGAAAGCATAATAAACTGGTAAAATTTATAGGCCACCAGATATAGGGACTTTTGTTGACAAAATATTTGGCAACTTTAAGCCATCTTTTCCAGAACACACATTTTAACAATTCAGAAAAATAGAAGCCAATTGCAAAATTAAAAAAATATATACATTTCTAAAGCTCTATAAGTTCATACTTTTTATATAAAAATAATTGAAAATATAACACCCATCCCATTATGCATTTAAAAGCAAGTGTGAAAAGCATACATCTCTGACATGTTTATCTGGCAGCCATAGACTGTATTAACAGAGTCAGCAGAAATGACTATGAGCAAATTTCACACAATTTTATAAATTTCATTGCTTAAAAATGTAACAGAATATAGTTCTTTGAAGCAAGAGATAATTACAGACCTTAACTTGTATCTTAGCATACCAGCAAATATATGTACTGTATTTCGCTAAAAACAAGATGCATTGTACTATTCCTGATTTATGACTAATTCGACTAAACTATGTGATGATACACATATCTATGAATAAATCATACTTGTAAACTAATTTACTAAAGAACATAGAGAAGTAAAAAAAAGGGCCATATTATTTGAATTGTAAAATTTTAGAAAATCTTGATCAAACCAGTTAAAAACAATTGCTGGTTAATATTGACTCTCATGTTTTAAAATTATTCAGAGGCATTTTACTTGAATATACATAGCATGAGAATTTACTTTTATAGGCATGAGATACTCATAATTTCAGTAACTTTACCCTAAAATCAATGCACAGCTGTTAGATAATGAAGCCAAAAATGCAAGCTTCTCAGAACTACCTATCCAATCAAAGAAACATGGAATACTTATCATGATATTCAAGAAATCATTGGAATCTTAGAACAGTGATTTTAAATAAATATGTCTAAGTACGCACACACATATACATATACACATACATATAGCGCCTGGGGCATCCTAGTGGTTCACCAATTCAGCACTGAGGGTGATTTAGAATCCTGACAAGTACCCCCCCCCCCCCCCCCTAAAAGCTTGTTTAGTTGGTTAAAGCCCTGTATAAAAGAATGCATATTATTTTCTTCTATTAATAATGAATCCTTGTATATTAATATCATTAACAATATGGTAGCACTAAGGCTGCTGTTGTAGATCCCCTCTAATTTAAATCGGTAAATTGATCCAAAACACTGACTTAGACAATTCAAGAATAATGTAATCAGCAAATGATATGCAAGACAGTTTGGAAAACAATACAATAAAATAATATTTATAAAATGCCTCAAGGACAAATTTTAAAATGTTATGAAATCCTGGCTGAGCCAAAAGAATAGGGATCTTAAAGAACACAATATAGATGCATTTCCAGATGGAACAGATCTATTTAACTGTTACTGACTTTCTCTACATGTCTTTAGACAAAAAAATATCAATTTTATAATAACTGAATATTTTTTCTAATTTTTCTTACTATGAAGTAATAAAGGGTGATTCACTCAGAAGAGGCCCCAAGTTTTCCATAATAATCTCACTAGGATAAAGCAATCTGAACCCAAAATACACTATAAACCTTGATATATGTGTAATATGGGCATGGTGGCCCAGTTGGCAAAAGCAGCAAGCCAGTGATCTGAATGTCACTGGTTCGATGCCTGTTGCTCACAAATCCACCGCTGTGTACACTAACGGCAGCTGGTGCACGAAAAATCTGTCATGGCTGCAATGTCCTCCAAGTTCTCAAATTTACCTCTGGAGGTGTGGGGTCAAGTGTACCGGTCTCGTCACTTGACTCAGTTCTAAATTACAGAACCGGCTTGTAGGGGGTAGTGCTGGCTACCTATACGGTGCCCCCTTAGATGAATGGCTAGCAGTCTTGCGGTGTACATACAGGCAAATGTCTAGCTACAAATGCCTCAGTGTTCAAAACAAAAAATATATATGTGTAATTGATTGCATTACATGGGAATGTTGTAAGTGATCTTCGTTTTCTGCCAAACAAATTTCGATGCGACGTTCTATATTCCTAAACGTATTGCCAAGGATGTCAGGGGAAACAGCAGAAATTTCCCTTCACATCTTCCACAGTGCAAGGCTTGTTCTGATGGAATTTTACCAAATGAGGAAGTCTGGTGACATAGGTTCATTGGGAAAATGTTGTCTCTTGTTGTCTGTGAAAAATGATGTCCCGCCTTCTCTCTCTAGATGTTTCATTGACAGACTTAAACACGATTGGACATTTATGGACCATTTGATAGGGAGATACCAGGAAACATTCCCCGCCTCCAAGAAATAAATGCAGATTGACCCAGTCTTTCTAGACCAAAATAATGTTTTCTGTCTAGTTACAAATGTGGTGAAACCTTTTTTTTCTTGAAGAATCCCATCTGAACTGGATATCTTTTGAAAACCAAGATCATACCAATCAGGAAATGGTAAAGAATGCATAAAGCCTACCACAGGAAGTCTGGTGACCTCAGTTGCTGAAAATGGACTCTATTTCTGCCATGCTCATTGTTGAAGTGTGACACTTCCCTGCATCTTTCTGAAATAACCTTCCGTCACCTCACGATCATCCAGTTGATTCATGAACTGTTCAAAAATGTCCAGGTACACATCGGTATCAAAGAAAATGGGGCCTATGATGTGCAACCGACACATCAAGCACTACACACCCACTTTTTGATCATGGAGCTGTGTTTGGTGAGTGCCAAAGGTATTTTCAGTGTCCTATATATGGATATTTTGGGAGTTAACATAACCCCAAAAATGAAACCCTGCATCATCCAAGAACACTATCATGTGATGTGCCATCTACTGAGGAAAACACTGTATGCAGTTTCGTCCATGTTGCTTCATTTTAGCATTATTACAGAATATCCGGGGCCTCTCTAGAGTGAATCACCCTATATAACTAACTGTAAAGCTAACAGCAAACTTTGAAAATTACTTTTATAGTAGTTTAAAAGCTCATTTTAAGTCCACCAATCACCAGACAATATCAATCTCCAGCACAACTAATACAGGTCAAGCATACACCTTCATATTTCAGGATAAAAAAATTTAAAAAAAATCACATGCCCACAGCTGTATCATGGTACTAACAACCTTTCCTTCACACCAAAATTACAAGAAATTTTATAAATCAGGGGAGGACAATTGTTTTGGCCAGGGGCCACTTTGTGTAGGTGGAGGTTAGCGGAGGGCCGCACCTTTTAAAATTATTGCATTTATCAGTTAACTTTGCATTCCAGAAAAGGTATAAATTGTGTCATAAAAATCAATAAATTAAACAAAATATTGGCAGTTTTTTCTGGCTGTCCAGATTTTTCTGGGTGTCTTGGCGGGCCACAAAAAAAATCTATAATGGGCCACATGTGGCCTGCGGGCCGCTATTTGCCCACCCCTGTTATAAATAATCCTAAAATAAGCTTAAAATTTAAAACATTTAGTTTATATCTTGATTAATCCATTAAAACTTTAAAAATCATATTTTAAGAATTATGATTATTCCTGAGAATAAATTTTAGGACCCTCAAAAAAAAAAAAAAAATTATAATTATAATTTGTAACCAATAACACTATTAATAACAATTAGACTGGTAACTGGTTAAATAATTGGGTTAAATAATTATAACTATTAAACAGTCTAATCAATTATGCTCATATTCAACAAGAATGTTAAAACTTTTCAAATAAAACAGACTATGAAACTAAAAAGTTTGAAATTTTCTGATCATACAAAAATACTACAATTAATAATTATAAAACTAAATACACTTTGTAATTTTTCAAATCATATAAACTTGGGAGTCAGGGTGTTTGTGAACATTTCTGATCTTTAATTTTTATTTAATAATTAAAAATTTATAAATATATATAATTAAGTAATTAAAATAAATATTAAATACTATTAATTATAACTGTAACTAGTGATTATAACATTAAATATATTCATGTACGAAGATTTATATATATATTTTTAATTTAAATACTTTTTTTCTATTTGTATTTTTGTTTAACTGCTCTAAACTAATATAAATTTATGGTAACAATGAGCAGTTGCTGAACTACATTGATTAGTTTTTTGATTATTATAAAGCATGCATAGATCAATATATTATATATCAATGTCTACAAACATACACACAAGCTAACATAAGTACAGGCAGACTGCTCACATACACATACCACACGTTTGTTGATAGTTCCTTAGTGATAACCCATGGAATAACTAACACACAAGATGTTCAGAGATAGCTACCTAATTCGACCACCAGTTAATTGAATCAACCTCTGAAGCAGGTTTAAATTCAGAATTGAAATAAATCCATCAACCAGCAAGTTATAATTTAATTGCATAAAAATGGCTGTTGTACCCCTATATTTTATTTTAAAAAATCCCTCATTAATTATGCATCACACACACACAGAAACAAGCAAACTCACAAACAATTAACACTAATGCAAAAGCTCAAAATCACTTTTCACACTGACAGGATGTATGAAATTTTGACACAATATCACAAGCAAAAGGAAAAAAATTTCATCTTTTTAATATATTTCAACTTTTTCTAGAAAACCCCATCTTGTTTAAAACAGACAACAAGCTAGAGCTATTAAACTGCCTTGGATCTCCAGATAACTTATTCATCTAAAACACTGGTTCTTAATGAGTGGTCCATAGACTGTTCAGAAGAACCCCAAAAGTTAGTTCTATGAAAAATTAGTTTCATTGTTTCAAAATAACCACAAATTTAGCAGTTTTATGAAAATAGGAACAAAAATTTTTTTTGGTTCTCAAATTTTTGCTCAAATAGCTTTGAGCAAGGATTTTACAGCTAGTAAAAGCAAACTCAAGAATCTCATTCATTTTTAACACAGGAATTTTTTTCTCACTAAAAAGACTAAAGGCCATCATTTAGATGGTTAAAATAAAACCAAGAATTTAAAATATTTAATGTTTTTTTAAATGTTTAAATACTTTAAATTTTGAACTATTTCATATCAATCTAAAATAAATTAGTATATATTTAGATATATTTTTATGTCGGTATGCCGAGCTGACAACCTGGTATGGTTTATCCTTAAAAATATATGCATGGTTTGTGCAGTCCTTATTTTTCAACACCAGTATTTCTGAAGAGACAATACTTTTGTTATTTGCAAAAGGGGGCAAAAACGAAAAGCAACATTTTTCCAGAGTTATTTTAAAGGTTTCTGCCTGCTGTCTATATTGCGGTCAAATTGAATGAATCTGTCTCAGTAGTTATACAACACATCTTCTCCCCCTCTTTACTATCAAATATAATTTTGTAAATGTGTGCATATTTCGCATAAAATTAGAAAAAGGTAATAAAATTTTGGAAGCCTGATGACATAAATACAGACATAGTGCTGAATAGTATGTCTGAAACCATCAAAATGACAGCAGCCATTTTTCTAGAGTTAAGTCTTTATAGGCTTTTATGTTTGCTATTAAGTTTACTTTTATTTTAAACTGTTTATCGATATTACTTTTAACTTTTCATTAAAGTTGTTTATCACAGATAGTTTGTTTATTCAGAAAATGAAACCCATTTTTACCATGTTTTTATTAACTCGCTTTCTTGTTTGTTTGTGTGTGTGTTTGTCCCATACAAATCTTGCAATCGATTTTTAACTAACTTCTCGACTAGCTAGACATTTGAAACTTTTAGAATAGCTCAGAACACGATGACAATGCATCATTTTAATACTTTTAGCCATCTTAAAGAAGAACTGAATTCTTTTTCAGTTAATTTTGTTTTGTAGACTGGTGCAGCCATCTATCGGCCAGGACGGGAACAAAAAGTTAAACGCAAGTTAACTTCCAATTATTTTCATTTTCTTTCAAGTGGATGGGATAATTCATCAAAAATTTTTTAAAAGTATTTATTAATACATAGAATTGTCAAGTTTATATGATTCAACAGAAAATTTAAAAACATGGTATATAAAAAGTTCTTTTTATCTTGTAATTATTGCCTCTAAAGAGGTTGGTCGGAAATTTTATTTTTCTGACAAGTGGTCCCTGATCAACAAAAGGTTGAAAACCATTGCTCTAAAACTTAAAATTTATTTTGCAGAAAAATATTTGAATAATTTCACCCAAAAAATCCCTGGACACATACCAAAATTATTTTTTAAAATCACATTATCTTGCAGAAGCCCCAATTTTTTTTTTTCGCAGTACCTTGAGTTCTGCATGTGAGTAACATTGCTTTAAAACAATTTAGCTGGAAAATAAAATAGAGTTCAGAATATGCTATACGGATGAATTCCCTTCAGTAAAAACTGCAAGCTCAACACATTACTGAGATGAGTGTAAAGATATGAAAAATAGTATTTTCAAGTAATAACATTCCTCAAAATAGACTGAAATATAAAAAATAAGTATCACTCATGAACTCTGGTCGCACACACAAGATAGTGATGTCATACTTCCTCAACAAGTACACTTCTATAATAAGGCTGTTGCCTTATAGCACACCACATTAAAAAGAGTACCATTTAATGGATTAAAAAGAATATGCACCATCAGTTACCCTTACTATATTTACATAATAAATACCACCCAGAATTTTTAGCTTCCTATATGAATATTGTAGACCCTGCAATTTAAACACTAGCATTTCAGATGCATAAATAAAGAAATTAAAGGCTATAACATGATGGGAACTTCAATGCCATCACTTCATTATAACAGTTTTTGGTTGAGCCTCTCTCTCTCTCTCTCTATATATATATATATATATATATATATATATACCTATAAATTACATAAAAACACCTAATACAAAGATATACATCTGTAGTCAAATGAAAGAAAAGTTAGCCAATTAAAAGCTTCATAACTTGAGGAGTGTATATATAAAAAAAAAATATATATATATATATATATATATATATATATATATATATATATATATATATATATAAATATATATTATTGCACCTAAGCTAGAAGAGTGTTACATCTCCAAAGTTTTTGATTTTGAAATAATTGTACGACAATGCTCTATAAGAAATGCTTCTCATTCTCGAATAATGTTATAAGCCTATAACCAACACAGTCTCCTAGATGGCACTTATTACCCTCTTCCACAACTAGGAGGGGGAACTTGCTCATGCATGAAGAATGAAAATAAGATTTTTGTCAGTGCCTAATGTTGTTGTATTTTTTTTTCCTACGTAGGGCAGTGACCACATCAGCCATAAGCCCTCTGGCAACCCAATAAAAACTAGCCTTGTTATGAAAGTTGTCAGGAGGACAATTCAGAAAAGGAAGCGCAGGACAGCTTGTCAAATGAGTAAAATCCATAAGAGTGCCTGAAGAACACAGGATACAGTCAGGGCTATCTACCACGCCAATATGGCACAGGTGATACTGTAAAAAGTCATGGCGAGTTAAAAGTCTAAAATTAGCAGTAAAGACCGATTGAGGAAGGTTCATGGGAAGTGGAGAACGCAGCAATGAACTCCAGGCATTACCCACCACAGCTTTACCATAGTTATTTCGAAGGGATCTTTGTAATTTATATTTTATTACACCACAAATTTGCTGGTAGGACAGAGTAAGGTGTGGCTACTCTAAGTGTTACATCCATTTTTGCAAGGATGTCAGCTTTTTCGTTTCATAGAATCCCACAGTGACCAGGAATTCATTGAAGGACAATTTTCCAGCCTATAAAAATTGCTTGGTTAAAAAGTGTTTTAGTTTCTTCCACGTGATATGAATCACTTGTTGTATGTGAAGTAATAGCCGAAATTGCAGACTGGGAGTCTATAAAGAAAGTAACCTCCCTAAGTGGAGTAGATAGAATTATTAAGTTTAGAATGGCTTGTTTTATGGCCTCGATTTCAGCATCGAAGTTTGTGGCATTAGAGCCTACTGGATTAATGCTGTTGTATTAAAATGTTCCTGGAATAAAAATCTTCATTAAATTGCATTTGGAAAATAAATTTGTATTTCTTAACATGCTGTTCATGTTATCAAGGTTTTTTCTTTGTATTGTGAAAAGTTTAGATAGATTGTACATTAGCACAGAGATATGATAGTATTCCCTCAAGCTTTTCAGTCCATGTAGACAAAATGAGGTTGCTAGAAGAAGGTTATATCTTGTAATTAAAATTCAAAATCATGGTGTAAAAATTGAAAACAACTTTAATAGTACATAGTTTTGCCTTCTGAAGTGATTCGAACAATAAGTTTTCCCAAAATTATCATTCATAAAACAAGAAACGAAATTTTGACATATTCTTCTTTAACCCTTAGACCATTACGAACGCGCTCAGCGTGTTCATCAGAGTCTTTCCCCCAGCGTTACGAACACGCGTCCAACTGGATTTTCAAATGTTTTGCATGTTACAAACATGTTCTAAATTGATTTTTTCATACAACAATAAATAGCAGAACTGAATGGCATTCAAATACAATCTCTCCTGATCAGAAATAGATTTTTTAGGTGATATTTTGAGAATGCATACAGTACAAAATAGCTTGAGTTTTGGGTTTTCGAAAGCTTAAGGCTATTCTAACTGACATTTTAAGTGATTCCGAGAGTGATTTTTCAGATTTATTGGATGACAAAAGTGATGAAAAGACTATAGTGGACTAAGTGATGAATAAACTACATATTGTAAAGACTGTGAGGTGGGTTTATGCATATTACCTTGCTTTAAAATATATCATGCTATAAGAAATTTATAAACAAAAAAAATCTGTGCATTAAACAAATATACATATGTATTCTTAAAAGTTTAATGTTTCACTTATTTTGTACTATTTATTTTGATTTAAATAACTTAACTGTATTAAACTCGCATTTTTGAACATTCCTTCAAAACGCACATCTTCCGAAATGTGTTTTGAAATAATAACCCAACGCTGGGGGAAGAACCCGAAGGCAAAAACTCAACGGTCTAAGGGTTAACTCTTGCTGAAAATATGGCTATTTTGAGATGTAACACTTTTCTAGCAGAGACTTTCTAAATCACATTTCACTTATTCATGGAAGGCAGAAAGCCAGCAGACAATTTTTCTTCTAAAAAATATATATCTTAAAAGGAAGTCTTATTTATTTGATCACAGACATGTAAAAGCATCAGTTTAAACGGCAATACCTAAGACTCTGCACCTCTAACTCTTCGGTAAAAATGTCTGCCGTTGGGTTGCCATAGGATTCGGGGCTTTGGGAGAGCAGCGCAGATGAGTTTGATGACAGTACCGTAGTGTTGGAAGAATGCTGAAACGTCTGAAATGAAAACTGGGGGCCCATCCACAAACGCCGATGGGGTCCTGCGTGAGTGATGATTTCCACCTGCAAACACAAAGGAGAAATACATTACCAGCACAAAATATTTGTACATAACAGCTACAGGATACAGTACTTGTTATTGTTGCTAATGCCCCCTGGTTGGAGGTTCCATTCACAAGGTCCTAAATAGGGCGGCTCCTGTTTTCAATTACCATCACAAAGGTCGGAGTTCGACTTGGTCCTGTAATTTTAAACCGAGTCAAGTGATGAGACCGGAATACTTGACCCCGCCCCTCCAGAGGTAAATTTGAGAACTTGGAGGACATTGAAGCCATGACCTATTTTACATGCCCTGGCCACCATTAGTGAACACGGCGATGGATTTGCAGCAATGAGCATTGAACGAGAGACATTCAGATCACTAGCCCGATGGATAGAATACTTAAACTTAATTTCTTTTATTTATTCCCATATTGGAATGATCTCTTTTTCCTTTAATGTGTCTTCATAAAGAATGAAATTGAAAATATAAAAACATGCTAGTTTTTTATATATCTGCCAAGCCAATAGCTCTACTTGAATAATTTCTTCACTTTTGTATACAAGAAAGATTTTAAAATATTTCGTCTTCAATATTCACAAAAAAGTTGATGTATGAAAATTAACATTTTTAAGGACTTTTTTTTTCATTTTATTCAGACAAATTTCTTCAGAGAAAAGTTTCCAGAAATTTTACTCTTGATCAAAAATTCTAACAATTGATTGGAAGCAGAACAAACTAACACAGTATAAAATTTCATACAATAACCTAGCAAGGAATTTAAGGTATAACCTTTTAAAGATGACCTTTGAAATAAAAAAAATTAAAATTGAGATGTATGGCAGGATATGCACAGACAATACAGAAAAAAAAACATTTTTTTCTGATGGTGTATCAGTCATCAGTTTAACTGATTTTGATTAAACTGAATTTTTTAGGATATAAAATCACTTCATTATTGAAGTTAACCTTTTATGCATACTAATGGGAAACCCATTATGAAAATAAAACTTCATGATTGATTGAAAAATCAGGGGTACTTTATGGTAAAAAATATGTTTCTCATAAAAATAAATACAAATTTGTAAAACTATCAAAGTATTTCAAATGATGACAGACTTTTTCATTTTTTAAAAATCTGCTTAAACTGATTTTCACAGATTGTTGGCCCCCAAATTAGGGCTGGGCTACATTACTGAAAATAAGCCCAGGCTTGTAATGCCTTACTTGTAAGTAAGTTATAAGCCTTTGCTTGTAATACCTTATTTGTAAGTAAGTCATAAGACTTTGCTTGTAACACCTTACTTGCAAGAAAGTCATAAGCCTAGGCTTGTAATACCTTACTTGTAAGTAAGTCAAAAGTCTTGGTCTGTGATACCTTAACTTTTAAACCCAACTTTGCCACAAATACTGCAGTATTCTAGTCAGAAATTCAAATTTGACATGACTTTTACATTCAGAAAAGTACAGTTTTTTTTTTGCTTTGCCAAGAAAATATTTCCTTATGTGTTCAATTAATGCCCTGATTGACACACACCAACACTAGCATAAAATACAAGCTAAACACAGAATATTATTAAAATAAATTAAAATGAACTCTACAAAAATTTATTTCATTTCTTTGTAGGGAGGAAAAAGAATTAAATTCTGCAGTTTTGATTTCATGGAATAGTTCCAAATTAGGTGAAGTGATAAAAAATTACGATTCATGATCTTAGTCATGTATTTAACAATTACAAATTTAAGCTTAAGACTGCATAAAAATTTACTTTTACAACACTGTGCTAAATTGTTTCACTATAGACTTAATTTATTCATCAAATTAATGTTTCATAAGCAAAGAATTTGTATTAAAAAATAGAAACAGGAATTATGATTTAACTTATTTTTTTTCGCTATTTCTGACAGTGCTAAATTTCAGAAAAATCTCTTAAAAAGTGATACAAAAATAATTAAAAAAAATTTTTTTAACTTACCATACACTGTGTATGAGAAAAATTTATTTATTTTGACAGTTTTTTTCAGCAGAATGTATACTTTTGTTTTTTAAAACAAAATTTGATAATATATGCTCATGATTCGAAACATAATCATTATTAAATGATTTTATACGCAAAACTCAATGATAAACAGCTTTTAAAGCAAAATTAGGTAATAATAGTAATCATTTATTAACATAATTGCCTATCTAAGACCATCAACGATTTTTAATTGAGAAATCTCACTCTTGAAATTTGCTTATTACTTATTGCTAAAGAATGTGGAGGCTATTACAATGTTAGCTTTTGACTAAGAATTTTGATACTTACCTAACCAAGTAAGTAAAATTCTGATTTGTTATAATAAATGCAAAATTTTTGAATATATATTAAATGATTATATATATATATATATATATATATATATATATATATATATATATATATATATATTTGCAAATAAATGCAAAATTTTATATACTGTAATTTATTTTTTTCAAAATTTTGATATTTTTTATGCAAAATTTACATACCCCTAAATATAACATAAAAATGTATCATTGCAAGAAGAAAAAATAAATGTTTATTATTTACCTCAGACAGCCAACTTTCTTCCAAGTCTATAGATTTTTCATCTCCACTAGGAACACTAGAATCACCTGTTAACAGAGATAATAATGATAAAACCTCATTTATTCCATTAAAAGCACACTGAAATTTTCAACATGGTTCCCACTCATTTTGTGAATTAAAAATTAAGGCCTTTGGGTGACATGTAATAAAATGACTCATACAGATTTTATATCAAAAACATTGAATTAAATTGATTTGGTCGCAAGTCGAGCTTCAAACAATTTTTCTTTTGTATATGTACCTACATACATTTTTACTTTCATACATACATATTTAATTTAAAATACATTGTACAGTTGGCTCTCTGTTTAACGACTTTCAAGGGACCGTGAAAAATCGTCCTTAAGTAGAGATCGCTCTTAAACAGAATTTGTGAAAAAATAACATTTTCCATAACGTCGGAGAGGCCGAGACTGGGAAATATCGTCTTTAAATAGAGATTGTCGTTAAGTAGAGCATCGTTAAACAGAGAGCCAACTGTACTTTATTTAGAAGGCATAAATTACTCTTCGCCATCACTATTTAATATGTAAGTACAATACAATGGTTCAGAATTTGTAACAGAAGGTACGTTGCAAGGTTTATTTAACAAAGTTATCCAAGGTAGTTTTTAATAGTCATGTAATACATACAGGTATGTACTGTACATTCAAGGAACAATATTTTTGAGAAAAAGGTAAAAATAAGTAAAAATAAAAAATAAAAATTTCAGTCGTAAGTGCAAATGGTCTTAAGTCAAGTGGTCGTAAGTAAAGGGATACCTGTATATTGCTGGGTTTAAACAAAATAAGGCCTTTTAAAGACTTGAAACCAAAATAAGTGTAATTATTTTAAAGCAGTTGCAATTTTAAAGGTTTTTGTAGAATAAATCAAAATTAATCCACGAAGTAGGTTCAGAAAATCTCTTTGGATAATCAAAAAGCAAATAGTTATATCTAACTCTCTCATGCAGAATAAAAAATAAATTTTTAGTATGAATGTAAAGGTATAAAGCAATCAAAAATCATTGACAGGTGAAAAAAAAAACCCAAGCAACTTGAATGTGTAGAAAAAAAGTAATTCAATCCACATGGCTTTAATAGTTTGGAACAAAAAATAAGCCTGTTAGGGGGTTCCTAAGATAATTCTTAAAAATAAAGAACTCTTTAAAGCCAGTGGGAAATCCTGCTATATCATGAATGATCATAGCTTAATATACAACAACAATGAAATTCTATACATCTGTATAGAGACAATGCATAATATTTTTATATAAAAGACATTCCAACTTACTGAACTTCCTCCCCCTTGCTGACTCTGGCATGAAAGTAGAGTCAGATGTAAACATCAGTGGATTCGAAAGAGGCAGAGGTGGGTGAATTTCTGGAGAAGTTGTTGGCCTAAATATTCAAAGAAAAACAAACACAAGACACCTATAATTTTGAAATTTAAAACACTGATATAACACTCTATATCATTCTCATTACCTAAAAGCCATAAGACTATTTTATCATAGCAGTTTGCCAAGTTTGGCAATACAGATCTCAGATTGACAATCCTCTTTTAATGCACAAAAGGAAAGAAAAATTGGAGTTTAAAATCATTAATGGAGTTTTTGAAGGAAAAATATAATAATCACTCACTTATTACCCTAATGTAGCAGCTAATAAAACAGTCTCTAGAGCAGGGGTTCTTAAACTTATGTAGTCCAAGGACCCCTCTTGAACAACATTTCTTTTTGCGGACCCCATCCTAACTCTAGGCATTTTAAGTCGTTTTTGAGACTTCATTTCTGGCTCAATAATCTCATAGGCACTACGTTATAATAAATATTGGTAAAAATGTATCGCTGGTTATTTTAATAAATGGTCTTGCGCATTTATAGAGACGAACATTTTTATTAGGACATAGAATAAAAAACCTAAAATGAATAAAAACAGTAGTAAAAAGAATTTTAAAAGTTACAAATCATAATACATTAAACTCATACAAACATTTCTTGGTCAAATATTGGTCAAAATAGATCTATCTTATTATAATATGTTTTCTGTAAATGATTTTTACTTAATGAGATGGGTGCAGTGGTTCTTTCGAAACCAGAACCACAATGTCAGGCTCTATGTTGGAAAGTTTTATTCTGAGGTCCACTTCTACATTGAGTTTGTTTCTATACTTTGATTTCATATATATAACAGTACCGAAAAAGCCTGTATACATAAATATGTTGTGCAGAACGGAATCAAATGTTAGAGGGCTTATTTGCAAGTGCAGGGTAATCAGATCTGAGAACCAAAAGTTTGTGAGTTCATTTTTGTTGAATTGTAGTTTCAAATATGTATGGCATGATAATTCCACGAGAATATCTTGTTCAAGTATAGATTGTTAATGTCAAAATTGTTTTGCAGACCCCCAGGGGTCCATGGACCACAGTTTAAGAATCTATGGTCTAGAGCAACCTTTTAACTAGGTGGGCATATTTCAGAAATGCGGGAGTTCGGCAGGCACTGCTGGACGAAGAGGAGAAGGGGGGGGGGGGAGGTTAATATTTAAACATGAAAATATTAATGTGACATAAGTTTTTCATACATAAATTCAAATTTTAATTCAAACAAAAGAATCTTACAATTGATAATTAATGCAATGTTGGACATTGCAAATCTGCGACCTACTTGTTGCAATGTGGCACATAAGTTGAATTCCCAGTTCTCAGGCATTGGTCCAAATGAGTGTGAGAGAGGCTTGGTCGGTAATTTTATTTTAAGAATTTCATATTAGAAAACAAAGGTTCACAAGTATATGTCAATGTGCTAAGCGAGTTCAATTTCAGAGCACTTTTTCTCAACAATGAAAAGCTATTCATTCACTAAATTCGAGAATTTTCCTTCATTATGATGTGATTTTAATTCAATATTATTGCTTATATTTATAATTTCCAATTCTAAGTCCTCCTTATTGCAAATATCAAAATATGTTGCAATTTTACTGGTCACATTGTCCTCTGTATCACAGAAAAGATTAATAGAAAACGTCAAGAATACTTCCAATCGTAGAATTCTACAAATCTGGTATTAAATTCTTCAAATATGGAATTAAAATGTTTGGCAAACTGATAGGTTGTAGCATTTGCAATTTTCTATAACCATTTTTAAATTTGGGAAATGTGATAAATTATCTCTCTTTATATGTAATTTCCAGAGTGCCAATTTAGCCTTAAATGCATTTATCGTACTTATCATAGAAGCAAGGGGAGAGCGACGCTGTCGAGAGATCAGGCTGGTCAGTTTTTGATTTTTACGGTTTTACGATTTTAAATTTTTTTACTAAATTTATTCATTACACCTACGAGCATTTGTTGTTAAAATATCTAAAAAATTTTGATATTCGAATGGCGTGCACTTTAAAATTGTTTCGCTGGCACCACATTACCGACCCCTGCTCTAGAAGTTCCATTATGGCACATAAGAGGAATGTTTGTTTTAAGCTGAACATTGTTTTTGGCTTCATATTTGATAATTAATAAATAAGTAGATTTATGATTTTTAGCATCAATATTTTTAAAAACATGTAGACTTTAAAGATTTTTATTTAAGTATACTTTTTATTTTACATACTTTTAAATAATTTATTCTAGAAAAAGAAAGTTTTCCTGATGGGCGGAGAAAATTTATTACTGTTTTTCCTATAAAAATGTTATTAAAATTAACAAATATCTTTATATCTAAACATGTTAATAAAAGTTGAAGCTCTTAATAGAACTTAAAAATATTTATAAATATGAAGTTATCAATTCTACACATTTAAGGAACTTAACATCTAATGCATTTTTATTTATCTTTAACTGTAAAAAATGTTTTAAATCTGCTTTAAATGTATGATAAATTATCTACAATTTTAAAATATGGTATAAGTCCCAATAAAAGATAGGAGATTAGGTTAGCCACAACATACTTACAGAGAGCTATCAAAAACTTGGATATACCTGAAGTTGGATAAAGGTATCATATGCTTCACGAACCGATAAACATAACATTTTATTTACATAACTTTAACAAATCAGATCATAATACAATTACAGCAAGTATAACACTGTGGCAACGAACAAAGGTGAAGTGAATAGTAACAGATGAAATGGAAACTCCGGTCAAAGTTTGGATTCTTACATTCGGCAGAGTTCATGATCAAAGAAGGGGTAGAAGTTTGGGCAGAGATTGTGAGTGTTCGGGTGCCTCATACCTATTTTTACCATGTTTTTATTAACTTGCTTTCTTGTTTGTTTGTTTGTCTGTTTGTGTGTGTGTGTTTGTCCGGTACAAATCTTGCAATCGAGTTTTAACTAACTTCACGACTAGCTAGACATTTGAAGCTTTTTAATAGCTCAGAACACGAAGACAATGCATCATTTTAATACTTTTAGCCATCTTAAAGATGAACTGAATTCTTTTTCAGTTAATTTTGTTTTGTAGACTGGTGCAGCCATCTATCGACCGGGATGGGAACGAAAAGTTAAACGCAAGTTAACTTCCAATTAACTTCATTTTCTTTCAAGTGGATGGGATAATTCATCAAAAAAATTTAAAAAGTATTTATTAATACATAGAATTGTCAAGTTTATATGATTAAACAGAAAATTTAAAAACATTGTATATAAAAAGTTCTTTTTATCTTGTAATTATTAACCTCTTAAAACACATTTTAAATTAACTTCAATCGAAAATGTTTTAAACCAATCATGGGAACTTGGAGTCTGAGATAGTTGAATGAATACACAGCGAACATGCTAATTAGATTTTGCTTGAAAGATACTAACAGTGAAAACATTTTAAATATACTAAAACTTCTGAAAGAGCAAAAAGTAACAGTACCTCAATAGATTCCACTGGGCATGGGCTGTGACATCCAACTCTATTGGAGAATCATCTGTTTTGGGACTTCCTGCTGCAGGCTTTGGTTCTAAAATATATTCTGTCAAATTGCCATGCCAGTCAATGATAAATAGGGAATCCATAGGAGGCTTGTCTGAAAACAGCAAATTGAAACACAGTTAATGAACCATTTCATTTTCAAAGCTACCCATGATAATATATTATGCATAGCACAGAAAAGTAAATTGAAAAATAATTAAAAATTGACTAAATAAATGATTTACAAAGAATACCCATTTCATTTGTATAATTAAGCAACTTAAGGCTGACAAGTAGGAGCCCTATCAGATTTATATGGCTCAATGTTAACTTATGGAGGAAATGTTTCCAGGGATTTTTGACTTGGATTGAACAATTAAAAAAAATTTAAAACAATAAAAAAAAATTAATTGTCCAATAACAGAGAAAATTTTTTTTAATAAATAAATACTTTAAAATCTGAATGATTAAAGAAAAAAAAATGGAATATACTATTTTTAAAATACATATAATTTCCTTTGATGGAGGAACTTTCTAAAATGAATAAGATAGCAGAGTAAAAAAAATTTTTTTTTATTATTACAGAGTAAAAAAATAAATAAATCTTAAGTTGGCAATCATCGAAAAATTTTCTCTCTAGCTTAACCTTGACCCAGCAACCTTAAATCACCTACACACAAACAAACACGCACATATATATATATATATATATATATATATATATATATATATATATATATATATATATATATATTGATTGTCAGACTCGCATCTGACTTCTTAATTGGAAAGATGTGACTGATTTAAGTATGATCCACAGGACCATTAACAACTCAAAGAACTCTTCGAAAGAGGACTGTACCGATACTAAGTGAAATAGACACATCATTTTGAATGGTTAAGAAAAAGATCATTAGCACATGAAGAGCGGCGATGTAAGAATGGAGAGCCTAGCTGGTGCCACTAGCATGTAAAGGTGAATACTTAACCGCAGAGAAGTGGGATGCCAACAAAAGACTGAAAAGTTGAATCCTGGTAAGCATGACAGTTACTGCAAGTGGTGCGGGAGAATTTACGAGAACTTCCCAAGGATGGTGATAAATGAACAAGACAGCAAGGGAGGAGAGCATTATAGACTCGACTTTGATTATGTGTTGACGCACTGAGAGAGCGTGGGGAATCCAGTAACATAGCAAGCATAACTGGCGCCCGGGGAACGATACGTTTTTGGCGCCCCACCTTCTGAAAAACATATAGTAATATAATATAGAGAATTAGTGAAAAGGCCCGTTTGGCACCCCTCTACGAGTGGCGCCCAGGGCACGATAGACCCCCTTGCCCTCCCATCGCTATGCCACTGGGGGAATCTAGGAGACAGGGGTCTCAAATGGACTATGCTATGTTCTTGCTCCCACTAATCTATGCGATGATGGTTCTACAGAACTAAACTATTGTATATGATGATTATTATAAATATCTCATATTAAACAAGATGTAAGTACAAGCCACTTCTCCATTCATGCATTAATTCTACGAGACATTTATACATCAGGTCATGACGATCCGGTTTATATATATATATATTTCTAAAAGTCCCATCAGAAAGAATTGACTCACTGATAACAGATTAAATCAGACATATCTTTCTCCTAAATTTCTAGGACTAGTAAGAAAAATAACTGCAATAATAAACTAAGTCACCAGTCAAAATTTAGATGATTTCTCAGCATATAGAATATTTTACTAACAATATATCTATAATTTCTGATGAGCTTATAAAGCACAAAAATAAACATCTATGACTGATAGCGATGCTGAAGATCCACAATGTTTGCAAATTTAGTAAATCCTTCTAACAAGTATACAATCTATGCATTTTACGTCATAATAAATCCTAAGCAGTTCTGTTTGTATGCTTATGATAATAGACAAAGTTGCGTATGTCTGACAGTATACCTCAGCGCATACCAGTTTTCTAACATTTTTTAAGTTGTGACCCCTCTCAGTGATTTCCAGTCATCCTGTGACACTACCGCACACACACACCTTACCTGCTTTTTTCATTAAAAAGACCTTTTAAGATAGGGGTGTAAAACTCGCGGCCCGGCCAATATATTGGCACACAATAATATAATAAAATAACCGATGCAGAATTATAAGATAGGAAGAATTCGCTAAATGTTTTTTTAATTATACTCATTTTTTGCTATTATTAAACAAAATGCATATATTTATGTTGAATATACTGTAATTAGGTAAATAAACCTACGTTTCTATTAATATTGATTTTTTATTGTGGCCCACCTATAGTTAAACCTTGTTTGTTTGGCCCAAGTTAGCCTTTGAGTTTGATGCCCCTGTTTTAAGACATTAAGAAAAAAACTAAATTTTTATAATTTAATTCTAGGTAAATGTTTAAAAGAAATTTGTAACGCATGCAGAACATTGAGAAATATCAATCCCTCAGTCAAAGGTATGTAAAAGCAAGAACACAACAGAACAGAACCCAAAGAAAAATAATTCACCTACCATATTGATATTGATTTACATAATAAAAAAATAGAAAAACTCATACTTAAAAAAAAATTGCTTTATTTTGTTGGAAAACTACAAAAGTAATGAAAAAAGTGATAGCAAAGGCTGATGAAAGACAAATTAATGATTTGTTTGTATACTATATGTAGTAAGTAATCGTGATTTTCATTCACCACCTAATAAAGGCGGCAGATTTCTAACAAACTGAGTTTGCACACGGAATGACACTTTTCCCTTTCAAAATCATCACTGCTATACAATTTCATGCTAAATAAATACTGACAAATTTTTTTCAGAGAAATTCGCTAAAAAGTTATTTTAATTGAATAAAACTATGGCCACCCTCAAGGGGGGTCATGACCCACAGGTTGGGAACCCCTGGTCTATACTGTTGGACACTGATAAAAAGAGGGCTACAAATGAACCCACCAAGGCATTTCCCAGTCTACCAATAAAAATGTTTCCAATTATATGACAAAACTAGCTGAATACCTGTGCTTTGCTGCGGAATACATTTTAGGATAATTACAATGAAAACTGTAATGGATATTTTTACAGACAAAATAATGTAGAAGAAAATATTCAAATTAAATCTAATAGAACATACTAAAGAATATAGAACAGTTTGAGGAACATTTTCCCTATCAATAACCAAAATTTCCAAAATCATTTTTTCACAGAGATCCGCACAAAGAAGACACACAGAGAATAGTCGCAGAGAATACAATTTTCCCCACAAACATATTGGAGTGTCCCTATTTACCCCCTTAGGGATGAAATTTCAAAAAATCCTTTCTTAGCAACTATCCATGCCATTATAGGAATGCACTGTCAAAATTTCAGCCCTTTAGGTCAAGTGGTTAGGCTGTGCGATGTCTTTCAGTCAGTCATGGAACTGTTTTATATATAGGTTTAATTTAATATCCATAAAATTCTTAAAATTGAATTTTATGGATTTTGAATTAAATTCTTAAAAAACTTCCATCTCAATTAGTCTAGCGGTTAAATTTTATCTCTTACTGTATTTTAATATTTTTTTGTCAATTTATTTCGTTGTTATGCACATGATGCAAAATGAATTTAAAGTATCACAAAAAGAAAAGAAATCATGTTTAATAAATTAAATTCTAAAATTTAATCTTTAAAAATTCACCAAAAATCAGAAAATAAAGGTAAAGATTTGAAAAGCTTTCATTTTAAAGGAATTTTTAGGATCTTTCTCGTGATATAAATTTCATACCCCTCAGATTATTATTTTAAATGCAAGCTTAAAAAATGTTACAAAAACAGCTTAAAAATTTAATTTAAAAAATCTAAGAAGAATTTTTCAAAAATCTTTCTTATTGCACCCCTACACTATAAGAATTGCCATGCAAAATTTAAGCCCTTTAAGTCCAGTGGTTTGGTCTGTGCATTGTCAGTCAGTTATAGAAACATTTTATATTTATAGATGACTGGGGGCTTCGCCCCTAGGCTCGCTACGCTCGCTCCTCTGTTATGGCTAATAGTGAGATACATAGGGATGATTCTCGGACAATGTAACAGCATCCATCCATTTACTGTTGTCACCCTTAATGCAAAGGGCATTTCATCACTGTTGAATCAGCTTTAAAATCCAATTAAAAATGGAAAATATAAGATATAGACTTGAAATGAAGATTATATGAATAAGAAAGCTTTCAGCTTTCAGATGATGTAAATATTTTCTTTGTAAGATAAAAACTCGAGGAGCATCATTATTACATCCACATAGGGGACGATATTTCTTGAAAAACTGTGTTTCATTTTTGGATGAAAATATTAGTCTGTTTTAAAATACTTTTAAACAAATGAGGTCTAGTTTGAAAGAGAAATGTCTGTAGTCTTAGACTGTAAAAATATCAAAATTCTACGATCATTTTTTTGCGAGTAATTGTAATCTGAAGATGAAAAAGTCAATATTTTCCCACAAAACATAAAAAAAAAACACCTTAAGTCCGACAAAGATGAGACATGTCTTACTTTGGTCAACCCATTTTCTGCATCCATTGGTATCGCTCTCGACCCCATACCCCCAGCGGTTTCGGAGGAGATAGCATGACAAGCTTTTGACAGCGGCAGCTACTTTTTTTTAGAATAGAGAGATATGAAATTACCTCTTTTGTCTCTTGTCAAACTAGGACTGCCAACAAGCCACGCTCGAGCTGGGGCAAAGGCAGAAGCAACACATACAATTTCAGATGCAGTGGAGTTTCTCTTATAAAGCCTGTCTTTTCCAGATGGACTTTTAGGTTTGGCAGCACTTGTCAAAGGAAAACTCATGGCTTGCTTTAACTGTGCTAAGGGTTGAATCGTCGTTGGATGGGGGTAAGGAGGCAAGCGAGCATTGCCCATGCGACTTAGAGAGCTGGCAGATGATGACATGCTTGGATGCGAATCATAGGCTCGAGCTAGGCTACCACCTATGGAACAAAAAAGCACTTATTACCAAAATCAACCTCTTTTCAAAACTGCACATTTAGTTTGACAGTCAAAGTGCTTTTAAACATTGAGATAATATATCAATTAATTACAAAATTTTTGTACCTGAAATATAAGGAAAATAAAAAAGATCGTCTCAAAATAACACATTTTATTGATACAATATCCACACTGAAACAATAGAATGCAAATAAAATCATTTAATCCAAAATTCTTACAGTCTTTTTAACTGAAAACTTCTGAACATTTTAGGAATTAATCTTAAAAATTACAGAGTTAGTTCATAATTCTTTCATAAATGCTATTATTCATAGATATTTTTCCTATTTTGTTATATGTCCCTATGTTTTAATGTCAGTTGAGAGTGCTACAGATATCAATTACAACTTGAGAGCTAAACAGACTGGAACATACAGTTTTAGTCTTATGAAAATCACAGCAGAAAATCTCATAATACAAGAACTGTATACCTTATGATACCACACAAACATACTAAAAACAGATAAATTTATATAAGTACTATCATATATACAGTGAAACCTCTATCATTTTCAGAGGGACCTGTAGCACTAAACGATAAAAGTGTAGAAAACTATAGATGCGGGAACATGCAAAGCAATATTATTGTTGTGACTCGAAATAAATGACACATACGGGAAAATGATTGTTCAGGGAACAACCATTTTAAAAGTGTGGAAAACTATAGATGCAGGAACATGCAAAGGAATATTATCATCGGGACTCGATGAAATAAACAACACATATGGGAAAGTGATTGTTCTGTTCAGGAAACAATCAATCCAGATTCCACTGCATTTCACTTGATTTACAAAGCTCCTTCCATGTTTTTGCCATAATGAATTGAAAGTAAATTAAGCAATATTAAGTATTTTATGAAAAATCAGGCAGTTTTAAGTATATTCAAGGACAATACAAGCTCTGTAATAATGCTCTTAAAAATAGGAGTTGAAAATCTGTTCAATCATAAAAAAGTAAATTATCAAGGCACAAATCACCTGATGAGCTAGGACTGCCAGAGAGCACTGGACTGTTCCTTCCAGTTGTTGAGGTTTGTTGGATTTCTTCCAAGCCAGCACTGCGATGGAACCGACTCAGTCGGTTGACAACCCTTGGGGATGTATGGGTCCTCACACTTACGGGACCTACAAAGAAAAAAAATTTAACACAAACTTACTACAAAATGACTGTCATAATTTGGAGATATATAAGTAAAAAAAATTAAAGGAAATATGTTTGGGCAAACATATATATATATATATATATATATAAATACACGTGTGTGTATATACTTGTATAAATGTCGGTGTTTTTATATACATACGTACAAGTGTTTGTTTTTCTACACATACATAAGTACATATATATGTACCTATGTATATGTATGCGTGTATATATGTATATATACATATATACAGGTATATCCAGTGTGTATACACTGAGTGGCCACTTTTTTATGACCACCTGACAGTTTTATGCAAATGAGCTATTGCGTCACAGTGTTGCCACTACAGGGCGAGATAGCTATAAAAAGGGAATGCAGGACAAATGAACCATCAACTGCACTGTGTTGCTTGCGAAGATATGGGCAAAAAACGTGATTTAACTGAGTTTGAACGTAGGATGATTGTAGGTGCTTGAAGCGTTGGAACCAGTATCAGCAAAATGGCTGCACTTGTGAAGTGTTTGACAGCAGCAGTTATTAATGTTTACAAAGAGTGGACTACCAAGCAGAAAACCAAGTCAGGCTTCTGGTCGTCACAGGCTACTGAATACTTGATCTGAAAGGAGACTTGTCAGTGTTGTCCAGTCGAACAGAAGAGCAACAGTATGTCAAATAGCTGGGAATCTTAATCAAGGAGCAACTGCAAATGTCTCTGAACGAACTGTTCACCACACACTACACCGTATAGGCTATGGAAGCCGACGACTTGTTCGAAAGCCTCTACTGTCCACCTTGAACAAGAGCAGAAGTCTCCAGTTTGCAAAGGAGCACAAGGATTGGGCACTAGATGACTGGAAAAGGGTCATGTGGTCCGATGAATCGCGTTTTCCATTACACCATGCAGATGGCAGGGTGCGAATACGGAGAAAACAGCATGACAGCATGGATCCCAACTGCATCACCACAACACTTAAAGCTGGCAGAGGCAATTTTATGGTTTGGAGAAGGTTTTCTTGGCATTGTATGGGTCCTCTGATTCCCGTGAAACAACATCTGAATGCCCAAGGGTATTAAGTGTTATCGCAGATCAAGTACATCCTGTTATGTTAATGGTATACCCTGCTGGGGTTGGATACTTCCAGCAGGACAATGCTCCTTGTCATAAAGCTGACATTGTCTTCAGATGGTTTGAAGAGCATGACGGAGAATTTACCTTGCTTCGTTGGCCTGCACAATCATCAGATCTCAACCCAATTGAGAATTTGTGGGATGAGATCGAACAGGGCATCAGGCAGTTAGATCCAGTGCCATTAAATCTTAAGGAATTGAAAAGTGCAGTTCATCGGATGTGGTTTCAAATTCCTCATACCACCTACCAACATCTCATAGAATCCATGCCAAGAAGAATTCATACAGTATTATGGGCAAACAGTGGTCCAGCATTGTAGGGTGTGGTCATAATAACCTCTATATATTGAAGTTGTTTTGATAAAATCAGTTTTCATTGCAGTGAATATACATTTATTTTAGTGTGAACCTCTATCGAAGTCAGTCAGAAATCACCTTGATAAATCAAACCTCAGTATATCTCATTCCTCTTGAGGTTCTACTGTATATATTTGTGTGTGTGTGAATACAGTGAAATCTACTTTAGCTAGCCATCCTTATTTGACAGCCACCCCTCAACATGGCCATTTTTTAGAAAACTATCGCTTGGTCCCCCCTCCTCTCTCTCTCTCTATATATATATATATAAATATATATATATAAAATAAAATAAAATGCTAGTTGGTTCATCTTTTGTTATATGAAGTCTTAAGTATCAAAAATGAAGTCTAAATATCAAATTTCATGCTTAAAATGGTGCAATTCTAATGCCAGATTTATTGATTTTTTTCTTGTTAATGACCAATTTAGAGTTATAATATTTATTACAATAATATATTTAATATTTAAATTTTAAACTCTATTTAACAGCATAGAAGAACAAACCTCCATAAGGTGTAATAGGAAAAATATGAGTTGTGCCTCGCATTGTACTGACTGTTATCCAACGACTGTCGAGAGAAAAAGACACATCTTGGACCTGAAATATATAAAATCATCTCAAAAATATGTAACTGCAAATAAGATAAGACACACTTTTATGCATAACTAAGAAAAATACAAAAATTAAACACATCTTTGTAATTATTAAGAGGTGACAATGTTGTTACCCATTTGACTGGCATGAATGACTTTAATTTTTCAAAGAAAAATAAAAATATTTACAATTTTCACTGAAATTATATACACAAATTATTATAATATAATCATAATAATTAATGAACAATAAAAACATTATAATGAATGATACTGAATAATGATTCATAAAATATAATTCCAAAAGAATTATAAAATGAAATAAATATTCACTTTATAAAAATTTAAATTATTCATATTCATTCAGAAAATTTTGATTTTTTGGTAACAAATCACATGGTACAAAGTCTTTAAAAAAGGCTCTACCTTTGATGTAGTTTCTCCTCGATGTAATGTGTATAAGTGATGAACAGCTCCCATAGCTGAACTTGCCGGATGAGGAAATATCCGGAAAACATGAAAGCTGTGGCCAAGTCGACATGACGTGAAAAGCAGCATTCCACTTGGGTCAAACTGCAAGGCAGCCACTGGCTCATTGGCATGGGCAGGAAAATGAGCAATGATACCTTCTCCTTCACTGTCTTCATCCACATTAACCTAAAATACAGGATAATAAAATACTTTGACACCATATTTTCAGCACCTGAATAAAACATAATGAAAATAAAATTGTAAATAACAAGTTATAATAAAAATAGCAATGTTAGTCACATGAATTATAAATGATGAGAGTTTTAGCCAAATAGAGACCTTTATCACTTAACCAAACAGTAATTTTTGACTCACAATTTCTTGGACCGCAAGGATTAGTGGCTGTGAGCCTTCATCTATTGTTACCATAAGTCTAAATAAATGTTTCCCCCCCTTTTTTTTGCTGAAAGGTGGCATATTTAATCGGAGTTTGTATGCTAATTAGTTCCAAAAATGCAGCCATGACATTAGTTAACTGATCCTCCTTTCAGCAGGTGACTATCCGGAGAAGAACATATGCAAAATTTTGTCAAGTGACGTATAAAGGAGAGGTAGCAAATAAATGTTTTTTTCTTTTTCTCTCTGATCGGTGCATGTAAAAAACGATGGCAGTTCTTTATCCTATTTGGTGCACATGGCATTATCAACTGATAAAAAGGGTGAAACTCTTTTGAACCTTTTTACTGACTTCATGAATGTAATTTAATTATTTTTGCCTGAAGCGTGTAAATTGTTTTTTGTACAGTATTTATATTATAACAGTTTTTCCTTATCTTCATTTACTGGAAATGCCTGTTTTAACCCCTTCCTTCTAGCTCCCATGAAAATCATGGGGTGAGGTTTCGCAATCTATTTCTTGTGCCCGTGATATTTCCGGGCTGGAGTGTTTAAAAGTAATGCACCAAAAAGATTAAAACAATCCATTTCATTTACGCTGAAAATATTTTATTTCTTAATTTACATACCAGATGGCAGCACAAGACAATTTATAATGTAATTGGGAATGGGTTTTTTTAAACTAGATGTGGCATATCAAGAAATAAATGGAATCCCCAAGAAAAAATAGGTACTTTTATTACTGCTTTCTTCAAAATTATGTGTTAAGGGCTTAATAAATTAATCCTTTTTACCAAAATTTGGACTTGTCATCTATTCCTTTTGTGAGAACCTGTCTTGTAAAATAGAGTTTTACTAGTTAGATGTGCCGAATGAAAAACTTTTATATGTAAGATTAATTATGCATAATTGTAATGTAATATTTATAATGCCTATTTACAATGTTCCACAATGTATTATGTAAATATATATTATGTTTATTTAATTATTATGTTATGTATATTTATTTTTCATTTAATTATTACATTTATCTATTTATAATGTCTTAAAATGCATTTTATGCATATTTATAATATCTCGTGTTTAAGATATCCTAAGAGCACTTAGAATCTTTTCATGAGCATCGAAACTGCTTGAACTCTAGTTTACAAATATATATATATTTATATATATATATATATATATTTATATATATATATATGTATATATATGTATATATATATATACATATATTTATTTATTTATTTATTTATTACTTATGCCCCTTAGTCAGAGCAACCTCATACCAAGTCCATAGATGGCAATGGGCAGAGGACTGCAGCTCCAGTTTAAAATGGCACCATAATGGTTGGAACCCTTAACCAGTTGCCACCACAGTTTTGAACAAACCCCCAGGAGAGACATCTTGAGCAGGTCTGCACAAAATACGGCCTGCGAAGCCCTTTGTGAAGACCCCTTATTATAAATTTCTAAAAAAAGGGATTTTATTTTTTGATTTATAATTCTACAAAAGGAATATATAAGCAATGAATATTAATAGTAATTTTTAAAATAATCAGTAATTTATTTTTTGTTAGAGCTAGCAATTCATAGCAGCTTTCCAAAACTAACATGTCCCTCATCATAAATAGAGTTGTTCTGGCCTGATCTAGAGGGTTTGTACCTTCCCCCACCCACTGACTTCATGGAAAAAATTTCTTTTCTATAGAATTAACATTCCTATAACTGGCCTAGATACAAAGGTATTTAATGGTGCTCATGAAGATTTGAACCAAGCACCCTCCATCAATAACCAAACTTGCTCCAACTAGGCTACCTCAGGCCACATTTTTAATGAGGATGACTTATAAGAAAAGACTAGCCTGACATGGATAGTTTTAAAAACTTTTGCCAAAAGATTACATAAATATATTTTAATAATACAGTAAGCACAATGTCTTTCGACATTCGCCCGAGAAAAAGCATACATGAGAGATATTGGTTATTCATAATAGGGGTATCGTATAGGTAAAACAACACACCCCTTAAATCCACTTCCATTTTGACAGAGCATCCCTAGGAACAACAACTGGTGGGATCATACCTTCCCCACCAACTGACATCACATAAGGGCTTTCCTGTCGGCAGATTGAATCTGCCCCTATCAGGATTAGATACAAAGGTAATAAATTGTGCTTGTTGGGATTCAATCCGAGCACCCTCAGTACAGAAAGCCAACATGCTACCACTAAGCTACCTCAGGCCCAATTACATAAATATGGTCTTTTGATATCTGCCTGAGAAGAAGCATCTATGAGAGACATTGGTTGCTTATAATGGGGTATCGTATAGGTGAACCAACACACCCCTTAGATCCACTTCCATTTTGACAGAGCATCCCTAGGGGCAACATCTGGGAGAATCGTACCTTCCCAACCAACTGACCTCCCATAAGGGCTTTCCTGTCAACAGATTGAATGTGCCCCTATCAAGTAACTATCATGATGTAACAAAAAAAAAGAATTTTAATTAATGTATAAAGAAAAACTCAAAGCACAAATCCACTGCCGAACATGGCAAGCTCTAAATTACAAAAGTACAGAACACTCACAACACTTTAGTGAGATGGAACACATAATTTCAACTCTGTTTAAAAACCCACACAATAAAAACAATGATGCCACATCAGTTGAGCGAAATCTTCACTCGATGCATTTTCCGAAGACACGCCCACCGAAAGTGATGACATCAAACGCTGGCTAATTTCAATACGGCTGCAGATGTAAGGTGAGAAAAACCCACAGCCTCTAATAACAAAACATATTTCAAATGATAACAACAAAAATCTTACCTCTCCTGTGACAGCGAGAGTATCTATGATGGTAACAATACCAGGTTGACTATCTTCAACAGCTTTAGGGTCTTGTTTGTGGTTGGATGGCTTGCTTACATGCTTCTGCCCACTTAAGCTGTTGGCAACAGTCTCCCCAAATATGGTTAATCCCTTCGTTATAGTCTAGAGAAATTTCATTGCAATACAAAATGAATGTTTTGACAATATCAATTAAATCATAATATTTAGTACATTTCTCTGCTGATATATATATATATCTATATATATATATATATATTACAAATAATAGGGTTCTTGAAAATTTTGAGCATAATTTCAACTTTTCTGCAGTTTACTATTTATAAAAACTTTTTGTGATACTTTAACTTAATTTTGCCTCACATGCATACCAATGAAATAAATTGACAAAAAAATTATTAAAATACGGTAAGAGATAAAATTTAACCACTAGACTAACTGAGATGGAAGTTTTTTAAGAATTTAATTTAAATTAGTTCCACCCAATAAAGAAACAAAAAATATTGTTTATAAGGAAATCTTCTAAAAAGCAATTTCATTATTTTTTCATTGTAATTATCCTAAAGTGTACTCTGTAGCAAAGCACGGGTATTCAGCTAGTTTTCTATAAATTTTATTATGTAATCAGTTTTGAATATGTAAAAAAATAACATAAAATTGATTTCTTTCATTTCAGACTTAAGATGCTTTATTTGATGTCCTAAAACCACTTTCAATGATGCATTAGCATTTATAGATTTTTGAAATTTTTTAAAATTTCCTGGGCCTGGCAGACACAGGGATAACACTGGCGTCTTATAATTTTGAGGTTACTACTGAAGGGTTAAAGCAAATCCTTAATGCAGAATGATAAAAAAGTGCATGCCCACCTTTGCAGCATGTATGATAGTGGCAGCGTAAGACTGAACTCCATCACCAGCCATTCCACCACCGCTCTGATGCATAGATATGAGCTACAAAAAATACATACAAGCAAGTTACAATACAAAATCGAAAACAGAGCAACTTCATACAGATAGAAAAAAAAATAATTTAATGAACAAATAAAAATTTATGGATGGGAAAGTTTCTCTGTAAAATGCTTCACAGCAAAGTTGAATAAAACTTGATAGGGCTAAGCAACTGTACATAAAAATATATTGGCAATTAAAATTAGTAACAAAATACATGTGTGTAAAATGTATACATACTGACATACATACACATATATACAGTGGTGCCTCGACTTAAGAGTTTAATTCGTTCTATAACGGAGCTCTTAACTCGAAATACTCGTATCTCGAATCAATTTTCCCCATTGAAATAAATGGAAAAGCCATTCATTCGTTCCGGGCTCCCCCTAAACACCACAATTTTTTGTTACATGTTTTCAAGTAAGAGAAATGTGCTTATAAATGATGAACATTATATAAAAAAACAATACAATAGAATGTACTGCAATAAACTTGTATTTTTAAGTGTAATGTACAACATTTGCTTTGCAGATCAGACTTGTAAAGATGCTGATGTAAGAGGAGGAGAAAGGCTGAACTGAATAATTAAATCTTATTCTTTGATTTTTAACCAAGGTCATCCCATCCCCTAGATCCCAGAGGGGTTCCAGTGTGGGGGAGGGAATTGAAGCTATTTCTCTGTGAGAGAGATTGGATGCTGTTCGGTTTCGGATGGCGACTCAAGTGTGTGCAGAGCAAGCTGCCCGGGTGATAATTGTTGAATGTTAATCTCTCGGTTTAAGACTGGATAGTAGTCTTAGAATAATATTATACAATTGTATAATAATTGTACATAAAGGTTGTAAATATTATATGCTTCTCGGATTCTCATTTGATGAGCTCGTAACATGGCGTTTGCTGCTCAAACTAGCGGTGGGGTATCTGAAGCTTGCTCGTAACCCAAATTACAGTTCGGAACTCGAAGCAAAAAATCTGCCAAGAGAATGCTCGTATCTCGAAAAACTTGTAAGTCGAGGTACCACTGTGTGTATATATATATATATATAATATACATATAATATATATATATATATATATAATATATATATAATATAATATATATATATATATATATATATATGTAGTGCTTTTTTTCTAAAAAAAAATAGGTGGGTATACTGTGTTTTCTAAAATAAAGATGCATATTTTTAGTGTCGTGTTTTAACACATCACTTCACAGGGGAACAAAGAAACTTATAATTTAAAAAAAAACTTTTTGTTATATATTAACAATTGCTTCATAAGTTTCTTAAAATTTTAGTTAAAGGGATCCAGGACACATTTACAAAAATTTGTTTTCATAGAGTTAAAATTTTGAATTTTTTTGTGATGGTTAACCATATAATTTGTAAATAAAATCACATCATAAAACATCTCATAAAGTTTTAAAAAATTTTAAATTTAAAATTTTAGAAAAAGGGGGTAATTTAAAATCATTATAACCCAAAATATTATTTGTCGAATTTTAAATTTTTTTCATTTAATTAAACAGAAATATGTATGTTTTGATTTTGATTCAGCGATTTAAAAAATATTAATTAAAAAAAAATTTAAACTATTTAGATAAAAAAATATTTAAAAAAAATGATGTAACTTATTTTTTTAAAAAGTCATATTTTCAAAAGTAAATTTTTTTTTTCAAATTTGCCGAATTAAAATTAAAGAAAAATAATTGCAAAAGACATGTTCCAAGTTTGAACCATTTATCTTCAACGGTTCTCGACTTACAACAGTTTTTAAAGACAAGAAATGTTGAAAACACCCATCATGCAGAAAAACCCATTTATAGGTTTAAATAAAGATTGGCTGCTATTAGAATGTTACAAAATAAAAATTAATATACATTGTTCTAAGATAGAAATATGATTTAAACGTCATTTTAAGTGGAAAAGAACACAAATTTCTTAAATTTTGTGATATTTTTAATGCAATAAAAATGTCTTCAAAAATTTCAGAAATTTTGTGTCCTGGACCCCCTTAAGTTAAGCCTTAAATAATACTAAAAAAAAAAGGTGGGGATATGTCGTATCCCTGTGTACCCCCAGAAAAATAATCCCTATATATATATATATATATATATATATATGTATGTATAAAGACACAAACAAATATACATATGTATATAATCATACGTACATACACACAGAAAAATATATTTATGTAAATTTAAGCTTGTCAATGAGTTTTTCTCAAGTATATAAATAGTAAAAAGGTTAATTATCTTTAGGCAAAGTCTAGAAGATTACAGCAAACACATAAAAACATACAAAGCATATTACGCTATGTCCTAAAAATAAATAATTCATTGATAATTTATAAAACAGCATTCCATTAAGCTAAAAATAGTGTTTAGTTTTAATGCAGTACAAATAATTTAATACAGTACAACATTCCAAATCAGGAATTGTTCAGGACACGGCAATTCCGGATTTGAGAGGTTTTTAAATAACACTACAAAATTTTAGGAAAAAACATAAACACACCTAAAAAAACATGCAAAATGGTTTAACTATTAAATAAACCTGAATACAGAACATATAATTACATTATAATTTAAGCATTTCAGTCAATAATGTTTGTTGCCTTAGTATCAGCTTATTAGAAATTATTTTTTCTCGAATCCTATGTCCTGCCGTAATTTCATGTTCCAAGATAAAATTCCACTTTTCTAAACCTAATGATGATTAATCTAATGATTTTATCAGGTCTCCCATTGACATTCTTTCGTTTTCGGGGCATTCTGAACCACTTTCATAATTGCTGTCATCATAACCTTTGTTATTTACCACACTATCAATAATTTGAGAATTGCTCAGAGAACCGACGATCGGTACATTTTCATCAATATCTAAAACTTCCTATATGTCCAATTTATCCAAGTTAATGTTGCCTTTATTTACACATTCTACTAATTCCGCTATTTCAGGGTTTTTTCCCAGACACTTGAAAGCCTTCAAAATCACTGCTGTCACTTCCTTGAAAGAAAAGGGTTTTTTTAACCGATCATTTTTGTAGTGACATCTATCGGTAAAATGGAAAAGTAAAATTGGCCATTTATCGAAACATTCCGGATTTGGAAGGTTGTACTATATATATATAAAATTAAAATTTAGGAACTAATTTTTCATTTTTGTAAAGGAAGAGAAATATATTTTTATTTTAAATACCCAAATATAGCAAGAAAAGAACTATGTTTATATATATATAAGTTTATATACATAAGAATTATTCCAATAAAACAGCAGTGAAATAAATTCCATAGAAAGTGTGTTAAAGAAGGTCTTTCATAATAATAAATTAAGTCTGAATAAATATTGGGGGGAAAATTCAAAAATACTGTACACAGACCTGCCAACCTCAGTAAGAGCAAAATCCTGCAATATTCTACCATGCATAAAATAATAGACATAATGACATAACACAAAACAGCATAGTAAAAAATTATATTAAAAGAATTATAATGTATACTTACTTATAGTTTATAGGATTTCTTTAATAATATTACATAGTTTAAAATATTTCCTTACTGTTCAGCTCATCTTGAAATTATAATATTAAACAAGTTATATATTTAAAATTTGTAATCATACATTTTAATATACATCATATTTACACTAGCAGGGACCCCAGCAGTTTATATTTTGAGTACTTCTATTTCTTTATAATGTTTGTTTTAATTAATTGCAGAAAATCTTGGAATTTTTGTAGCATTTGCTGTAGCTGATTTTGCTCTTTTTGAAAGTTCATTGTCAAATTGTTCTTCATAATAGTGTGCTTGTGGGTTCGATTTGCATATTAGCAAATTTTCTAAGGTTTCCCTTGACATAGATGACCTGAACTGAGTAGATATTTTTGTTATGTAACTAAAAATCCTCCCACACTCTGCATTACTGTGAGGGACTGTTAAAACCAGCGTTATTTTTTTTACGTTTCAGGATCCGGTAATAACAGTGTCCATTCCGGAAACCTGGAAGATGCATTAAAATTCCGGTATTGCCGGGGTTAATCCGGAAAGTTGGCAGGTCTGTGTATAGAAAATTGACAAGAAAAAGGAGAAAAATTAGAATTGGATGCCTAACTTTGTCTAAAAGAAATACCTTTTTGTTTGCAAATGCTAGCCAGCGAGTTCCTAATGCAACTGGATTGACTGTCAAACCAGGAGCAGTATAGCAGCCTGAAAAGGAAAAAAAAATTATAATTAAATCAATCGCGCACACACACACACACACATATATATATATGGTGAAAAATACAAGACACACACACACACACACAGATATATATATATATATATATATATATATATATATATATATGGTGAAAAATGCAAGATAAAGAAAAACTGAAATGCTCTACTCTCTTGCACTAAAATATGCTAGAGAAAAATTTTTGTTATTGGATAAGACTCTGGAAAAAGGTTTTTATTTTGACTTCTACTGAGCTTCTCAATATTCTTTTTCAGTAACCACATTAGGACCTAAAAAGGTGTCAAATAAAAAAATATCTTGAATATTAATCTCAGGTGAAACTTTTATGACAAGTTAAGAATCCTAAGAATATCAGTTACTAAATTTAATTTAAAAGAATATGATATGATGTTAAGATTTTTCTATGGCAAAGAATGAAAAAGCCTGCAACTATTTACCTACAATTTTTGTTCTACGTCATCTGAGTACAGGCACATAACACAAATAAGAGAATACCATTCACCCAACTCTTCCACAGGCAAAAAATAACCTAAAGTTCATTATTGCTCATATGTACAAAATTTAGAAAAAAAAAATTCAATACGAACCTATAATAGGACCATTATGATCGTCAACTGAATGTACTACAGGCTAAAGTACTGTATTTTCCTGCCTATAACATATCCATAGGTTATGTTAGAAAACTTCAAAACTTCTTGTTGCAGATTATAAGCCAATGTGTACCACCCTTCACTATTTTTCCAAGATAACCAGGTGAAATTCATAGTTTCATAATCAAGCATGATTTAAAAAAAAATTCTTTACCATTAACTGATTGAATATGACTGCTGAAAAACTCTAAATTCCACAGTAAAAACTTTTTTCAACGAGAGCTAATCATTGAGAAAATTTAACAATGTGTGTATCAATTGGAAAATAAATCACTCCAATTACAGGCCTGATTGCCATAATGATATAGTAAAAACTAAATATCAATAAAGTACCGTAAAATCTTGACTATAATATGGACATGTGTATAATACACATGCTTGATTTTGCGTGAAATTTTCAGAAAAAATTAAAATTCGACTATGATACACACCTATAACTTTTAAATATTTTATTTAAAAATTACACAAATATTTATTAACATAAATAAAATTTGTAATAAAAATAAATGAAACGTCAAATTCGGTAGAAAAAAACTTAAATTT
This sequence comes from Dolomedes plantarius, assembly GCA_907164885.2. Lineage (NCBI taxonomy): Eukaryota > Metazoa > Arthropoda > Arachnida > Araneae > Dolomedidae > Dolomedes > Dolomedes plantarius. The sequence continues at coordinate 17,075,939 of OU015490.1, forward strand.
TTAATTCAAAACAAACAATACTGTGAAATTATCAATCATAATCACTTTCACTAGAATACAGCTCATCTACTATGTATGGTTTATTCAATGTTTAAAACTACATTTTTTAGTACATGAGTCTAATACGTACCCTCATTTTTGCGGTCTAATATGTGAAAAAAACGTGCATATTACACTCAAGATTTTACGGTATATAATTTTGTAAAGTATAGAATACTTACTCGTGACAACTAATATTTCTTTTAAGCTACAAGCATCATACACACTGATCTTAGACTGGAACACTACTGCCAGAACCCTACAAAAAAAGACAGAAACAGGTAAGCATTCAGAAAAAAAAATTTTTGATCAATGCTTAATGTCTCATAACTCGAAATTTCTATGAGAATGTCTAAAATTTTATCATAGCTGCTTAATAATACACTTGGTAGCAATGTATACCAGATGATATCGTTACAACTATCAAGGTCATATCAATAAAAACATTTATACATACACTCACAAACATGTAAATTTAAGCTTGTCAATGACAGGTTGTTAGGCTGTGAGCCCTATACTAGGACTAAACAACTATACATAAACTATTTCAATAAATAATTAATAGATAAATATATGTATGCATCTATACATACTGACAGGCATATACATATATATATGAAATGACCTGAATGGTCATCTCATTTATATATATATAAACAGTTAAACAGAAAAGTACCAAAATGCATAAAAAAAAAATAAAAAATAAAAAAAGATGTAAGCAACGATAAGTAATCCTACATTTATAACCCGCAGTAGTTTCGTTACAAGAGACTACCTGAAATATATTTTTCATTAACTACATGATTCTCCAACTGAAAGAATAATTAATATTTCTAACTCTTAAATAGTTTTAATAGCTTTAATTTTTTTTTTGCCAAATTGTTTAAATCTGGCATATACAGTGGATTACTGATCCATAATTTTTAAAAGGACTTACTGCACTGAATGATGCATGTGGGGAAAACTATAGATGTAAGAACATAACATAGAAATATTATCGTCAGGACTGGATGACGCAAATGATACATACAGGAAAATAATGATTTAGGGAACAATCAATCACAGTTCCACCGTATTGGGTTGTTGCAGTTGATAACAATTCAGTAAAATGTTGATTACCACAATAAGTAA
>OU015490.1:17082108-17114994 GCA_907164885.2 Dolomedes plantarius
AACTAAATATTGCAAAGTACTGCAAAGCTAAAAAGACATACAACCTTGAAGAACTAAAAGAATTCCGGCAATAAAATTAAAGCATTCACTATATAGCATGATTCACTAACAGAAAATCATCAGGTTCTATGAATTCTATCACTATTTACAGACTGACAGAGATAGTAATATACTCGCCACAACATTTCAATTTTAAATGTTTGAAGCAGAAGAAATTTTATTAGCAACAAAAGAGCTGTATACCAGAACACAGATACACATAAATATTTAATACAGATGACATTGAAACATTCGGCAACCTCCAGACATAAGGAAAGTCAGATTTTCAAAGATGCCAGATTTTTGATAGTTATATATTCTATATACAGGGTCTGGGCTAAAGGTATCCAAAAGTCATGACTTATTTTTACGGAACTACCCATTAGAATTTTTTTTTTTTAAATAGAAAGAGCATCTCACCAAGTTTTAATATCAATCATAGATTTTGATCATAATATCATAGATTTCGATGTGTGCACCTTTTGTAGCACGACAAACGTCAAATGGTAATCCAGTTCTCTCCAAGTGTTTCACAGTATATCAGGCATTATTAGACTTTTTTACTCGGGGATTCATTAAATACATTGTGTATAAACAAAAAATTTAAACTGTGGATGAGTTGAAGAAGCGTATCATTCAAGCCATTCATGTAATAACTCCTGATATGCTCAGAAATGCTTGGAGAGAACTAGATTACCATTTACATGTTAGTCATGCTATTAAAGGTGGACACATCAAAATGTATGATAATATGATCGAAATCTATGATTGATATTAAAACTTGGTGAGATGTTCTTTCTATTTAAATTCTAACAGGTAGTTCCGTAAAAATAAGTCATGACACCCTGTATTTAACAGAAAATGACTATGTGCACAGTCCATTAAAGAACTTGATAAAACAGTTCTACAAAAATTTAGTTAAACTGAATAAAACAGTTCTTCAAATTGCACTCCAAAATCCATGCCGGAAAACTGAAGGAATTGGATTATCAATGGATGGATTTATTAACGTCAACTTGTAGATACAAGTCCTGGGTTTGATCCCGGTAGCTACTTTGAAATATCGTAACATGCACTTAGAATACAGCAACATTAAATCTAGGAGTCCAAAATGTTTTTAGGAGATATTAGGCAAGCCAAGAGGGATATATAATTGGGGTTAGTTTACCAATTCACAGTGGCCAGATAAATCATTCTAACATGCAGTTACAAAGTTTCAATAAATCATAAAAATAAACATATCTTATAATAAAATAATATGCTAAATAATATAAATTTATTAACAACCACTTAAACAAAAACTGATAAAATTATAATAAAACTGATTATAATGAATAAATAATAAAAAATTAAATATATTCTTAAAAATATTTTCTAATAATTTTTAATTTATTTTCAACATGAACAGCAATTTTCTATAATTTAAAATTATTTTTTATAATCAGTTTATAATGGACTAAATTATATGTACAGAAATAGTTTAGTAGTTTATATATAATAGTACTTTGTTACAGAAATAGTACTTTACGTTAGTACTTTATGTACGAATAGTATGTTACAGAAATAGTACTTTAATGGCATTCATTCCTCCATGCATGAGCACAATATTAGCAAAGATAAAAATTACCAGGTTGAGGACTTGGCAATACTTTTAAATGCTTTACTGTTCCCTGTCTCCAGGATAAAACTTCTTGGGCTTCCCCTCCAGCCTAGATAAAAGGAAAAACAACATAAATCATAGTTTTTAATATTAGATACTGTACATTTGCTGTTAATGCAACTAATAAAAATGCCATCCTTAGGTGTCCCGACACTAAAATCTCAAGAAATCTAAAAATATTCAGTTAGTTTCTTCCAACTAAACTACACAAATGAACCTTTCTTAATCTGATTAGTCTAGAGCAGTGTTTCTTAACTGGGGATGCGAGAGAGCATTTCTAGGAATTCAAAAGAAGGTTCTAAATTTTTAATGAAAATTACCAATTGAGTGAATCATTTGATGGATACTTTTCCACGGGAAATAAAAGCAAAATTAATAGATGGATACTCAATCCATTTTTGTTTGACCTCAATTCAATGGATGACAATGTTTTAATAAAACATTGTAAGACTAGCTGAAAACCTGCACTTCACTATGGAGTACATTCAAATTAAATACAACGGTCAATGTATGCAATTAATGCTGAAAAAAAAAAATATATATATATACAGTGGAATATCGATCGATCGTTTTCGGATCTATTGTTTTTCTGTATGTGTCATTCATTTTATCCAGCCCCAAAAATCATATTGCTTTGTTTTGTTTCCGCATCTATCGTTCATTTCAATCGGTCCCTTGAAAAACGATAGATCGAGATTCCACTGTATATATAAAATAAATTCAACGATCAATGTATACAATTGATGTAAAAAAATAAAAAATAAAATATATTTATAAAAAAATCATATGGAATATTTTTATAGACAAAATAATGTAGAAGAAAATATTCAAATAAAATCTAATACAACATACTAAAGAATACAGTACAGTTTGACGAACATATCTTTTACTGTATGTTAATATTTTTTTGGATAATGTAAAATCGTCTGCCGCATTAGCAAGAAAAAAAATTCTTCTTTTGTCAATTTATTTCTTTGCTATGCACGTGACGATAAATTAATGTAAAGTACCAGAAAAAGAAATCACGTGATCAGCATTTAATAAATTAAATTCTAAAAATGAATCTTTAAAAATTTACCAAAAATCAGAAAATGGAGGTAATGATTCGAAAAAGATTTCATTTTAAAGGAATTTTTACGATCTTTCTCGTGATATAAATTTTACTATAAACCTCAAATTATTATTTTAAATGCAAACTTAAAAAAGTTACTAAAACAGCTTAAAAGTTTTATTTTAAAACATCTAAGAAGAATTTTTCAAAAATCTTTCTCAGTGCACCCCTACACTATAAGAAGAATTGCCATGTAAAATTTCAGCCCTTTAGGTCCAGTGGTTTGGTCTGTGTGTTGTCTGTCAGTCAGTCACGGAACTGTTTTATATATATAGATTATCTTATCACAATATGAGCTAACGTACATATTGAAATGGAATTTGAAAAACTGAACTTAGAACAGTTCTGGTGTACACAGTTAGAACTTTATCCAGAATTGCAAAAGCAGCATTAGAACCACTTTTATCATTTGCCACCACTTTCTTTGTGAAATGAGTTTTTCATCACTTTTGGACATCAAAACAAAAGCCAGAAATGGCTTTAAAAAATCTGATAACTTATGTGTGGCTATTTCAAAAAAAGATCCATGTTTTAAAAGAATTATTATGAACAAGCAACAACAATGTAGCTATTAAAAATGTAGATATTGTTTTATATGTAATAATATAGTATGCATTGTAAATGTATTAATTTTTTTATGCAATAAATAGTCTCGCAATAAATGTCTTTATAAATAGAAACACACTTTTCAAGAGGGTACAAGAGCTTATTTTCAGATTCAAGGGCATGTTGACTATTAAAAAGGTTAAGAATCACTTGACTAGAGTGACAAAAGAAAAATAGTTCAAATAGAAGACTATAATCACAAACACAATGCAACATTTAAGAAGTTATTAGCCACATTTAAAGCCAGTCATTATATAAGTTAAAATAGAACATTAAAAGAAAATCATTTAAAATTCATTGCTTAATCTTGACTTTTAATAAATAGATCTTCTTTACCTACCTATGTGCATCTACTTTACTCAACTAATCTATTTCAAAAAATAATGATCAAGATACATAAATAAAAGTTTGCATATCTTGTAAACTTTAAATAATACATATAACTATTTACAAGATACTTTAATATGCATCTTGTAAATCATAATACTATGTAAGAGTTTCCCCCCCCCCCCCACCTATAGATACTCTTTGAAACAGGCTTGCTTGTGATCAGAAAAGATACATAAATTTCATTTGATATTCTACACAGTTTATGAGGAGAGAAGTAATTTCGATTTTCTATACATCCATATAAATGGAAATAAAAAAAAGAGGAATTAATCAGCATAAACCAGAATTCTTAGTTAAAATTGGATTTGCACAATAATAATTATTATTATTATTATGCTAATACTGATTAAACAGTCAATAAAATTAAAATTTTACATTTTAAAGTAAATTTAAAAATAACATCTTTGGAAAACTTATTCAATACTTCTCCTTTAAATTAAGTAGAATAAATTACTGACATTAAAAATGTTTACCAGCTGAAGTAAAAAACATTATTTTAAATGTATATGCAGAGAGAAAGCTGCAATGTTTAAAATACATCATACAAAAATAATGCTTTTAACATATATCAAAATTAACTAAGACAGTAGAGTCCCGATAATCCGAAATGATTGGGACCAGACACTTTTCGGATTAACGAATTTTTAGGATTAAGTGAAATCGTTAAAATAAACTTAAATTACATAATAACATGTGATTACATAAATATTATATATTACGTGTAATTACACAGTTTTTTTTATGAGGTCTGTCTAAACATAACCAAATCTCGGGACGAATTGGGTGATAAGAGAGCGGAACACTGTGTTATATAGTCCACTAGAGTCTAAGTTGTTCTAATAATACATCATAGTATTCGACAGTTTGATTTTAAACGATCAGCAGATTGTTGAAATGGTTTTGAAAGAACCTATAACGTCTCAGATGAGAGTGACGGTGAAGTAGACAGTGACATCAAACAAAGGGCATTTGATATAGCGCTACACTACATAGAGCAACACTCCACTGCGACCCCAACGGACGCCATTTTTCTGATGCGTTGTTGTAATTTGGTTTCAAGGGAGAGGTATTTTTCTCTTCAACAAAAAAATTTAACAAATGTTTTCAAACCAATGAAATTCAATGCATTGTCTAACTTTGAATTTTCTTGAAATTTTCAGAAATATATTTTATATTACTTAGTATCACTGTGGCTTTATTGTAAACTTAGTTCTTTTTGACTTTTGGTTTCGGATTAAGCGGACTTTTGAATTACCGAAGTTTGGATTATCGGGACTCGACTGTATATCATGTAACACCCTATATCAATGATTACAAAATAAAAATGGATTTACTAGCAAGACACAAAAAATCTCAGAGTTAAAAATATTCATAAATTAATGAAGTTTTTTGTTTTGTTTTTAACAGCAATATATATATTTCAGTGAGTATAAATCCCAATACTCACAGGGACTGCCCATATCTGTACTCCATTTGCATAGCCAAGAGCTATCAATAGAGGTGGATGATTGGCATTATGTTCACCTTCTTCACAAATTAGACTATAATCTAAAATACAAAGGGCAGTTAAAAATAAAATTTTGAAAATAGTAAATAAAGTAAAATAAATAATAGTAAATAAAGTAAAATTAGTAATATAAGAACAATTAATTTCTTTTTTTAAATATATGGCTTAACAGAAAAATGAATTTCCATTAAAACACAAGATACTCAGCTATAAGTCATTTGTAATGCATACACTCATAATCTGATTTTGCTTACATAATTATCTGAGAGTTAACAAATACCTTCAATTAATTAGATTACAGGGAAACCTTGATACATCATTTCTTAAGGATATAGGGAAAAAATGAAAATGAGTTGTCTTATAAAGGATAATATATTATATATAGACCATAAAAATTTAATTAAGTATGTCCAAAAATGATAAATTCACTGATGAAGGATGAAGGTTTTACTGTAATTAGTTTTTAGATCATAGCTTTTGCATAAACATATACATGTATTATACAATTATACATAAAAACCATCAAATTACTCATATATACACATTAAATTAATTATTGTGCAGATTATCTGAGCATTGCAAGAGAGAAACTCTAAAATAAAATACTAATTATTTGAGAGAAATTATCTTTCTACCTCATAAACAAAGAAACATAACAGATTTTTCTAGAAAAACTGAATACTAACTTCAGTGACTATAATTAGTTCATTTTAAACCTTTGGATTCTTTTTTTTTTTAAACCTAGTACACAAAGAAAAGATTAAACATGTTTCCTGGTTTTTTACACATACATGTGAATTAATTAGCATGAACGATAATTAGGAGTTTACTGTGTATATGAATACCTAGATATATACTATATATATATGTATATGTAATATCCCCATTACATCAAGTTCTTAATATATAACCTGAGAGGGAAAACTACCTCATATTTATATGGCTGGAGCTAGAGTCAGCCTGAAATGAATAAAAATTACATTTAAATGTAGTCAGGTCAAACTTCTTCATACATCGTTTATTAGCACGGAAATACATCCGTTCATTCCAGAAGAACGACTCGGAATTATATCACTTTTCAACATTAAACATGAGAGGGCGGGGTAGACATGTGACTATTATTTATAGGGTCAACAGATTTAGGGGCTCAGGAAGCTAACCCACTCCTGAATTCAGACATATACACAAATAAAAAATGCAAATGCATGCGATTCATGGGAAGTTCTGTTGTTAAGGGGTTTAAAGCGATAAATTAATATTACTGGGGATTGGATTTTGGAAAGGGGGTTTAAATGCTAGAATGGAGGGCATAACATTTAAGATATTACATGTACATTCACATTCTCACTCTCACTCACATAGAGAGACATGTAACTATTATTTATAGGGTCAATAGATTTAGGGGCTCAGGAAGCTAACCCACACCTGAATTCAGACATATACACAAATAAAAAATGCAAATGCATGCGATTCATGGGAAGTTCTGTTGTTAAGGGGTTTAAAGCGATAAATTAATATTACTGGGGATTGGATTTTGGAAAGGGGGTTTAAATGCTAGAATGGAGGGCATAACATTTAAGATATTACATGTACATTCACATTCTCACTCTCACTCACTTACTCACTCTCTCTCTCTCTCACTCACTCACACTCTCTCACACACATATATATTTGAACATATAAATCGATCCTACTGAAAATAATAACCATTAATGAATATTTTCTAATACAAAACTATTTAATTTAAAAAATCCTTTAACATTGGATGCATAAATACAGTATAACACAGTCAACTGCAATGATATTCACACTTAATATTGATATGACTCATTGGTAAATTCTATCAATAATCAATGATTAGTCATCAAGATGACAAATATATGAACTGTTTGTCATTCATAGTATAGATCTTTTGAATTCAGTTCCAAACTAAAAAAAAGGAATAGTCTCTGGGATATATGCATGAAGTTATAAATTTTAAAATTATACATTAATTAAAAAACACATTTTGAAAAATTAAACTACTTTACAGTATATGTAAACAAAAGGAAATAAAAGATTCAGTAAACCCATCATCAATAAAAAAATTATCAAAGTTCAGGTATCAATTTTTGCACTAACTGACCCAAAAATGGTTAATGATGCAAAGCTGGATTCTTTACTATTTTAGCCATATTATATCACGAATTATCTAAAACTACATCTTCATTTATCACAAAACTTACTTGGGTGCATAAATACAGAATTTTCAAATCGTAAATAATGCATATTAATTTGGTATTTTCTGTACTTACACACCGCCTGAAGAGAACCTTAACAGAAAGATTAATGTCATCTCCTAGGGATCAAAATAGTTCTTAATGTGTTAAGTAATAAGGTAAAAGTCCATCACCAAAATTAAATCCACCAGCTTTCTGATGATTGTAGGATCTAACATGTACTTTGATAAACTTTAAAAATCTATATCTTTATATTAAAATATAAACAACAGTACTTGTAGACACCAAAAATGCGTACAGACAAAAAGAAAATGATAGAAACAGTACGAAAATCCAATAAAACATAGCATGTAGGAAGTTCAACACATAAATTATACAGTTACTACAACTCATTGTTGAATGAATGAATTGAATGAAATGGAAGAGAAGTTGAAAGGGGAAAGGATATATCAAAACATTGTACTTCAGAAAATGGGAACAGCTTCCTTATCTGTGCCCCTGCTTACCAAGCCAAATTTTTCACACCAACTTTGGTGCCGTTTTTGGTTTACCCCAGCCCTCTATATGGCAAGTGGGTAGGACTGGTTCTTAAACCCCGCCCTTAGCGCTAGTCATCGCTTATTGATGATAACATGCAACACAGCTTATTTATTTACCATTTGCAATAAAATAAGAATACAAAGAAATTTATTAATAAATAAAACTTACTTGTAAATTTAAATTTTTTAATAAAGCAAAGATAATTTTCTAAAATAATATTCAACTGACAAACAGTCACTTCAAATAAAGTTAAAAATAAATTCAAATTTAGCAATCTAATTTAATCTATTTCAATTTAATATAAATATATTATATATTACTATATTATGCTGTATATATGTATAAATATGCTATGTATAAATATATTAAGCAAAAATAAAATATATAAATTAAAGAAAATCAGGTTAAAAAATTACCGACATGTCCAAAATATTTATGCAAAAAATTTAAGCAATCTATTTCAATTTAATATAAATATACTATATATATATATAAATGTATAAATATACTATACTGCTCAAGTAAAGAACTTATAAAGGGACACCTATACAGCTGAAAAAAAATCTGTGTACTGACATTTGACCCTTCTGAACTGGTAAGCTTACTATTATAGCAACCCTTGTGACGTAGTTCATCGAGGTGGCTGTCCCAAGGGAAGTAGAACAAGCCACACTGCAAGGATTAGTGAAATCATCTTGGCGATAAATGACACAGATAAGGAAGCTTAGCCATAAAATGTTACCGTGAATAATGACAAAAACTAATAACAAAATTTACCAAAAAAAGATGTAACCCATTACTAAAATAAATTATTATCTAGACATATTTTACTTCAATTTTCTGATGTTTTGTTACATCTAATGGATCTTAAAAAGTAAAATTTAAATGTGAGAAAAAAAAATTTTGTGTAATCAATATATAAACATACCATGAATAAATTTTATAGTATATACTAAATAATCAATTTTTAAAAAGTGACAAAATTCTAACTCAGATACTGGGAGAAAGATCCTTTACACTATCCATCTCCACTCATTTTGTGTGGATTTTACCTTTCTTTTCCTATATGATTAGAGTTACAGTTTAAATAAACTCATCAAAAATTATTTAGCTTTAAGAATTCAGTTTGATTTACTTTCAAAGTATAGATTCATAATAACATCATATTACATTTACTGAAAAAAAAAAAAAGAATTTACCAAGTACATCACTTACCATTGATATCACAATATTCAAACTTTACCCATAAAATAGATTCTTTGTCTCCTTGCTTTGTCTGTAAAAGATAAATACTTTAGGAGGAACAGAAGTTACATTAAAGTAATATTGAGATTCATAAAATGATAAGAGGACAAAATACATAAAATAAATTTAGCAATAGTCCATAATAAACTTTTTTTTTTACACCAGAAACAAATATTAATGCTGGTACACCCCCAGGTCTATCTAAAGTATAACAAAATTCCTTTGTATACAAATTCAATTAATAAAAATACCTTTGGGTATTTAAATTTTTTTACATATAAATTAATGCTTTTACAATATAGGCATTATAATGAGTCAAGACAGAGTATTGTTATAGGAAATTATCTTTTACTTTGTTAACAAAATTTTAATCTTCTATTTATTAAATCTAAAAAGTCATCAAAATATTTATGTAAAATACATTGCATAAATTTAGTCAAAACTTTTATAAAAAACCAATTTAACTTTAAAGCTCTGTAATAAGCAGGATTCTATAAACCATATTTAAAACAATTTAAAATTGCTAAAAGTACATCAGTCATACAAAAATTTTCCAATAAGAATACTTATATAAATATAATATAATCTGATAATGTACACATGAACACAATAAACTGTTATAAAAGACAAAGATTTTTAAACAACAATGTGGCTTTTTAAGCATGTTAAGGTAATATCAGATCCATATATTTAGCATTTCTCATAGCAGGTTAATATCAGACTTATATTTAGGATTTTGAATTCAATCAATATACCGTGCATAATATATTTTAATGTTATGCTATCATTACAAGTTCTATTTTTAAATAATTCAGCATTATCTTAAATTCTTTGTGACCTAATACATATGCATTCCTATTTCTCTCTTTCCTATTCAATACTCTCTAATATTTAAAGTTCAAATTCCAGATTAGAATGTCTCCCATTTTGTCAATACTGCCCAATTTTTAATCACAGGAAAATATATAACTATAACTTGAAATTAAAATGAAATGAGGGTACTGTCCTATAATATCGACCTGTCACCAAGTAGAGTCTCTAATTAAAGAAATTAAAAGAATACAAGAAAATACCCTTCACACCACATTTCCACACGTGCAAAGTATATTTTTTAATATCAATGTTTAAAATTCTAAAAAATATAAAGGAATTGAAGAAAAAATATATAATATGGTCTATTCACATTACATTACTTTATACAAGATACATTTAAATTTTTGGGGACAGATATTGTTATTTTTTTCCTTACATGTGATAATTTCATTTATATGAAAAAGTATATGTAATCACTGGACAAATTGACTTTAAGTCAGTATACAAAGTAAATAGAGCTACATTAGAAAATAAATCTTTCAATTTCCTTTTCATGTCCATTTCTACTCACATTTTACATACATTTAAATAGAGAGGTTTTGTTAATAATGCCATACCTAACAAAACAACTCGTTGTGTCTGTGATTTGTAAGTAAATGTTTCAGGGATCAAACCCCGGTCTCTGCAAGCATATAAGAATGGTGACAGGTTCGTATAATGGGAAAGAAGCAAATTAAGTGCATCAATCAACTCATTATGAATAAGGTTCAAATTAATATTGAGACCTTTGATTAGCTATTTTAACTCGTCATCCATCTACTGTGCTAAAGCAACAGAATTTTACTTGTGAAGTTTGATATTAATTTATATGAGGATCCTATTGATTGTCGCATGAGTAAATCCTTTTTTCTATAATTTCTAAATACAAAAAATTCAAATATAGCAGGAAAGAAACAATTTTTAAATTTAACATTTTGCCCCTCTAGCATGATGCTAAAAACATAACTTACATAATTTTTTAATAAACATTTATTTTTCCCAGATATGTGCAAATCAAATTTTTCAGACAGCTGACAAATATTTCTAAATTTTATAGTCATTTTCTTTATAATTAACAAGGTCTTAATAAAGTATGGGTTGGTATTTTTAAAAGTTAATGTCTCAGAAAAATTAATGGTTAAATAATAATTATGTATGCTCCTGACATATGAACACAATGTTGATTTAAATATTTTATTAATATTTCCGGAGGCACCAATGAATTAAATATAAATAGTTCGTACTGTAAATAATCTGATTAGAAGGTTTTCACTTCTTAATTACAACATGTGGAAGACATTAAATTTTCACCCTACATAAATTGAAAAAAAAAATTGAAAATGAAATAATCCAATAAAAATTTTTTTTGCAGTATCACAATGTATCAAAATAAAATTTCCCTTACCTGTGGAACAACTTCGTTTATGAAACCAACAACACTTTCGACGTATGACTTATCGCTAGATATAAACATAAAAAATGTTTGTCAGAATAGATCAACAATAGAAACGCATAATTTTATCCTGTTTTAAATAAATTATCAAAAATCTTACATTTATTTCACTCAGAATTAAAGTTAAAAACTTCATACATCTAGTTACGAAATTACCATTAGCAATCAAAAATGAAATATTAAACAAAAGTGTTTCATTTAAACTTTCCTAATACATAAAACTAATTCAAAATGCTGAAATAATCATATTTGTTGAAAATTAATGCCAGAACATGCCAAAATTTTATTGCGCAGTTCGAGATGAAATGATGACAATAACATGACGCAAGCCCAGTGTTTACCTGGTTTGTAAACACAAGCCAAGCAAAACAATGAAAAATTGATCAGTACCTCACAGCCTGAGGTCTAACAATTAGTCCAGTCGGTTTTGGTACTCTTCTACTAGGTTCAGCAGCCATCAGGAGAGTCAGAAAGAACTTTTTAATATATCATAAAGTCTTTGAAACTGTCATGAAAGCTCTCTTCCTTTACAACGGACGCTTATCCAAAACTACAATGAAAACATAAAACAGCTGTAGCAAACTGGTGTTGAAGGCTATTGCCAGATCCCTAGAAATTGAAAGGAATCACAAAATAAATAAATAATTATTTAAACCTGAAAAATAAAATCCCCGTGAATGAAAAAATTAAACCTTAAAAGATAAAAATACTCGTGTTATATTATATTTTGATAATATAATATTTTGATAATTTTACCACAACAGTCAATATTTTAGCTTTCTAGCACATTCGACACCACACAGTTTCTAGAACTGGAGAGGAACTTGATATTCTACCCAGATACAAACATCGATAAAGGCCAGTTCTTTGATCAAGAATTGAGGTTTGTAAATATGTATAAGCTAGCTGTACATCTTATGTTACTTTCGAGAGAACACGTTCTCTGAATAGCCACTGTTCGTACTGCCCTAGAGAGTAAAGTCCAGTTCCGAGGAAGATGGCATATAAAGTCAGACCGATTGTTAAGATTGTAGGTCAATGATTTTGAGGGGTTAAATTAAACGCAGTTTCGTTTATAAATAACTGCGTATTGATACTAAATTTACTTATTATGGGTTTAAATAGTTGTAAGAGAATAAGAACACAAAGGAACATTGCCTAAACGACTTAGAGAGCTGGCAAATTATGACATGCGAGACTGAGATTCACAAGCTCGAGCAAGGCTACCAAGGCTTTTGAGAAAAAAAAGAAGAAAAAAAACAGAGCTTATTACCATAATAATGTACATCTTTTCATAGCAGCAGTTGCAGTTTTACAGCCAGGGTACTTCAAAACATTTAAAAGATATTATCAATAAACTTACAAAATTTACGTATTTCAAATTTGTTTTTGAAAAATAACAAGACAACAAAACATATTTAAATAATAAACTATGCTCTCTAAATTAGCAGAGAGCAAATAAAACAAATAAATCCATAGATTTTAACTATGAACTTCATTTAAAAATCCTTTAAAGAAAAAGATCTTTTTTTATTATTCGATTGCAAGAGAGATAAGAATTCTTGTATTTCAAAATGATACCACAAACTTTCAATACTGCAGAAAACACATTTATTTTACAAATTAATTTAACATACCAACTAGACCCCAAAGTTTTTCCTTTTAATAAAAAGAGACGAGAGTTTCCTTGTTGCCACAGCGTAAAAAAGTAATATTTTTCCATCTCGTTCAGTTCACGGTGACAAAATTAAACAATGATAAATAAATTCACGTAAACAAAATAATAAATTTAAATAATCGTTTTGCTTTTAACATAATAAATTGAAACTTATGAAGTGGATTTCCCATCCTCCCATCTTGAGATGTGGAAGTTCCACAACTCAACAACTATATTAGAGATCCAGCCTTTCGAGAATTCTGACAGTTCGCCCTAGCCTTGTCTTGTTTTAAACAACTGCACAGTCGATGGAGTTGTCGTCAGAACACTTAGGGATAGCATCCTTCATAGAGGCGATTTTTGTAGATAATGTATTTTTGTCCAGTGGAAAAGACAAATCGTTAGAAAAAAATCTCCAAAGGGAAGACGCGCTGAATCGGGCGCAGAATTTCTCCACGAGAAGTTCTAAGTTTGATGAGTTGACACACACCATCTTTCCCTGGCAGAATTTCTGTCACTTTTCCCAGTGGCCAGTCGATTCGATTTGCGTTGTCACTTTTTATGAGAACAATATCCCCGGGAGCTATCTTAGAAGTTCTAGTCTTTTCCGACCTCCTTATCAAAGATCCAAGATATTCGGACCTGAACCTCTTCCTAATGTCCTTCTGCAAAGCTACCCTGTATTTGATGCGATGGTTGAGACTTTTATGATCAGCAGCATCACAGTCTGGAACACCAGAGAGCTTGATATCCTGAAGAAACATGGCAGGGGTAAGTAGAAAAAATTCTGAGTCACATTCGTATAAGTCAAAGGGCGTGAGTTAATAACAGATTCGCAATCACAAATAACAGTCGCCAATTCTTCGAATGTCAAACTTGCTCTTCCAAGTATTCTTTTCAAAAGACTTTTAAGAATACAAATTAGCCTCTCCCACCATCCACCCCACCAAGGTGAAGAAAGGGGATTAAACTTCCACCTAATTGGATGAAGAGCATTGTCGTTGCAGATGCGGTCCCAGTCTAAACTTCTAAGCAAATTGGAAGCTCCGACGAAATTAGTACCACTATCGCAGTACATGGTTTCACATCGGCCTCTCCGAGCTATAAATCGCTGTAGAGCTAGCAAAAAGCTTTCGGTCGATAGTGATGAAACAAGCTCTAAGTGGACAGCTCTATATACGGCGCAGGTAAAAATGCATACCCACGCCTTCTTTCCATCCTTCAAAAATAAAGGCCCTGCCAGGTCAGTTCCACAGATCTCGAACACATTTGCCTGTCGTAAAACCAATTTTAAAAGCTCGCGGACATAGAATTCTATAAGAAAATCAGTTCGACCAAAACGCGATTTTAAAGATTTGACATCTTTGCCGTAGTTGGCGCCGGTTGGCGGAAAACTTTTCACTACCTCCCGAGTGCGCGAGCTGCTAACGGTTGCCTGCACTAAATACTGAAATTTATTTTCTGGTGCTATATCAACATCATTATGAACATGTTCGAACTGGCTCCAAAAGGGCAACCAGTCCTTTAAATCTCCCGAAAAATGACGTAATTCTAACTTAGGAAGTAAAATTTCTATTTTACACTACGTGACTCTGGAGATTGATCATCTTGAGTATCTAAAGCTTTCCGGGAGTTTACTCTCGCCAATTCCAGCTCATGTTGTCTTTGTCGTTCTCTTTCTTCGTCTTGGCGCTTTTTCTCTTCGTCATGGAGTTCTTTAATTTTATCCTCCTCTTCTTTTTTCTGCCTTTCAGAAACAGTTGTGGCTAATACGGCTGAAACAAAGGCCGTATCTTCTTTATATTCTTTACTATTTAAAATTACATCTTTCAGTGTAGATGTGATGACTTTCAACGGCAAGTCCTCGTTAATCTCTTGACACAAATGAAGTCATCTTTCTTGAAGCCTTTAACAGATTTAAACATATTGACGCTTACCGATCCTGTCGCGGACGCCAGATGTAAGAATTCTTGTATTTCAAAATAATACCACAAACTTTCAATGCTGCAGAAAACACATTTATTTTACAAATTAATTTAACATACCAACTAGAGCCCAAGGCTCACCTAGTTCTAAAATATTCACGGAATACTGAAAAACAAAGTTTTTCTTTTTAATAACTAAGGGCTTCGCCCCTAGGCTCGCTACGCTCGCTCCTCTGTTATGGCTAATAGCGAGATACATAGGGGTGATTCTCGGGTAATGTAACAGCCATTTACTGTTGTCACCCTTATGCGAAGGGGAATCACTGTTGAATCATCACTGTTTCAGCTTTAAAATTCAATTAAAAATCGAAAATTTAGGATGAGACTTGAAATGATGTTCATATGACTAAGAAAGCTTTCATCTTCCAGAGGATGTAAATATTTTCTTTGTAAGATAAAAACTCGAGGAGCATCGATATTACATCCACATATGTGACGATATTTCTTAAAAAACTGTGTTTCATTTTTTGATGAAAATATTAGTTTGTTTTAAAATATTTTTAAACAAATGAGGTCTAGTTTGAAAGAGAAATGTCTGTAGTCTTAGACTGTAAAAAGATCAAAATTCTGCGATCATTTTTTGGCGCGTTATCGTAATCTGAAGATGAAAAAGGTCAATATTTTCCCACAAAACTTAAAATTTTAAAAATAAAACTTAAAAGTCCGACGAAGACGAGACATGTCTTACTTTGTTCCCCACATTTTTCTGCATCAATTGGTATCGGTCTCGACCCCATACCCCCAGCGGTTTCGTAGGAGATAGCGTGACAAGCTTTTGACAGCGGCGGCGGTTACTTTTTTTAGTATAGAGAGAAAAGAGACGAGAGTTTCCTTGTTACCACAGCGTAAAAAGCAATATTTTTTAATCTCGTTCAGTTCACGGTGACAAAATTAAACAATGATAAATAAATTCACGTGAATAAAATAATAAATTTAAATAATCGTTTTTGCTTTTAACATAATAAATTGAAACTTATGAAGTGGATGTCACATCCTCCCACCTTGAGATGTGGAAGTTCCACAACTCAACAACTATATTAGAAATCCAACCTTTCGGGAATTTTGACAGTCCGCCCTAGCTTTGTCTTGTTTTGAACAACTGCACAGTCGATAGAGTTATTGAAACTTTGAACTTATTTTCGTATTATTATTGTTATTTTGCTTTTTACATAATAAATTGAAACTTATGAAGTGGACTTCACAGCATATCTAGATACAATGCTGGCCATTAAAATTGAAACACCATGATGGAGGGAAGATACAAATGTCAAATTCACATGAAAGGAAGAAGATGCTGGGATATGCAAATGATTAGCATTTAAGCGCAATCGAACGACGAAGGAGGGAGATGCGGCATCTCTGTGAAAAAAGGAAAGTCACGCAGCGGGTTTCTCATTCGGAAATAACATTTGAATGTTGGTTGTTTGAGAGAAGATCGTGTTGTGCCTCATATAAGAAGGAGAAATGGCTACCAGCACATGTCGGAATTCGATAGCGGCAGGATCGTGGCCTATCGAGAGTGCGGTTTATCGTTCCGCGATATTGCTACTCGCATTGGTCGGAATCCAACGACTGTCATGCGAATATGGAATCGGTGGGTTCAGGGGGGTCATACTGAACGTCATGAAGGATCTCAACGGCTTCCCGCCACTAACGCCCGAGAGGACAGACATGATGTCAGGTCGGCATAGCAGGATACTACAGCCACATCACGGACATTGAGTCAAGAAATGGGCTTGTTTGCAGAACGACAAGTATCCGCACGGACAGTGCGACGACGTCTGGAGCAGCACGGACTGTCTGCACGGTGGCCATTACTGCGGCTTCCCTCGACACTGCAGCATAGAGACGCACGGCGACAGTGGTGCGCCCAACGACTAAACGGGATACAGGAGTGGCACCACGTCGTCTTTTCAGACGAGTCGCGGTTCTGGGTGCAACGTCATGATGGACTTATTCGTATCTGGAGGCACCGAGGAGAATGTCCGTGTCCTGCTTGCATTCGATATCGTCATACGGGCCCTGCAGCTGGTGTGATGGTATGGACAGCCATTGGGTACACAATACGAACACTTTTTGTTCGCGTCGTCGGTATCTGAATAGCCAGCATTGCATTTCTCAGACGTACTAGACTAACTTATGTCCTGATCTCTCAGTCTTCAATTATTGTGCTTCCGGCTTTTTAACTTTTTATCCTAGAACTTTAATGTTTTAAACTGGTTTTAAGGCCTTTTGGTCGTTCTTTTTATCGTATCTTGGTTTCTTTTTTGTTGTCATTGTTTTTATATTTTTTGTATGTTAGGTGAGTGGCCAGACTTGTATGGATTAAGTTCCAGTCGGCCATATGTAACAACAACAACAACAACAACAACATTTCTCAGATCTTAAGGCCGGTGGTGTTGCAATTTTAAGGCGACAATGGACCATGAAAACTTTTTTGTTATTTATTAACCAATTGCTATGAAATTTTGTATACTTATACAGAGTTGTTTAGAGATGGCAATTTTAAATTAAAAAAAAATCAGAATGTAATTAATTAAGATATTAATTAAAATCAGTTTGTTAGTTACTCTATTTAAAAATGCTCCATGCGCATTAATTTTTGTCTCAGATATCTAATTTTCTCTCTTAAGCTAGCTTTATATAGTTATAATAAAAGTGAGTAGCAATATTTGATTTACAGTCATATTTATAAAAACTAGAAAAGAAATCGATAAAAATAGGTCATGTTATGCAAAATTTTATCAAAAAAAATTTTTTTATTGTCAAAATTTTAAGTTGTTTCAAAATAGTATAATGAATTGATTACTAAGTTTTATTCTAATATATATAAATTATCATTTTATGAAATTTTATGAAAATTCCAGAAACATTATGACGCATGGAACATTTTAAATCACCGAAACGACGTGAAAACTTGATTTGAGAAAATGGCATTTAAAGTTTTAATTTGACTAACATTTCCGTTGTTTACGTTTGAAAAAAATACTTATAACTCGGTTAATAATGATCGAATTAACATGCATTTTTTAATTTAAAGCTGATGAGTTGCAGAATCCTTTTCTGAAAGAAAGAAAAAAAATCGTTTTGGGGACATATTTTTGTCAATCTGAAGGTCCATTGTCGCCTTAATGGCCAGCGGTGTATATAAGATCCCTGTTAGAAATCTGCTATAATACTCACTTCACTTAATTTGAAGATCTTGCGCTCAATGAAAATTAAATAAAATATTCGAATTAAACTACGATGGAATTCCAGCTGACGTGGGTATCGCCAAAAGGATTAAAACTTCATCGCTGTAGGCCCTCAGCCACCTCATCAAAGGAAACATGGGAATGCAACATGTACCAGCTTATGTTTATAATAAGTAATTTAAACACCTTATTTAGTGAAATACTAAGCGTTGAAACATTGTATATCTAGCACACTCAAACTAAGCAAACCTTCAGACCTTCCAACTTTAAAATATCAAACTTTATTCTTTAATTACGTATCCGAGCTAGAAAAAACACCTGTTGAAAATCCGCCACCAAATATTTTAGCATCAAATTTCGAGGTATTGCATTATAGAAAAAATTTATAAAAGGAACGGTTTAACCGACGTGTATGTGACTCGAACCAACAAGGGGACTGTTCAGTGGAGTATCAGACAATCGCCTTGACTACAAAGCGAACCCATCGTAGCAAACGCAGCAATGTATTATTAAAGTCCCATATCTTAAAAGCGATAGGTCGTCAAAATCCCGAGCTGGTTGGAGGGCCCTACCCATAATGCTCCAAACGTGTTCACTGTGGGAGAGATCCGGTGACCTTGCTTGCCGAGGTAGCATTGGGCAAGCACGAAGACAAGCAGTAGAAACTCTCGCCTTGCGCGGGCGGGTATTATCTTGCTGAAATGTAAGCCCGGGATGGCGTGATATGAAGGGCAAAACAACGGGGCGTAGAATATCGTCGATGTACCGCTGTGCTGTAAGGGTGCCGCGGATGACAACCAATGGGGGTCTTGCTATGAAATGAAATGGCACCTCAGACCATCACTCCTGGTTGTCGGCCCATATGGCGGAAGACAGTCAGGTTGGCATCCCACCGCTGTCCGGGGCGTCTCTAGACACGTATTCGCTGGTCATCGGGGCTCAATTCGAAGCGGAACTCACCACTGAAGACAATTCTACTCCAGTGATGTTACAGGATGAATGTGCCCCACACCATTGCAAACGGGCTTGTCGGTGTACAGAGGTCAATGGTAGTCGGTGCAAGGGGCGCCGCGAGCTCAGCCCTCTTTCTCTGAGCCGCCTATGAATGGCCCTTGCGGTCACTGAAGCACCAGTTGCACGTACGATCGATGATAATGACGAATCTGGGGCTGTGAGTGCCGGTCTGACGACTGCTCGGTCCTCACGATCTGTCGTTTCTCTAGACCGACCGCTTCCTTCTTGACGCTGTGTTCGGCCATGGTTCATCCATTCCTGCCAACATCGTCTAATAGTTATATCGCTCCTATTCAAATGTCGAGCGATTCGCCGATTAGACCAACCGGCTTCTCTGAGACGAACTACACGTCCTCTCTCAAATGCTGACATCTGCGCATATTGTTCGCGCACCTGTATGCGAGGCATAGTTACTGTTTACCTGAGTACACGGAATGAAATTCGCAAAGAATTTATGACCTGGAATCGAAATTTTCCCTCTTTAATATCCTGCCAGTTTCGCAGTTAAGATGCGCTGCAACGTCACACGTTCATTCATTGGCCGCCGAACTTTAAAATTTTTGCATTTTCCGTCGAAACCTGTATGCATATCAATTTTTGTTCAATTTGCATTACTCCTTCTTGGTACGTCTTTTTTTTCTTCTTCTTCTTGTCTTTCTAAGAGAGAGTATATATATATATATATATATATATATATATATATATATATATATATATGACAAAGTTCGTTGTAGTATTATTAATTAAAGAAATGCAATCGTGCACTGAAATGATGATACAAGACATAGCTCCGTTGACTGGCTTTTATTCCATTACGAGTTATCCAGAGCTCCGACAAAAATTCAGCAAACCTCCCCATTCGAAATCTCTCATGAAGACGTACGTGTTACCTCTCTCAAACCTAAGTGCCGACTAACTAGATTTTTCTTTGTTAAACTCCCGCCCAATCTTTTCGCTGACTCTTCATCGAATGTTCTCCAAAGTTCTCTTATGTAATCTCCTTACGTAACTTGCTTCTCCCGAAAAATAGCTCTCTTCTGAAAGGTACCCGTCTAGTGGCGACCCCTATTGATAATTTTTGCTATTAACAACCCTTCTTCTTTTTATGCTGAACTTTCGTGAGTCAATAATTTTTGATTGCCAATTCCCCTTTTTCCCAAACAAAAGTCCCCCTATATTTTAGTTTTATGTTTTTCCTTACTTACACTGTAGAACATCTAAAATAATAAGCGCAGTAATACGGTTTTGGAAGAATATGTTAGGCATTTTTAAATTGCAGTAAAACCTAATTTATAACTAGTTCAAGGGACAGTGGTCAAGAAACGTATAATTGAGAAAACATATTGTTAACATAACATTAAAATTCAATGAAAATAAAATGGCGAGAATGAAAATAAATAAAAAGTGAGAAATTGTTTTCAAAATGTCCTCTAAAAAATTATGTATAATTGTAAAAAAATAACGTAAAAGCATATGCCGAACTGCAATTTACCATTTTGCATACAAATATAGAAACCTACAAATGTAGAAAACGTATCAGGTTTTACAGAACATATTAATAAATTATTTATGCTAATTTGCCTGTTTATTTACATAGATATTAACGTTTTTCAAGTTTGCATGCTTGAATATACATACTTAGGTAAATGCACGATGGTATGGTTTTATTACCACCTTATGTTTAACAACATAATGTAAATTTTATTGTAATTAAATTAATAAATCGAATGTGCGTACCTTTTACCAACTTATCTTGATATGATATGAATAAAACTATGCCCGTGTAACAATCAATTTAAGTAAAATACACCGATTTATTCAGACGCGAGTACACATGGCTGACAATACGACAGTCTCGAAAGAATTTTGAAAATCCTCTGCAGAAATGGACAACTATCGCGAACTATACTTGAAAAATAGAAGTATTTGAAATTCAATGACAATTGGTAGCAAAAATATACCATCATGCAATCACCCAGAAAAAGCTTGAATATGTGGTATGTTTTTCATACCACTGTGCTCTAAAGAATTAAAAGGTTTTGTTACCAATCAAAGAATTCACTTCTGTAATTCCAATTTGCTTCTATTGCGCTATTGAATATTTTACAAAATATATCCTAATCTCGACGAAGATGGGATTGGAACCCACGCGGGTTCAAAAGCGGGTCTAGCGATCTCACCGTACGACGTCATACCATTGATATTATTGCGCAAACCTATTTTGTCCTAGATAACTATACACTGCCAAATGCATCCCGAAAACTAACTCGGGGAGCGCAAGTATGAAGTCACTCGTAAAAGCGATGACGTAAGCGAAACCACCGTGCGAGTATATTGTTTTTTTGCGCATCTTAGTGGTAGGAAAATAAAAAGAGCACTGAGACCGTCATTAATTTATCCTAAAAATCTATTGCTCCAAAAGACCAATTTCCAAAATTCCGAAAATTTAACATTGGACCCCATTCTGATTAAGGGCCTGTTCACATAGGAGTCCGTTGCGTTGCGTTAAGGGAAAGATGACGTTGAGACGAAAATAAACCAATCATAGGCGTTAAAAATTTCATTGCTAATCGTTTGGAGGTTTGTCATTGGTTAAATATATTTCAATGCTTTAACGCTCCGCAACGGACTCTTATGTGAACAGGCCCTCAATCGTGAAAGCAGCGGCGTCAGATTATGGGAATTACCAATTTCCCCACTAACGATCGAAGGAACACCCAGCTTTCGGGATGATCCCTCGTGACCCACAAACATCCACAGTTGCAGAGCCGCAAGGATACTCGAATCAACGAGACCTGCAAAATCCGGAGGAAAACGGGGCGATAGGATTACGCCACGTCCACGAAGTCAGAAATTTCGCCGTATGACGTCATATCGCTGGACAAATCATAAAAGTCCTTCCTAAACTTTTCTTTAGTCCTAGCGAACTGTGGTCTGCCAAATGCATGGACTAGCAGTCGATCGCGTTAGCAACTCGGCCACCCCGTCGAAACATAATCGGACGAGAATGTGTTAATATTTAATTAGGTAATATTTTTTAAAGAATTATTCAGCAATGAAAAGATATGCCAACACTAGGCCTGGGCGATGTTACATTTTTGACATCGCGATACATCGTCAATCTACAATCGCGATGTGACGATGTATCGCGATGTTAACCACGAACGTAGCCAGCAAGTGCCTCCCTAGAAAAAGTAACACAGATTCATACATAAAAATGAGACCGGGTTGTTGTCCCGCAACAGACTGAATTAATTAAACATTCAAATATCTTTCATTTTGAGCCAAGAATTTCTGCATTTTTTGGAAGCAATGCAGCTCTTTGTCTTGTAATAACACTCCCGACTGTGCGGAATACTATCTCTGAAGGTACACTTGAACCTTGAATTGCCAAATATTTTCTAGCAAGTCGTCAGTCTAAGGGCCTGTTCACATAGGAGTCCGTTGCGTTGCGTTAAGGAAAAGATGGCGTTGAGACAAAAATAAACCAATCATAGGCGTTAAAAATTTTATTGCTAATCGTTTGGAGGCCTATGATTTCTTTTTCTTAACGCAACGCAACGGACTCCTATGTGAACTGGCCCTAAGTATTGACGGTGTGTAACCAGAAAATCGTCCCTTCAAGCTAAGAGATGCGATATCGTAAAACCGCTCATGCGCACAAACATCGGACACTGGGAAATCGTCGACCTAGCGATGCGACATCGTAACATCGCGCATGCGCACACAGAAACATCGGAACCGTTTGTGTGACACAGGGAAATCGCGCGTATGCGTACACCGCTAGGTTTGTGACACCGAGAAACCGCGATGTTACGATGTTTTGAAAATTATCAAACCGGTGTGACGATGTCGGCTACACACTGGCTTTTCACGATGTATCGCTACATCGCCCAAGCCTAGCCAACACCTTATTAAAGCTCAGGGAAGATAGGGGATCCCAGAGAAGCTCAGGTATCCTCGTCGGGTTATGTGTCAAAATAGAACAATTAAAGTTTTATTTTAAGGAACGTTTGTAGTAGATCTTCCTTGAGCATTAATAAGGATTTGACATTTCTTTTCATTTCTGAATTATTCCTCAAAACATATCACATAATTAATCATTTTAAGAACTGGCTCGTGAGACATTCTCGTCCGAATTTGTTTCGTCGGGGTTGGCTGACTGGTTAAGGCGATGGACTGCTAATCCATAGGGCAATGCCGACGTGGGTTCGAATCCAGTCCTCGTCGTGATTGGGAAATATTTCGACCACCGCAATACATGCAAATTGCTCTTTGAATCCCTAGGTCAAAATAGAACGATTAAATTTTTAATTAAAGGAAAGTTAGTAGTAGATCTTCCCTGAGCATTAATAAGGTGTTGGCATATATTTTCATCGCATAATTATTCTTTCAAACATAGTACCTCATTAAATATTATAAGAACTGGCCGTAACATATTCTCGTCCGATTGTGTTTCGACGGGGTGGCCGAGTGTTTCAGGCGACGGACTGCTAATCCGTTGTGCAATGCCTGCGTGGGTTCCTATCCCACCCTCGACGGAATCGGGAAATATTTTGCAAAATCTTGACTACCGCAATACATGCAAATTGGAATTACAGAAGCGAGTTCTTACCGATTGGTAACAAAACTCTTTAATAATTACAAGATAAAAAGAACTTTTTATATACCATGTTTTTTAATTTTCTGTTGAATCCTATAAACTTGACAATTCTATGTATTAATAAATACTTTTTAAAATTTTTTTGGATGAATTATCCCATCAACTTGAAAGAAAATGGTGTTAATTGGAAGTTAACTTGCATATAACTTTTCGTTCCCTTTCCGGCCAATAGATGGCTGCACCAGTCTACAAAACAAAATTAATTGAAAATAACTGAAAATAAATTTAATTCTGCTTAAAGATGGTTAAAAGTATAAAAAAATGCATCGTCATCGTGTTCTGAGCTATTCTAAAAGTTTCAAATGTCTATATGTCGGGAAGTTAGTTAAAAATCGATTGGAAGATTTGTACTTGACAAACACACACACAAACACACAAACAAGAAAGCAAGTTAATAAAAACATGGTAAAAAGTTAAGTCAAAATACAACAAATTCGGACGAGAATGTGTTACGAACCAGTTCGTATAATATTTATTTCGGTAATATGTTTTGATGAATAATTCAGTAATGAAAAGAAATGTCAACTCCATATACTTTAGCTGATGGAAGATCTACTACTAACTTTCCTTAGAATAAATTTTTAATTTTTGTGTTTTGACGCAGCGTTTCAAACAGTTTTGTTACCGATTGGCAAGAACTCGCTTTCTGCAATTCCAATTTGCATTTATTGCGGTTTTCGCAAAATATTCCCAATCCCGACGAGGATGGGATTCGAACCCACGCGGGCATTGCCCAATGGATTAGCAGTCCATCGCCTTAACCACTCGGCCACCTCGTCGCAATGCAATAGGACGAGAATGTCTTACGACCCAGTTGTTATAATAATTAAGTTGCTTGTTTTGATCAATAATTCAGCAAAGAAAAGAAATGTCAATACATTTTTAAAGCTTAGGGATATATATACATATTTATACACACACACACACACACACACATATATATATATATATATATATATATATATATATATATATATATATATATATGTATATATATATATGTATATATATATATATATATATATATATATGTATATATATATATGTATATATATATATATATATATATATATATATATATATATATATATATATATATATATGTATATATATATATATATATATATATTATATATATATATATATATATATATATATATATATATATATATATATATATATATATATATATATATATACATTAATTAATTAATTAAACCTGAAACCTTAAACCTATAACGTTCGGCTCCTGTTTTTTCCAAAATAAATAAGAATTTCCGAACTGAATATTATAATATATGTACAGTAAAACCTCATTTATCCGGACCTCATTGATCCGGAAACCTCGTTGATCCGGAACTCCGGAAAATCCGGATCAGATTTGTAGACATTATTCTCATTTATGTTCACATTAGATAATAATTTTTAAATATGATAGCAAGAACGTCACAACAAGTACGCCAAATATTCGATTTTAGTTCGATTCAATATACAGATCCTCCATAGATTGTACATTAGATTATGGCGATGGAATGCTTTTTGTTGAATTTATAAGAAATCTTAACTAGTCTTATCATTTCTTTGTTAAGAAATTATGTGAAAATTTATTTTTATATCTTTGAATGTCTTGTAAACAAAACTATGCAATTTTGTTACAAACCATAGTTTTACAAACCATAGTCAGCGCGCTGTACAACAGGATCACCACAAGCCCGCTATAATATTATAATATAGATGGGAGGGCATGACACTTCCAAGTCTTATTTTTCTATATTAAATAAATGTTTTTCACGGATTTAAGAGAAATGAGAATTTAAAATTCGTCCTCCCCAAAGCAGAAGGAATCAGTGACCCGTTGATGATTTCCTGCGGTGAAAAATGCTGTTCACTTGAGAGAGAAAAAAATAGCTGAACCGTTGATGATTTCCTGAGATGAAAAATACTGTTAAAAATTTTTTTAATAAAAAAAATAATCAGTGACCCGTTGATGACTTCTTAGCATGACAAAAACTGCTCACTTTAAAAAAAAAATATTGACTCGTTGGTGAATTCCTGAGATGAAAAATACTGTTCATTAAAATAAAAGAAAAATAAGAAAAAAAGGAAAAAGAAAATTAGTGACCCGTTGACGATATATTAGGATGTCAAAAACTGCTCACTTTTAAAAATAATTAGTGACCCGTTAGTGACTTACTGAGATGAAAAATACTGTTAACTTAACATCAAAAATTAAATATATATATATTTTTTAATTAATGACCCGTTGATGTTTTCCTATGATGAAAATTACTATTTACTTTATTGAACGATTATGTAAGATACTCGCCTAACAGTAACGAAATATACGTGCAAAAGTCATTAATTCTTAATGGATCGAACTAACTGAGGAAAAAGTTATTTTCCCCTCAAACAGAGGGCGTAACCACCGCAGGCGTTTATGCTGCCAAGAAATTAAAAAAAAAAAAGAGAAACAAAGGCAGAACGAACTAGAGCGAAGTTTTCTCGCTACTCCCGTTAGAAGAGAATACTTATGAAGCACTGTGCCACCGCAAGCGATTTTCTTGTCGCTCCCCGAAAAATACACGTGGTGTTTTTTATCTGCAGTTTTATTTTGTTTATATCAATTTTTTTAGTTGCATTATATAAAAAAAAGGATTTACCGAATTAGCGAAACTCTTGGATTATTGTGCGACAGTGCAGTTGGAATACATTTTTTTTTTTTTTTTTTTTGAAATTCCTAAGAGGTTTATAAGAGAAAGAAGAATCGAAAACTGTGAAAAGAATCTAATTTTTGGAAGTAAGTGTTTTATTAAACCAGGTTAAGATAAAAAAAAGTGATAAAATGTGACTGTTTTGAAACTCAAATTTAATAAATATTGTCAATAATGATATAGCGGAGATGTTTGTGAAAATAATCTATACTATTGCTATAACCATTAAAAAGGTGGCGTAATTATCGTTAAGGGCTGAAAATTTTAAGATACCATCGTTCATGAGTTGAAATCTTAAAGTTAACTTATCGTTTATGTTTGTTTGTATGGTTTCGTACAACGAAGAAAATGTAGACAGGAGATGTTTTACATAATTAATAACAGGATACTTCGTTATTTTCGTGAACAAAAATCAACTCCGAGGCATTTGTCATTTAGTACATTTGAGATTTTTTGAAACCACATTTTGAAACCATATATTTACGAAACATTCTTTAGTAGAGCGTAAATGAATAGGATAGCAATTCGATGCCTTCGGCGAAACGTCTACATATGCGTTATTCTCCACCATTTGTACTTACTAATTCACGTTATTACTTTATATAACATTATTGTGATGTTAAGCGAAAAAGAAAGGTTTTTCAGCTACTTGCGCAACAGGTGGTGAGGACTGAAATTCACCCACCACAACTTCAGAGTAATAAAAATTTAATTTTGTAATAAAATTGTTAAGAATATAAAAGAAGGAAGTTCTACAGCAACTCTGGAAATAACCCAGAAATGGCATATAAAACTGGATATTAATTCGTATATTTTGGAAGTGAACTCAAAAAGAGTCGATGACAACTTTGCTGTGAAACGTGGATAAGAAATTCTGTGGCGATGAACTTAATTACATGAAAGACGGGAAAAAGTTTTAATACAGTTTTGTTCTGTCGTCGCGGACAGAAAGAGATGTGTACTGACATGGTGTCATTTTTAATAACTGCCCTACTACAGTAGAACTTCTCTTGGATAATTCAGTTCTGTTTCATAATCGTATTTTTTTTTTTAGCAATACTTTTTTCCTATAGAAAGAAATATTTATTTTAATATTTAGTAGAGTTCTGTGGAAGGACATCTAAAAGTATAGTATGTCTCGGTGTTTTTCTCCCGTTCCTTCGAGATTCACCCACACGCGGGTATTGAAAATCTAACTCTGTATTTGTTCGAATTTTCCTCGGAGAGATCAATTTCTTCAGCGAAGATAGCTTAAAGGAATTTTCTAGTGAGAGACCAAGAAAGAAAAAACTGAGATGTTAAATTTTTGAACAGGTTTGTTGTTCTCATCAAATAATGAAGGTGGTTGTACATAAGCTATCGATCTAGATACTCTATTCGTGAATACTTGTCAATGGATGCTTTTCTCTTTTGGAAAGAGTTCTCTCATTTGCTCTTTGACGATTTTATAGTTGGTGACGTAAAGTTCTGACGTCGATGGAAAAAGCCTTTGTATTCTAAAAAGTGAAGTTTTTAGGAGGGGAGTGCTGTATCTTTTGGTGTAACTAGTTAGTCAGCAAGAAAGTCTTGAAATGAATGACTGCAATGCTAAATTGCTGAAATCCATGTCAACTTCCAGGCGTCTTGTTTTCACACCGCGGCCGGAATCGTCAAGGGACGACAGGGCCTTGCAATAAGTGGCAGGAGAAGCAGATTTTATGTTGGTCATCTCGAGGAACGTGATCAGTGCTCTCCCGACAACACGTGTTCTAGAAACCGATTCGGAATCCTGAATCGAAGAGCGATTTTTGCTGAAGCAATTTGCTGACGTGTCTTGCGCAAGCATGCGCTGAGGGCCGGCCTCGCTTCAATCGGAATCGGGCATGGCGGACTCGAGGCAAGCCTCCAAGCTGGTGAAGTGCCGGCACTACCTCCGCGTCTTCATAACCCACCTGTTTTCCCACGTGGGCCTGTGTGGCCTGGTGGTGGGCTATGCCGTGGTCGGCGCGTTCACCTTCGAGTCCCTGGAGGCCCCCAATGAGCTGACGCAGCGCTCGACCATACAGAACCACCGGGAGCAGTGCCTGAGGGACCTGTGGAACATCACCCTCAACCTGAACGTACTGTACGAGGATAACTGGACGTTGCTGATCGGTGCCAGGCTCAAGCTCTTCGAGCAGGAAGTGGTAAATGCCGTCAAGAACGAGGGATATGACGGCAAGGAAGCGTCCGACAGTGAGCTCCAGTGGTCGTTCTCGGGCGCACTGCTCTACTGCATAACAGTGATCACCACGATAGGTAAGTCCACTGCTATCTAGATATTTTCAGCGGAAAGGAAGGTAAATCCACAGTAATCAATAACCAGATAATATGGGAAGATACAGACTGTTGCATTTCTGACATCGGAAATTACCTTCTCCGGTGTCAAATATACAACGGCGGCTTTTTTCGAGGTTCAACTAAATATTTATTACCATGTTTTCATTAACTCGCTTTCTTGTTTGTTTGTGTGTGTGTTTGTCCCGTACAAATCTTGCAATCGATTTTTAACTAACTTCCCGACTAGCTAGACATTTGAAACTTTTAGAATAGCCCAGAACACGATGACAATGCATTCTTTCGATACTTTTAGCCATCTTTAAGCAGTATTGAATTCATTTTCAAATAATTTTGTTTTGTAGACTGGTGCAGCCATCTATCGACCGGGACGGGAACGAAAAGTTAAACGCATGTTAACTTCCAATTCTTCGAGCTAAAAGATTGGTTATGCATTTGATACCTCATTATTACGCATTTGATTATTTTCTTTCAAGTTGATGGGATAATTCATCAAAAAATTTTAAAAAAGTATTTATTAATACACAGAATTGTCAAGTTTATATGATTCAACATAAAATTTAAAAACATGGTATATAAAAAGCTCTTTTTATCTTGTAATTATATTTATTGAGGATCATACTACTTACATGAAACTTGTAGTAAGCATATCAATGGCACTCCTGAAAAACCACGATAAAAATAAGACAAATGATTAACTCTTAATTCTTAACCCATTCTTAATTTCAATGGTAGAATTTAAAGATCCGCGTGTTCCTCTTTTGAAGAATCATTTTGTTCTCAGTTCTTTATTTTCTTTTTACTTTTCGTTTCATATTTTTAGAAGGTGAGTGTTACTGATTTGAGGATTCGGTTTTATCTTTTTCAGCTTTTGGGAGAGACAGCTTGTCACGTGACAGTCCTCAACGCGTTAGAGGCGATTTCAATATAGATCATAGGGTAAAAAAAAATACTTGATTTACAATTACATCTTTTGTGCGAAAATTCTCCCGAATTTGGAAGGAAAAATTCTTTTAGATTATGGTTCAGTTTTGCTGTTTATTCGAAGTGGACAAAATGCTTGCATATTGCCTTATCTGCCGTCATGGGTACCTAAAAGTCATCATCAAGCAGGGCGGTCGACCTGCAACGCCAAGCTAAAAAAAACAAAATAGACGCCAAATGAATAAACGCGCTAAGTACAAAAATTCGTCAGACCGCTGTATATATGTATATATATATATATATATATATATATATATATATATATATATATATATATATATACATATATATATATATATATATATATATATATATATATAATATATATATATATATATATATATATGTATATATATATATATATATATATGTATATATATATATATATATATATATATATATATATATATATATATATGTATATATATATATATATATAATATATATATATATATATATATATATATATATATACATATATATATAGATGTATATATACATATATATATATATATATATATATATATTATATATATATATATATATATATATATATACATATATATATATGTATATATACATATATATATATATATATATATATATATATATATATATATATATATATATATACATATATACATACATATATATATATATATTACATATATATATATATGTATATATACATATATATATATATATATATATATATATATATATATATATATATATATATATATATATATATATATATATATATATATACTAGCTGAAAACCCGCGCTTCGCTACGGAGTACATTCAAATTAAATACAACGGTCAACGTATGCAATTGATGCCAAAAAATATATATATATATATATATTTATAGTAAATATGACGATCAATGTATACAATTGATGTAGGAAAAAATATATATTTATAAATAAATCGTAAGGGATATTTTTTAAAGACAAAATAATGTCCAATCGTCTGCCGCATTAGCAAGAAATTTTTTTTTTGTCTATTTAGTTGTTACGCACATGACGATAATTTTATTTAAGGGGATGGTGGACCTTTCAAAACGATTTTTGAAATTTTTACCACAGAGATATGAAATTTTGTATATATATTCATTAAAGTATAACAATATTAAACACCTTATAAAATTTTATAAATATTTAAAAAAAAATATTTATAATTAAAAAATTTTAATTTAATTGCCCTTCTTTAAAATGCTCCTTGCGACTCAATTTTAAACTTTTCCCCTTAATTTTGCATTTATATTGCTTATAAATACTTTCTGAACAAAGTTATGTATTTTTTTGTACTTTCGTTGAATAGTTAATTTTTAGAAAATATTTTTATGCTTGTACTCTGAATTTTCGCGAAATTTTTGTACTTTTCTACACTAAAGTTAAACTTTTATAACCTAAATGACCTCGAATCCTAAAATGGATACATAACTTTATTTTGATGTATTACAGGAATCTTTATAATAAATTTCATAAAATTTTGTCAAAAATTATGACGCGAGGAGCATTTTAAAGACTTGCAAATCTGGAAATTTCTCATTTTGAAAAAAAAGTCATTTAAAAGATAATTTTTATCTACCTTTAATACTTACTACTCTAAAGCCACCAATTTTTCATTTTTCTTTTCACTACACATTTTAAATGCATTTCATTCCAATATCTACATGTTTTTAAAATATTTATACACCCCCCAAAAAAATTCTAATTTTTGCTCGATTTTTGGTAATTTGAAAGTCCACCATCCCCTTAAAGTACCAGAAAAATAAATCACGTGATCGGCATTTAATAAATTAAATTCTAAAAACGAATCTTTAAAAATTCACCAAAAATCAGAAAATCGAGGTAAAGGTTCGAAAAAGATGTCATTTTAAAGGAATTTTTATGATCTTTCTCGTGATATAAATTTTATAACCCTCAATGTATTATTTTAAATGCAAACGTAAAAAAAGTTTAAAAAACAGCTTAAAAATTTAATTAAAAATAATCTAAGAAGAATTTTTGAAAAATCTTTCTTAGTGCACCCCTACACTATTAGAAGAATCGCCATGCAAAATTTCAGCCCTTTAGGTCCAGCGGTTTGCTCTGTGCGTTGTATGTCAGTCAGTCAGTGAATGAATGAATGAATGAGTCAGTTAAGGAACTGTTTTATATATATATATATATATATATATATATATATATAAACATGCTCCGAACGAACGTAGAAAGATACTTTAATTTAAATTTGAATATCGCAAAGTTTTTCATCTTTCGTTTTTTTCCCCAAGCTTCTATTTTTGCATCACCACAAAATGTGAGCGTTAACACTGAGTTTAAATAATTTCAAAGTGGCCTGCTGACGGAAAAGTCTTCCGCTGGATATTTCCGGGCCCAGAATACGCCACCTCCGGACGTGTATATCCACAGAACAGGGAGTACCCTCTGACTGTATTTATTCGTGGGTGTGTTTTAAATAAACAGAGACGAGGCGCTGAAAACGACCTCTCGGCGGAGATTTTATGGGACTGGGGCAGTCTTAGCGGATAGCAACGATCCATTTTGAATGCCACAAAAAAAAATGAAGGACGAGTTTAGCTGCTCACAAAAATTGATTTTTTTTTTAGCTACACTTATCTCATAGCACTTTTGCTCATGTGTTTATGCTTATGTATATATATATATATATATATATATATATATATATATATATATATATATATATATATATATATATACATATATATA
>OU015490.1:17115494-17120494 GCA_907164885.2 Dolomedes plantarius
CTTACATGAAACTTGTAGTAAGCATATCAATGGCACTCCTGAAAAACCACGATAAAAATAAGACAAATGATTAACTCTTAATTCTTAACCCATTCTTAATTTCAATGGTAGAATTTAAAGATCCGCGTGTTCCTCTTTTGAAGAATCATTTTGTTCTCAGTTCTTTATTTTCTTTTTACTTTTCGTTTCATATTTTTAGAAGGTGAGTGTTACTGATTTGAGGATTCGGTTTTATCTTTTTCAGCTTTTGGGAGAGACAGCTTGTCACGTGACAGTCCTCAACGCGTTAGAGGCGATTTCAATATAGATCATAGGGTAAAAAAAAATACTTGATTTACAATTACATCTTTTGTGCGAAAATTCTCCCGAATTTGGAAGGAAAAATTCTTTTAGATTATGGTTCAGTTTTGCTGTTTATTCGAAGTGGACAAAATGCTTGCATATTGCCTTATCTGCCGTCATGGGTACCTAAAAGTCATCATCAAGCAGGGCGGTCGACCTGCAACGCCAAGCTAAAAAAACAAAATAGACGCCAAATGAATAAACGCGCTAAGTACAAAAATTCGTCAGACCGCTGTATATATGTATATATATATATATATATATATATATATTATATATATATATATATATATATATATACATATATATATATATATATATATATATATATATATATATAATATATATATATATATATATATATATGTATATATATATATATAGATATATGTATATATATATATATATATATATATATATATATATATATATATATATATGTATATATATATATTATATATAATATATATATATATATATATATATATATATATATATACATATATATATAATGTATATATACATATATATATATATATATATATATATTATATATATATATATATATATATATATATATATACATATATATATATGTATATATACATATATATATATATATATATATATATATATATATATATATATATATATATATACATATATACATACATATATATATATATATTACATATATATATATATGTATATATACATATATATATATATATATATATATATATATATATATATATATATATATATATTATATATATATATATATATATATATATACTAGCTGAAAACCCGCGCTTCGCTACGGAGTACATTCAAATTAAATACAACGGTCAACGTATGCAATTGATGCCAAAAAATATATATATATATATATTTATAGTAAATATGACGATCAATGTATACAATTGATGTAGGAAAAAATATATATTTATAAATAAATCGTAAGGGATATTTTTTAAAGACAAAATAATGTCCAATCGTCTGCCGCATTAGCAAGAAATTTTTTTTTTGTCTATTTAGTTGTTACGCACATGACGATAATTTTATTTAAGGGGATGGTGGACCTTTCAAAACGATTTTTGAAAT
This sequence comes from Dolomedes plantarius, assembly GCA_907164885.2. Classification (NCBI taxonomy): domain Eukaryota; kingdom Metazoa; phylum Arthropoda; class Arachnida; order Araneae; family Dolomedidae; genus Dolomedes; species Dolomedes plantarius. The sequence goes on from OU015490.1 coordinate 17,116,941, forward strand.
TTTTACCACAGAGATATGAAATTTTGTATATATATTCATTAAAGTATAACAATATTAAACACCTTATAAAATTTTATAAATATTTAAAAAAAAATATTTATAATTAAAAAATTTTAATTTAATTGCCCTTCTTTAAAATGCTCCTTGCGACTCAATTTTAAACTTTTCCCCTTAATTTTGCATTTATATTGCTTATAAATACTTTCTGAACAAAGTTATGTATTTTTTTGTACTTTCGTTGAATAGTTAATTTTTAGAAAATATTTTTATGCTTGTACTCTGAATTTTCGCGAAATTTTTGTACTTTTCTACACTAAAGTTAAACTTTTATAACCTAAATGACCTCGAATCCTAAAATGGATACATAACTTTATTTTGATGTATTACAGGAATCTTTATAATAAATTTCATAAAATTTTGTCAAAAATTATGACGCGAGGAGCATTTTAAAGACTTGCAAATCTGGAAATTCTCATTTTGAAAAAAAAGTCATTTAAAAGATAATTTTTTATCTACCTTTAATACTTACTACTCTAAAGCCACCAATTTTTCATTTTTCTTTTCACTACACATTTTAAATGCATTTCATTCCAATATCTACATGTTTTTAAAATATTTATACACCCCCCAAAAAAATTCTAATTTTTGCTCGATTTTGGTAATTTGAAAGTCCACCATCCCCTTAAAGTACCAGAAAATAAATCACGTGATCGGCATTTAATAAATTAAATTCTAAAAACGAATCTTTAAAAATTCACCAAAAATCAGAAAATCGAGGTAAAGGTTCGAAAAAGATGTCATTTTAAAGGAATTTTTATGATCTTTCTCGTGATATAAATTTTATAACCCTCAATGTATTATTTTAAATGCAAACGTAAAAAAAGTTTAAAAAACAGCTTAAAAATTTAATTAAAAATAATCTAAGAAGAATTTTTGAAAAATCTTTCTTAGTGCACCCCTACACTATTAGAAGAATCGCCATGCAAAATTTCAGCCCTTTAGGTCCAGCGGTTTGCTCTGTGCGTTGTATGTCAGTCAGTCAGTGAATGAATGAATGAATGAGTCAGTTAAGGAACTGTTTTATATATATATATATATATATATATATATATATATAAACATGCTCCGAACGAACGTAGAAAGATACTTTAATTTAAATTTGAATATCGCAAAGTTTTTCATCTTTCGTTTTTTTCCCCAAGCTTCTATTTTTGCATCACCACAAAATGTGAGCGTTAACACTGAGTTTAAATAATTTCAAAGTGGCCTGCTGACGGAAAAGTCTTCCGCTGGATATTTCCGGGCCCAGAATACGCCACCTCCGGACGTGTATATCCACAGAACAGGGAGTACCCTCTGACTGTATTTATTCGTGGGTGTGTTTTAAATAAACAGAGACGAGGCGCTGAAAACGACCTCTCGGCGGAGATTTTATGGGACTGGGGCAGTCTTAGCGGATAGCAACGATCCATTTTGAATGCCACAAAAAAAATGAAGGACGAGTTTAGCTGCTCACAAAAATTGATTTTTTTTTTAGCTACACTTATCTCATAGCACTTTTGCTCATGTGTTTATGCTTATGTATATATATATATATATATATATATATATATATATATATATATATATATATATATATATATATATATACATATATATATATACATATACAGAGGCTGTTCGCACATTTTTTAGACGATTTTGGTAAGCGGTAAAAAAAAATCGTTTGCTGCAAAAGAAATAATTGCAATTGTACTATGTTTTTAAATGTCAAAATTATCGTCTGCGACTTGAAAGTTTTGTTTTTATTCAAAATGGCGTTTTTAACAAAGCAGTGGTTCGAAGGTTACATTTATGCTTTTTCCGAAGAAAAATATGCATACTCCGTTATCCAAAAACGATGTGAGAGTCATGGTTTTGTGATATCTAAAGCGTTGATAGGTAATATCGTCAACAAGGAAGGAAAAAAGCGTCAAATTGGAGCCTCAAGTGGGACAAAAATTCCAAACAAGTATAGAAGAGAAAAACGGACATCTTCGACTATTGCAAAGATACGTTGTTTAATGTTAAAAGAAAATCCTCCTAGTCAAAGGACAGTTGCAAAATCATTAAAATGCTCGGTGTCCACTGTAAACAAAATGATAAACGTCGATTTAAATCATAAGAAAGCGAAAAAACGCAATGTGCATCGTCTTCTTCCAAATCATATCGCTGAACGCAGGACACGCTGCAGAATTCTATATGAGAAACACTTATCCAAAGAAAAATGGAAAACAATTGTCACAATAGATGAATCATGGGTGTATTTAAATGATTGCAACAAAGAAAGAGCCATTTATTATCATAAAAGGGAAGAAAAAAATTTAAGTACATGGTTCAAAGAGTCGAAAGAAAGTTTTTCTAAGGGATTAATGATTGTTGCTGGTTTTTCTTATAATGGCAAGTTAAAAATAAAGAGAGTGGAAAAAAATGTCAAGATTAACTCCAAATACTATCAGGAACATATTTTACCGCCAATTTTTTTGAATGAAATACCATCGCTTTACCCACAGTGCCATCAATCTGTGAGACTCCATCAGGACAAAGCTAGCAGTCACACATCAAAATCCACTGTAAATTTCCTAAAAGAAATGGAACAAAAAACTGGTATCAAGGCCATACCCTTCACTGATATCCCTACTAAATCTCCCGATGTATCACCTATGGATTTTTGTGCTTTCGGACTTTTAAAATCTGCATTATCCAAACGTCGTCCCAAACCCTTACAGGACTCTGGAAAGCTGTTCAGGATGAATGGGATAGAATACCTCTTCTGACACTTCAAAAGGCATTATTATCCTGGAAATTGCGGTGTCGAAAGATAGTTCAGAATAAGGGATGTCAAATAGAACATTTAAAACACAAGAATTTTATGTAATTTAGTTTGTGAATACAATATACATCGTCTAAAAAATGTATGAACAGCCTCTGTATATATATATATATATATATATATATATATATATATATATATATATATATATATATATATATATATATATATATATATGTGTATATATATATATATATGTATATATATATATATATATATATATATATATATATATATATATATATATATATGTATGTATATATATGTATATATATGTATATATAATAATATATGTATAATATATATATATATATATATATATATATATATATATATATATATATATATATATATATATATATATATATATATATATATATATATATATACAGGACTATATTTGAGGCGGAACGCGCCTGAACGGCGTTCAGGTACCTCTCTTTACGAATAATTTGGAATACCCCCCCCCCCCCCCACACACACACACCCCGGAAGGTTACCGTTCCAGCACTTCTATTTCTAGAAATCTAGCACTGTATATATATATATATATATAGGGTGAGCCAAAAGTTCATGAAGACTTTAAAAATTTATAGAAAAGGAAGAAATCATGATGAAGGAGTGCGGTTTGGAAGGAAGGGTTATCAAGAAAGTCTCATTTTTTCAGCAACCAATAAAAGTT
>OU015490.1:17125494-17130494 GCA_907164885.2 Dolomedes plantarius
ACAAACAGGAAGTATTGGCTACACGTTTATTACCACATGCTAACAGATTGTATCCCAAAAAGAATTGGATATTTCAGAAAGATTCTTCACCGTCCCACCGATCCAAAACAACACAGGAATGGCTCCATGCCAATTTCCCGAAGTTTATCAAGCAAGAAGATTGGCCACCTTCTTCACCAGATCTAAATCCTTTAGACTATTGCATTTGGGGGACTTTAGAGTCTAAAGTAAATGCTAAGCAGCACAGAAGTTTGGACTCCCTCAAAGATTCCATACGGAGTGAATGGGACAAATTACCTCATAAAATGATTCGTGCCGCAATAGGACAGTGGCGTAAGAGATTATCTTTAGTAATCGATAAAGATGGCGGTCGATTCGAATAAAATTATTTCATGGTAAACTTTCATGTATAATGTTCATAATATTGTTGTATTTTCCATTTTCTATTTCATCTGTGTGTAATTAAATGATTCGATATTTGTCACAGTATTTATTAGCCACCCTGTATATATATATATATATATATATATATATATATATATATATATATATATATATATGTATGTATATATATATGTATATATATATATATATATATATATATATATATATATATATGTATATATATATATATATATATATATATATATATATATATATATATATATATATATATATATATATATATATATATATATATATATGTATATATATATATATATATATATATATATATATATATATATATATATATATATATATATATATATATATATATATATATACCGGGTGGCCATAATTAAACTGACAGTGCTCACAGTGTTCTGTAGCGCGATCTATTTGCGAGAATGACGCCACATTTTGTAGGAAGATTAAACTAGACGGGGGACGGAGGATTCCGCGAAAAAATAAATTAGTTCCAAAAGTCACCGTTAGGGGAATATTTGGCGCTGTGTAATAGAAAATAGAGTGTTAACAAATGCAAATCAATACGGAAATTACCTTTTATTTTGCATTCAAATGAGGTTCAATGTGGCTGCCGTTGTCGTGGACCACATATTGCATTCTGTGCACAGTATGCACAACAGCAGAAAGTAACATGTCTGCAGGAATCTCCCGTACAGTCCGTGATATGTTATCCTGCAACGTAGCCAGGTCCTGGACCACTCCTTGATAGACCTTGGACTTAAGGTAACCCCATAGCCAGAAGTCGCATGGGGTAAGATCAGGCGACTGAGGTGGCCATGTAGTTGGAAAGTAGCGGCTAATGACTCTTTCTGTTGTGAATATCTGTCGTAGCAGCTGTTGCACCCGTACAGCAACGTGTGGAGGGGCTCCATCTTGCATGAAAATGATTTCACCCAGGCATTGTCTTTGCTGAAGTGCCGGAATGACAAAGCTGTTCAACATGTGGCGATATTTCTCTCCGGTAACAGAACAGGTTTCCGGTCCTGTCGGGGTAATGTTCTCATAGAAGAATGGACCTACGATAAATTCCGCTGTGAACCCACACCAAACAGTTACCTTTGGTGAATGTAAAGGAATTTCTGTGACTGCATGTGGTGATTTGTCATCCCAAATTCAGCAGTTCTGGGTATTCACAGTTCCATGCAGGTAAAAGTGGGCCTCGTCTCCCCATAAGATTTTCCACGGCCAAGCATCATCCACCTCCATTCTGGCAAGAAAGGTGAGAGCAAAAGTCAATCGCTTATCATGGTCGGGGTACAGTAACTCCTGTACACGGCTGATCTTGTACGGATAGAAGTTGATAATCTTTCGTAAGATTTTTCCATACCGTACTGTAAGGCATATCCATATTCCGAGCTAATCCACGAGCGCTAGAGGTGGCAGTAATATTGTCTAGTCCTCTGTCTACAATCGCCGTGGCAACTGCTTCGATTGTATCCTGTGGTACAGGTTTTCGTCCTCTGCCTGACTGAACCTTCAGAGAACCTGTTTTCTCAAACGTCGCAACCATTGCTTTTAGCCCATTAACTGACACAGGACCGTTACCTTTAAGCATTTTTTTGTGCGTTCTAAAAGCACGAAGAGCGGCTGACGCATTGCACTGGTTGAGGTAAAAGAATTTGACTAGTAACGCACGCTCGACTAAAGAAGGAGACATTGCACATAAACTTTCAATCCGATTGATTCGAAACGTAACACATTGCCTTTTAAAACCCAAGCAGCTGGCACTGTGCCAATGGATGTAACGTGAAATTTGAATAAAGAACTTCTTCTTCTGCTCAGCGTACGTGATATTGCAGATCACGAGACTTTATCGGTGTTTATGTAGATTTTACGCTTTTTTAAAAGTGTTGCCATATTGCACGTGAACTAAATAAGAAAATGTGCATAATAAAAGGTAATTTTATTCCGTATTAATTTGCATTTGTTAACACTCTATTTTCTATTACACAGCGCCAAATATTCCCTTAGTGGTGACTTTTGGAACTAATTTATTTTTTCGCGGAATCCTTCGTCCCCCGTCTTGCTTAATCTTCCTACAAAATGTGGCGTCATTCTCGCAAATAGATCGCGCTACAGAACACTGTGAGCACTGTCAGTTTAATTATGGCCACCTGGTATATATATATATATATATATATATATATATATATATAGATGTATATATATATATATACATTTATATATATATACACACATATATATATATATATATATGTATATATATATATATATATATATATATATATATATATGTATATATATATATATATATATATATATATATATATATATATATATATATATATATATATATATATATATATATATATATATATATATACAGACATGCATACAGTGAAACTTCTCTGGTCGGCCATCCCTGAAAATGGCCATATTATGTTCAGAACCGAATAAAGACTCCATAGAGCCAATGTTTTGGAAGAAACTTCTTTCAGACGGCCACCTCTCAAAACGGGCACTTCTCTTCGAAACTATTACCATGGCCGCCATAGAGAAGTTTCACTGTGTACGTACACACACAGTGGGATCTCGATGGATCGTTCCCCCAATCATCGTTTCCCGTATCCAGATGCTAATAATTATTTCTTATGCTCTCGCCTCTACAGTTTTTCCGCACTGATCGTTCAGTGCAATCGGTCCCTTTAAAAACATTGGATAGAGCTTCTACTGTATACATATATTTCACAATACAATGAAGTCATTAAATCCGCAAAATTAAGAATATCACTGCCTGTGATTCACGACATGCAGACGACTTTGAAGTGTGGATCCGAGGCAAACTAGTGGTTAGGTTTCATTGGAAATCGTACTGAGGGTGCTCGTACGAAGCTTCCAGATTCCACCCCTCGGTCTAAATTCAAGAGTTGATATAGGGTCACCCGTAAAGTGCCTCCATTACAAGCAACCAACAATTTCACGGTGTAGTGGTCGAATGCGATGTGTATATATTAGGGTTTTTGACCCGGGTTTCCCCGAACGCGAAAACCCGGGTTTTTCGCGTAAGAAGTTTCGCGTTTTAAGATTTTACGAACCCAAAACCCGGGGAGTTTTTAATGTAAATACGGGGAATTGGTTATTTATCTAATACAGTAGAATACCAATTATATTCCTTAATTTGGAACCAAGACCAATCACAAGATGTGTTTGGTAGTAAAATTTTTAAAAACAAAATATTTGATCTGGCAACAACCCCAATAAAACGATTATTTAACGTGAATGATAATGGGTCAGAGTCTGAACCAGAAGTTGCAGTTGAGGTGGGAGTTAAAGATGGAATTGAAGGTGATGCTACGTGTATTGGTGCTTGTACTAAACAGATGTCCCTATCTGATGAGCTTAGAATGTTTCTGCAGGAGAATGATAATAAGGAAAATCATAAAAAATCAAAACTGGTTCATATATCGTAAGAAAAGAAATTGAGTTGTTTCGGGCAACAAAAAGCCGACCTGAAATGCTGGATAAACTTTTCAGGTCTTTAACAACAATTCGACCAACTTCTATGGAAGCAGAATGAGCATTTTCTGTAATGGGTCTCTTTGCTAATAAACTCAGAAGCCGACTCAATGATGACACGTTGAGTGCAATGATGGTTGTAAGGCAGTTTTATAAAAAATGAGATATTTGTACCACTTTTATTTATCTATATATATAAAACAGTTCCGTAACTGTCTCACTGACTGACATACAACGCACAGACCAAACCGCTGAACCTAGAGGGCTGAAATTTTGCATGGCGATTCTTCTTATGGTGTAGGGGTGCACTAAGAAAGATTTTTCAAAAATTCTTCTTAGATTTTTTAAATTAAATTTTTAAGCTGTTTTTTAAACTTTTTTTACGTTTGCATTTAAAATAATACATTGAGGGTTATAAAATTTATATCACGAGAAAGATCATAAAAATTCCTTTAAAATGAATTTTTTTTCGAATCTTTACCTCCATTTCCTGATTTTTGGTAAATTTTTAAAGATTCATTTTTAGAATTTAATTTATTAAATGATGATCACGTTATTTCTTTTTCTGGTACTTTAAATAAGTTTATCGTCACGTGCATAACAACTAAATAAACAAAAACTATTTTTTTTCCTAGCTAACGCGACAGACGATTGGACATTATCCAAAAAAATATTAAACTACAGTAAAAGAAATGTTCTACAAACTGTACTATATTGACTGTACTATATTCTTTAGTATTCTTTATATTAGATTTAATTTGAATATTTTCTTCTACATTATTTTATCTATAAAATTATCCTTTACGATTTTCTTATAAATAAATAAATATATATATATATATATATATATATAGGTATATATTTTACATCAATTGTATACATCGATCGTCATATTTATCATATAATATATATATATATATATTTGGCATGAATTGCATACATTGACCGTTGTATTTAATTTGAATGTACTCCGTAGCGAAGTACGGGTTTTCAGCTAGTGTTATACATATATATCTATATGTTTATTAACGTTAAATTTATTTACTGTTATTTTT
>OU015490.1:17135494-17147994 GCA_907164885.2 Dolomedes plantarius
TGGGGGCCTGGGGCAAAGTGCCCCAGTTCTCCCCCCCCCTCTGGGCGGTCCTGCTCTCCATGACTACTTCCCGGCTTGCATTACATCCTGGTCCTACCTGTCCTCCGACATCTCTCCTTTGTTTGCATTATATATATATATATATATATATATATATATATATATATATATATATATATATATATATATATATATATATATATATATATATATATATGTCACATTCCCCCACACCACGGATTCCGGAACATTGCAGTCACGCGAGGGGGAATGCCACAAGCGGTGAAGTTATACAGGGTATATCACTTATCGTAGACATGGCCGGAGTGAAGGGGAAGATTAACTCAAAGAAAACGTAGTCCTCATCTTTACCAGCTAAATTTCTTTATTGAAGGGACGAGGGCGGTGCATCCGCAGAGTTGATACGGACACAAGCACGAAGACAGAGAAACAGGCGTGCCACGAAACAAACGCAGAAAATGGACACTACTTGGCTAGGGAGAAGACAGAGAGAGAGAATAGCCCCGGTCAAAACCTTGGTGGGCCTTTTAAAAACTTCATAAGGTCGTTGTCACATGACCCTTGCATTGATAGGTCAGAGCAGATTTCTGGGCTCGATCCCCTGGCCGGTTATATAAGATTTTGCGCCCACGAGACTGGGGGTTGAAGGGATGATATATTAATTACCTACTATTGCTTTTATGTTACTCACAAGTCCTTTGTTCTTAAAACGAAAGCGAAATTAGTATGCTTACGCCCAAGTAATTATAAAGGAAAATGAAAAGAATTTGGAAATAAAAAAAGGTTTTTTGTTTTGTATGTTATATATATATATATATATATATATATATATATATATATATATATATATATATATATATATATATATATATATATATAGTGGAACCTCGCATAACGAGCATAATTCGTTCTAGAGTCTTACTCGTAATGCGAAACACTCGTTAAGCGAAACAATTTTTCTCATATAAATTAATGTAAAATACGATAATGCGTTCCATGCCAAAAAATACTCAAATTTGTTTAGATGCAACTTTTATTATTTAAAGAAAATTGCTTATACATAAATTATTAATGAGAATATTCATCCATATGTAGTTTATTATTTACGAATTTATGACACATATCTATTTTTTTTACTAGATAGGTATCTAGCGACATTTGTTTTTCTCGGCGCTTCAAAATTTGCTGAAAATGTGTCACCGCATTGCCATTGAATAAATTTATAGCGCGCATAGCCACTATCTTATCGGGGTGATGCTTCGTAACTTACGATGCAACAGTTTCCCATGCTTTCGTAATTTTTTTAATGCGCCAGAAGATTGTTTCTTCGTCCTTCTCCACTGACAAACTCTCCTCTACAACTGCTTGCTGTGAAAGACACTGCAATTCTATTGGCTGTTCGGTGGTCAGCTCTTCGTTGTGCTCTTCCACAAGCTCCTCGATATCATTGTTATCCTCCAGTCCCATGATATTTGCTTCTCGAACCATCCATGACTACCCTTAAATACTTATTTTTCGGCCGTTGATGATCCTGATGACGTGAAGATTTCCTTCACGTCACTCGTTATGCGAAATGTTGCTTGCCAAGCGAGCCATTTTTTTACGATTCATTTTGCTCGTTATGCGAAATACTCGTTATGCGAGGTGCTCGTTAACCAAGGTTCCACTGTATATAGTTATATATATATATATATATATATATATATATATATGTGTGTGTGTGTGTGTGTGTGTGTGCTTTATTTTTGTCATCAACTGGCTATCCATCTATTCTGGTTTCGACTTGGCTGCCGGTTCATACGGCTGCTCATATTTTCCTTCTGTCCTCTAATCTTTGCAAATGCGCTATATATATATATATATATATATATATATATATATATATATATATATATATATATATATATATATATATATATATATATATATATATATATATATATATATATATATATATATATATATATATATATATATATATATATATATATATATCGTACTTCGCAGAAAGCTACTTTTCCCCCTAAAACAAGTCAATGATAAATTTCCATTCTCAGTCTTGTCGCAAAGCTAGGAAATTTCGGCCATGCCGGTCAAAAAGCTGATTCGAAACGGGGTGGTGATATTTTTCTGCCCTCCCCCAGTAAAAATGTTGGCCGGAAAGAGTGGATAAATGACAGCCCAGACGGACATTTTATCCCGGATCGTCTGCTGCGACATTCCGCTCGTTTACATGTCTGTGGGGAGGATGGAATGCCGACACGCAAAGTTGGCTGTTAAGCTAACGAGTTGAAACCCGAGAACAATTGTTGTGCAAACAAATGTCACTACGACTTGTAGTCTGGTGGGGAGACAAAAGGGGGATGTAGTTATCCATGCAACGGTTCCAGTTAAATAGCGGAATCCTCTGAGATGAAATGTTCATAACTTTTCCACTCATACTGATTAGTATTCGTCAAACCTTGAAACACTGTCAAAGTTCGCGGTTAAACAAAAAGAAATCGAGTCCGGTTTTGTCGTTCTTTATTTGTCAGTGGCGTGAATAAAAAAACGGTAACGCAAGGGACAAGTTTAATTAATTGTGCTGACAATTTATCCGTACATTTGCTTTGAAAGATTAAAAAAATAATAGAAAATTAAATTATGTTAAATTTAAATGGTTAACACAATTTTAAAAAAAAATCTGTCTATAAAGTATATATTTATCCACATACATATTCTTTCTGTCTCTCTCTCTCTCTTTATATGTATATATATATATATATATATATATATATATATATATATATATAATACTAGCTGAAAACCCGTACTTCGCTACGGAGTACATTCAAATTAAATACAACGGTAATATATATATATATATATAGGTATATATATATATTATATGATAAATACGACGATCAATGTATACAATTGATGTAAACTATATATATATATATATATATATATATATATATATATATATATTTATAAGAAAATCGTAAAGGATAATTTTATAGATAAAATAATGTAGAAGAAAATATTCCAATTAAATCTAATATAAAGAATACTAAAGAATATAGTACAGTTAATATAGTACAGTTTGTAGAACATTTCTTTTACTGTATTTTAATAATTTTTTGGATAATGGCCAATCGTCTGCCGCATTAGCAAGGAAATAAAAATATTTTTTGTTAATTTAGTTGTTATGCACGTGACGATAACTTTATTTAAAGTACCAGAAAAAGAAATCACGTGATCGGCATTTAATAAATTAGATTCTAAAAATTAATCTTTAAAAATTCATCAAAAATCAGGAAATGGAGGTAAAGATTCGAAAAAAATTTCATTTTGAAGGAATTTTTATGATCTTTCTCGTGATATAAATTTCATAACCCTCAAAGTATTATTTTAAATGCAAATGTAAAAAAAGTTACTAAAACAGCTTAAAAATTTAATTTAAAAAAATCTAAGAAGAATTTTTGAAAAATCTTTCTTAGTGCACCCCTAGATTTTTCCGTAGTAGTGTAAATTTTGTCTGTATAACTTGATTTTCAATATTATTGTTGAATATTGCTCTAAAAATTTTGAAAATACCACAAATATTAGAATAATACATGAGAATTTAAAGTTTAAAGTTTAATTTTGTTTTATTATGAAGCAAATATGAACCCGCACACATCGAGCACGATCTAACTGCGTTTTAATGGTAGAACCCTCCGGATTTGAAAGCCGTGTTTGGCTTGTTCGAATCCCGTGCGGGCCAGTCTGTTTTGAAATATGACAGAGTATGCAACAATAAAAAATGATAAAAAGTGATAGCGCCAAGTCACGATTAATCGGGAGAGAAATATGAAGTCAAGTGAACATCCTAATACAGAAATAAGGTGATGAGCATTAGGGTGGTTCGAAAAAAACTTTTTTTTAATTTCAGATCGCTAGAGGGCAGAAAAATTGCCATTGGTATAGACGTTAAAAAAGCACTAATTATTATTTTTTTATTAATTTGTCTTCCGGTCGCGCAATGCCATCGAAGTTAGCAAAAAAATTGTGAAAAACCTTAATTTTTCATAATTTAATAAACCTTAATTTTTCATAATAATTTTTTTAAGCACGCCAGATGGTTTTAATTGCGTTCCTATACTATGAATTAACTACTAAAAGTATGTAAAATCAATATATTTGCACTTATTATACATTTGCTTCATATCTTCCGGTCGCGCAACATAGTACAAAATGAGTAAAATTAGTAGTTTTTGCAAAATTTCAAAGTTTGACTGTTTAGTACATTTTAATCATACGACTTTTAGAGATGCTATAGTTTAATTCTATTAGAATATTATATTAAAAATCCAAGAATATAAGATAAACTTTGATATTCAAGTGGAATTTGGTTGCTCAGCTTCGTCAAAAACAGCAGAGTAGCCTACCTGGACAGAGAGGCGAGGCGTACGTGACGAATGCCGGCGATGCGCTCGCAGCCGGTAGCAGCCATTATCGTTGTCTGACAATTTTGTTGTTTGACAATGTTTCCTTTCAGATAATTTAGAAATTTTCTAATAGTAAATATTTGGTAATTTTTTGTTTCAATATTCAATTGTTGGTGCAGGTCTTCGCTCATTTTGTTTACAAAACGACCCAGAACTCACCACGGGGAGGTGGCTGCACTTCGAGTTCCACCCACACCCTACCCAACCAACCATCCAATTTAGGGTGTGTTATTTACAATATGTACAAATTTATTTCGCTTTCTCTCTCTTTATGTTTCCTTTCTAGTCTTTATCTATCGATAAACATCGAAATTCGGATTTGTGTGAAAAAGTTGGCATCGCTGAGCGTGACAGTAATGTGGTTCTAATATAGCCGTCTCTGGAACTGTGTCCACACACTTTACTTGAAGCTTCGGTCACTAGCTTAACGCATCTTTCAACTGCCTGTGTATGGCATGGAGAAGCATCTATAATTATAAAAGGCTTGAAGTCATTGCTCACATACTGTTTTATCTCTTCATTAGTCAATGTTCTTAACAGTGGAGGAAGAGTGAGTGTACTGGTGTTCCATTTGATAATTTCGGTATAGTCTTTAGCATCAAAGTTTAGGTTTGGTGGTTTAAAGATTCTGATAAAGTCACTTTCAGATATTGCTTGCTTTGCCTTCATGATACGCCTAAAGCCCAGCTCTCGGATATGGTTTCTTTCATCAGTTACCATAGCCAAAAGTAAATTATCGGGATGGTCAAACTAAGCATTCCGTTGTAAAACGGGATCAACAACTTGAAGCATCTCTTCTGGTAAGTACCTTGTAGATTCAATAGTTGTGTAAACATGTCTAGGCTCATCTGTGAATTTGCGGTTTATTTTTATGGCAAACCACATAGGCATATAACATTTGAGAATGAATGTGACAATTTCTCTCCGATTTTCAGAAGGGCTTGACACACTCTTGACACACTGATGTAGAGGCGCAAAACTCGGTTTGCAATAGTAAGCCATCTTGAATGTGACATTGGGCCAGGATCACGTACTACAAAGTCTTCTGAACAATGTCCTGACTTGATGACTTCTGATATCTCAAGTACAATTGGTCCTTGCTAAGAATACGCTTGTCAACTTTGGAATCTCACAATCAATAGGATTAAAATCAACAACTGGTAGTCTTTCACAATCAGGTAGGGCCTTTCCAATCGGTCCGGAATATCCTATTGGGCCTGTTGTATTTCCATATAAGTGTTGGAAAAGGTGGCGGAATGACAGTTCGTTGTAATGGAGAAGACAAATACTCCATTGTAGAGGTCTTCCCACATGTATCTCTATTTGTCGAATTACACAATTTCTTAAGCCCGTATTAATAACAGTACCGTCACATCCAACAACTTCCAATTTGTCAAGTAAAAAGCCATTTACTGATAAATAAGACGTGATGCTTTTGGCTATGTCGGTTGCTGAGCTTGAAGAAGGACAAGTGTGTCCTATGTAAGTGGAGCCTGGATCCTGAATTAAAGAGTAATGCTCCTCCTTATAGATTCTGTGAAAGTGTTTTCTGCCAGTTTTTTCAATTGGCAATGTATTGTCTTTTCGTCCATCAAAGTAAAGACCATAAATTTCTAAAATTATCACTTTGCAAACTAGCTATCACACAAGTTTTTTCTCTTCGGACTTTACTCTTGTCTACAACATAAGAAGTATCTGATTCATTAATCAACCCAATATCTTGCAGTACACTTGAAGCAATAGCAGCCGTAGAGCGATCCGATACGCCATATCGGTCACTCGTCACGTATCGGTCACTCGTCAAGGCGCGGCATTCGCCACGTACGTCTCGCCTCTCGGTAGTAGGCTACTCTGCTGTTTTTGACGAAGCTGCGCAACCGAATTGCACTTGAATATCAAAGTTTATTTGATATGCTTGCATTTTAAATATATTATTGTAATAGAATTAAACTATAGCATCTCTAAAAGTCATATGATTAAAATGTATTAAACAGTCAAATTTTGAAATTTTGCAAAAACTACTAATTTTACTCATTTTGTACTATGTTGCGCGACCGGAAGATATGAAACAAATGTATAATAAGTGCATATATATTGATTTTACATACTTTTAGTAGTTAATTAATGGTATAGGAACGCAATTAAAACCATCTGGCGTGCTTAAAAACATTATGAAAAATTAAGGTTTTTCACAATTTTTTGCTAACTTCGATGGCATTGCGCGACCGGAAGGCAAATTAATAAAAAAATAATAATTAGTGATTTTTTCACGTCTATACCAATGGCAACTTTTGCGCACACTAGCGATCTGAAATTAAAAAAAAAGTTTTTTTCGAACCACCCTAATGAGCATCAAGTCACGACTAAATCTGTAGAGAAATATGAAGTCAAATGAATAACCTTATAAAGAAATAAATTGATAAGCATCAAGTCACGACTAATCGGCAGAGAATTATAAAGTCAAATAAATAACCCAATAAAGAAATAAATTGATAAGCATCAAGTCACGACTAATCGGCAGAGAATTATCCCAAGTCAAATAAATAACCCAATAAAGAAATAAATTGATAAGCATCAAGTGACGACTAATCGGCAGAGAAATATAAAGTCAAATGCATAACCTAATAAAGAAATAAATTAATAATAATTGACGTTATCCTTTCTAAATATTGTCATCTAATTGACGAAAGTTTAGAATGAAGGTACGTGTATATTATTATTAACAACTATGTATGTCAGTCATCTTGCGACATTACCTCCATATAGAAACAGTCCTGACGTCTGCCTTTCTCGAAAAATATCACTGTGAACAAATAACTTCTGCTCTGGATGAATCCCCCCATGAAGCTAGGGATAAAAGCTTCTCAGTGATTCAACGCTAACAGGTCGATGCTCGTTATAAAGATTCCCTGCGTCCCGAAGAAAAATTCGTTATCACGAGTGGTCACTGTATCGAAAATTTAAAAATAACATATCATCAAAGGAAATCCCATTTGAGACTTTTTGTACTGGTCGTTGTAGTGAAACGGTTGCTATAATATAATCGTTAAGGCTGCTATGTACTAGCCCCATCAGATTCGCTCACCTCAATGTTAACCTATGGAGAAAATGTGTCCACGGATTGCCGACTTGGATTCAAAGATTTTTTTTTTTTTAATTGTACTCCGTCATAGAGAAAGAAATTTTACATGTGTGTACATTTTTTTTTTTTTTAAACATGCAATTAATATTTTAAAATTCAAATTATTCGGGGAAAAATCTGGTATAGTGTGTTTTAAAAGCTCATAAATTCCTTCGGTGGACGAAATTTATAAAATGAATCCTGTAGCGCTTTGCAGAAATGTTCAGGCTATATGACAATACCAATTTTATTGGATTATCAGCGTACCTGTAAATAGTCGACAAAAATATATTTTAAATAAAAAATTTGGGGGCAGCGCTTAACCCCCCTATAGAGAGAGAGCCATTACAATCCCTCAAAATGTCAATCCTAAGGGGGGGGGAATTCTCGAACTGTCAACTGGACTCCTCCCACTACAAGAGTCTGCAAGAAGAGGAAAAGGGAATTACGATTTTTTTCTTAGTACATAGCAGCCTTAAAACGAGAGTCGAATTGTATAGGATAATTGCCTCTGATGATTTTCAGAGGAAGAAAATCTACGTTTTACTGAACGTTTTTAACAGTGCTGCGTTTGAAATCGAGCGAATTCGAAATTTCCCACATTCGGGACTCACCGGCCAACCTCTCGATATCGCTTTTCCCGATCCCCAACTGGTCCTTCGTTTTTCAAAAAGATTATCTGTAAGGTTTACATAAGATTCGATTCACAATAATCGAACTTTTAGGTGAATAAAGTTAAGGAAGCCGCTTAAGATATGCTAATTGCGGCATACGCGGTTGGTATAAATACCGAGCAGCTAGATTAAAGAAACGAAGTGAGAGGAAGTGAAAGGAGCAGTAGAGCTGACGAGACGAAGTATCGAGCTGGAGCTAGGCTTAGAGTCTGGTTTAATAATAGTTGAGTTTGGCGAGCAGCCGCTCGAGGCATAGCTAGGTTGCTTCAAACCTACGCGAGTTCTTGTTAGGCCCAAAGTTTACGTGGCAGCACTGCTGGTAGACTTTTCGAAGTATTTGCGAGTATCCTCAAGTTATATTTTCATTGCATGAATAGTTATACCAGGAAATATATTGAATTGTATAAATGTTATATATACCTCGTACTAGTAGTACGTATGCTTTATGTTGAAAAGCAAAATATACATGTGCAAATATTTAAATAAACATTGTTGTTATGTAAGAACTGTGTTTGAATGGAATTATTTAGCGTGCCACTTCCAGATATACATACCCAAAGTTTGGGTAGAACTGCAAAAATCTCTATATATCAAGAACATGGAATTTTTTTTGCCACGTTTCGCGGAGCAAAGTCGGCATTATCAGAGGCGTGACGGGCACACCAACGGGGCGATTTTAGTAATTTAAAACAAATCGCGTGATGCTCCCTGTACCCTACCAGAGTTGTACGCGTTAAGGCTGAAGGGCACCACAGTACGTGACCTGTAGTTTATTTACTTTAACGATTTTTCCGTTCATGAAAGTATAACTTCATTCTGCGTTCGCGGAACGAAGCAAAAACTGCGCTATATACCTTTTGAAACTGGTATTATCAATCATTCTCCCCGTTAGGTTATTCATTTTACTTATTACTTCTCTACCGATTATTTGAGAATTAATGCGATTAATTACTCAGTATTAATTATTTTTTTACTGACTACCCGTTCTACAATTACATTTTCTATTACGCATTTGTTTCTTTTCCATGCGTTTTCTGGTAATACATTCTCTTTATCAAATGCAGATATTACACACAATTAGGATATTTATTTTACTTATTAATCCCTCTAAGGATTGTTTGATAATCAATCCTGATAATGGTTCTGTATTAATCATTTTTTATTGAATATACAGTTCTCTGTTTCTATTTTGATCCTTTACCCATGTGTTTCCTTTTGCATATGGTTTTTCGTGTTCTTCTCGCTTTCTACACGGGATTTCTAAATTAAGTTATTCGTTTGACTTTATATGACTCTACCAATTTATCGTGATTTCAGGTTTGTCAATTTAGTTCATTATTAGATTATTCATTTGGCTTTATATTTCTCTCCCTATTAATCGTGACTAAATGCTTATAAATTTATTTCTTTGTTAGGTTATTCATTTGAAGTTATATGACTCTACCAATTAATCGTGACTTCAAGCTTCTCAAATTATTTCATTATTAGATTATTCATTTGACTATATTTCTCTCGATATTAATCACGACTTGCTGCTTACAAACTTATTTCTTTGTTAGATTATTCATTTGATTTTATACGACTCTACCAATTAATTGTGACTTCAAATTTCTTCAATTATTTCATTCTTAGATTATTCATTTGACTTTATATTTCTCTCCCTATTTAATCGTGACTTAATGCTTATAAATTGATTTCTTTGTTAGGTTATTCATTAAACTTTATATGACTCTACCAATTAATCGTGACTTCAAGCTTCTCAAATTATTTCATTATTAGATTATTCATTTGACTAAATTTCACTCGATATTAATCACGACTTGAAGCTTACAAACTTATTGCTTTGTTAGGTTATTCATTTGACTTTATATGACTGACTCTACCAATTAATCGTGACTTCAAGCTTGTCAGTTTATTTCATTATTAGTTTATTCATTTAACTTTAGATTTCTCTCCCGATTAATCGGGACTTGATGCTATCAATTTTTATTATTTTTTATTGTAAATAAATATTTTTTACTTCAGTTTCAATTTCTATTTTGATGACCTCTCTCTTTTTACCAATGCACTTCCTTCTGTGTATGTTTTGTTGTGTTTTATCCCCTACCTAAAAATATCAAACATTTTTCCAGTAAGTTATTTATTAGACTTACTACTGCTCTACCAATTATTAGGAAATCGATGCATGGGAATTCCTTAATACTAATAATTTTTTGCCGATTTTACATTTTAACTCTTATATTCCGTGTTTCTTCTTCGGTAGACTGATTTTTCCATAGACTCATTCGCTTTTTCTGTCGGGCATGATATCTTGATATCATGAATGATATCTGACTCTCTCTAATTGTTAACATTACACACAATTTCTCCATTAGGTTATTCACTTTACTTATTATTACTCTGTTTAACTCCTCTCCATCATTAATTAATGCTCCTACTTACTAGAAATTAAAACCTTTATATGAGTTATTATTTTTTTCTATTCGTTTTCTAGTAGAACACTTGAGTCGAGAGCCAAACTCTAGATCAGGGGTGGCCAAACTGTGGATTTTAATCACTTTCTTTTGCGGATGCCTGCTAGAATTTCGGAGAATGATATATTTAATAAAAACATTAGAAAAAAAAACATAATTTAAAATTTCTTTTTCATAAAATATAACATTTTCTCGATTTTGGCTCTTCTAAGTACGTAGACATCCCCAAACGACTCTCAACGCTGTTTTATCTTGGCCATCCTTGCACGAGATCGTTCTATCGAGTTATTGTTCCAAAATTATTAACCTTTTCTTTACGGGGTGGGATAGCATGTATCCCAAGAATACAGGCCGAAGAATGAATATATATATATATATATATATATATATATATATATATATATATATATATATATATATATACATATATATATATATATACACATATATATATATACATACATACACATATATATACATATATATACGTATATACATATACATATATATACATATATATATACAGTTGGTTCTCTGTTTAACGACGCTCTACTTAACGACGATCTCTATTTAAAGACGATATTTCCCGGTCCCGGTCCCTCCGACGTAAAAAAATTCTATTTTAAGACGATTTTGTTTCTATTTAACGACGATTTTTTCTTACATGATAAACTTTTTCTTCAACATTTTATCTACAGGAGGGTTACTTTCTGTGGGGGAGTTTGGTTTCAATAACAGACCCGGAATTTCCTTTATTTTTGTTGCAATCATAGACTTGTTGCAGTGGAAAAAACCAGGGGAGGGGGGGGATTACTATTTCTCGGAAGATCGAACATTCTTCCCTGGTGGAAAGAATTTCCCCTGGATCGAATTTCTTAGTGCGGGAATCACTCTATTGTACCTACCATGTTGGCATGTGATTTACGAACTGTCCAAAAGCACCCCTCTCTCACTCCTTCTGGGAAGCACGTGTTCATGTTTAGGGAATTCATGGTTGTGTGTAGGAGCTCATTCCAGTACGAATACGAGGTGAGCAGAGCAAAATAGCATCAAAGGGAAAGCATCTTACGCTACACGAAAAAGTGAAAATTATTGAAAACTGGGAAGAAAGTGTTGGAATAACAAAAGTCCAATTCGCGAGACAATTTCAGCTACCCGAGTCTACTCTCAAATTTTTATTGACTGGATTAGAAAATTTGATGCAAAAATGCATCGAGAAAAGAGAAAAATTTTGCTTTTAATCGACCGATGCACTGCACATACTCCAAATATCCTTGGACATACAAATTTGACTATCCATTTCTTACCAGCTAATTGCACTAGCAAGTTGCAGCCATTAGACCTGGGTATCATTCGCAGTGTGAAAGCATACTACAGAAAGTCTTTAATTAGGACATTAATAAACAATTCGGCTGACAGTATAAAAATTAGAAAATTTACAATCTTGGAAGCAATGCACATGATAACATCAGCATGGAAAGAAGTTTCTTCATCCACAATAAAAAACTGCTTTCGCGTTGCTGGAATTCACAAAGAACTTGTAGTGGAACTGCAAAGTACGTATGTAGATATCAACAAAGATGACATTACCCCTGAAGAATGGAGAAGTCTTGTTGAAGCTGAGGATATTTCAGTTCAAGATTTCTACAGTTGTGATAAATATGTTTTAACAACAGATTTCAGAAATGTAGAACAAATTTATGAAGATATTGTAAACGAAAACACAGTGTCAGACGAA
>OU015490.1:17152994-17185494 GCA_907164885.2 Dolomedes plantarius
TTTTCTTTACAATTTGTTCCTTGAAATTGCCAATTCGTTGAGAAAATGTGGTGAAGGAGACGTGTTTCCTAATATTTCATCTGCATTGTATTTCCTTTCGAGTCTGTTCCCGGCATCTGTCAGTACATCAAGAAAGAACAACAGAAGAAATATTTTTCTGTATTTTATCTGCATTATAGAACAATCCTAGAGTTTGTTCCATGGATATAGCAATTAATTGAGAAAATGTGGTTTAGGAAATGTCCTTTTAATATTTCCTCTGCGATGTCTTCTCGCTGGATTTTATTTCTGACATCTGCCACTGTATACTGAACATACAACAAAGGAAATATTTACTTGCATATTATCCGTACCCTCTCTTCTTTGGAATTTGTTCCTTGCAATTACCAATTTATCGAGAAACTGTGGTATTGAAGACGTTTTCCTAATATTTCCTCTGCATTGCCTATCCTTTAGGATTTGTTCTCAGCATTTATCAGTACGTCGTGAAAGTGCGGCAGAAGAGATAATCTTCTATATTTAATCTGCATCCTCATCTCTTAAGAATTTGTTCCAGGCTTTGTTCCAATTAACTGAGAATATTCGATGAAGGAAATGTGTTTTTAATATTTCCCCTGCGTTGTCATCTCTCTGGAATTAGTTTTTGACATTTATCAGCACATATTGACAATACAGCAAAAGGAAATATTTCCCTGAATATTATCTGCTTCCTCTTTTCTTTAGAATTTGTTCCATACAATCACCAATTCATCTAAGATATGCGGTCCAGAAGACGCTTTTAAAATATTTCATCTGCATTGTCTTCTACTTAGAGATTGTTCCCTGCATATGCCAGTGCTTCGAGTAAATGCGGTAAAAGAAATGTTTTTATATTTAATCTGCATCATCCTCTTTTTACAATTTGTTCCAGACAATCAATTGAGAAAATATATAGAAAATGTTTTTTCTTATATTTCATATACATTTTCATTTCGTCAGAGTTTGTTTCATACCGCTGTCAGTGCGTCGAAAAACTATGGCAAAGGACATTTTTTTTTCAATATTTCTTGTCTTCTCTTAATCTGTCTTATCTTCTCTTGATGATTTTTGCCAGTGCACCGAGAAAACAAGGTAAACAAGGTAAAAGAGTAAAATACTTAAAGACAATTAATTGCCCATGACTTGAAAGAATGAGACAAAATAAATGCCATTTTTAACCATTATCTTTTCAACGGAAGCCTATCCTGTCAATCGCTAATTGGTTTGTTTGCCGAGCGCCGTAGTCATCTTTTCCTAAAAGACTTAAGAAAATATGGAATCATATTTTCATAAGTCCTTCATAATGCATTAAGAAAATATGGTAAAGCAAATATTTTCCCAATATTTATTTTCCGTTATTCTTCGTATTTAACAATACTTGTCACTGCACTGAAAATATAAGTCAAAATTTCTTTTTAATATTTAATCCGAAATTTCTTCTAGCTGGGAATATTTCCTAGCTATCGCTTTTCATCTAAAAAAAAATATTGTCTAGGAAATGTTATTCTAATATCTCGCTAGTCTTGTTTTTACCATGTTTTTATTACCCCGCTTTCTTGTTTTTTTTTTGTTTGTTTGTGTGTGTGTGTTTGTCCAGTTCAAATCTTGCAATCGAATTTTAACTAACTTCCCGACTAGCTAGATATTCGAAACTTTTAGAATAGCTCAGAACACGGTGACAATGCATTATTGTAATACTTTTAGCCATCTTTAAGCACAATTGATTTCATTTTCAGTTAATTTTGTTTTGTAGAATGGCGCAGCCATCTATCGACCGGGACGGAAATGACAAGTTAAACGCAAGTTAACTTCCAATTCCCGAGCTAAACGATTGATTACGCATTTGGTACCTCTTTATTACGCATTTGATCATTTTCTTTCAAGTTGATGGGATAATTCATCAAAAAAATTTTAAAAAAGTATTTATTAATACATAGAATTGTCAAGTTTATATGATTCAACAGAAAATTTAAAAACATGGTATATAAAAAGTTCTTTTTATCTTGTAATTATTTTAGCTAAAACCTCAGGCAATCCATAAATGAACCGGTAATATAAGTCAATGTTTTTATTCAGATATATCACCTGCATTTTCTGCTGTTGTTGTTGTCGTGTCTACGAACAGTACAGGAGGAAAAAGTCTTAGACGGAACCAAAAGCCTGGATAACTGCAGCTGCCAGATCAAATCTGTAGGCTTTAGAGGAGTTCTTGTAGTGCTAAAACAAGTTTGAAAAGGGGCAACCACAATGACTGAACAGTCAAAAGATGTGTTCTTGAGAAAGCTGGGTATCTGGACAATATCTACAGTTGATATAGGTTCTTGTACCGTCAGGGTGGATTTTCATACCCTTAAACTGATTGGTTCTTTGTGTAGCTAGAAGTAATTGTTCTGGGACATCTAAATTCCGAAATTAGTTGTTTCTTTATGGGGCTGGTTGGATAATCTGCACCTGGCCACTGCGTTGACATCTGCTAGGAGGGAGAAGTATGGGCCAAGTTCTGCGATATTGCACTAGCCAAAGAATAAAGGTGCTATTGCCTTAAAAGCAGTTGAACTTATACCTGTTGGTCCTCGGAAGGTATTTTAAATCCCTTCTACCACCCAATAGAAATTCAAGTGGAGGCATTCCCCGATCCGCCCCCCCCCCCCCGAGGACTCACCCTCTAGGGGTTACAGCCTCCCTCGAGGGACCTGCATTTCCTTCTAGATGGATATGTTTCTTGGCTATCGTTTTCCACATTTAAAAAATGTTGTCGAATTGCCAAGAAAATGTTATTCTCACTTTTCGTAAATCTTGTTTTTCAATTGAAATCCCTCGGATAACCAACCGCCCATGCATTGAGAAATATTGTCAAGGAAATATATTTCAAGAAATGTTGCCAAGGAAATATATTTGAGGTATGGTATATCCCTAGTATTATTTTCTTGTCCCAAATATATCGGGACAATCGATGATATTTTGAGAAAATGGGGTACAGAATATATTAACGGGTATCTTTTATGAAGAAAACCTATTTCATTGAAAGTTCTTCTACTATGACTTCATTAGGAAGTCAACCACATCGCTGTTCGCCTGGAAAATTTCTCTAAGGCTGTCGTGTACTATCCCTATTGGATTCGCTCACCTCCGTGTTAACCTACATGTCAAGTCGGCAATCGTCGGACACATTTTCTCCATAGGTTAACACTGAGGTGAGTGAATCCAATAGGGTTAGGGCACAGTAGCCTTAAATAAAGACAATACTGAAGCCGTGTAAGGGATTTCATGCTGTAGTTTTCCCCTTAATTCTCCAACCTGTTGTATAAGGTCGATGGATCTTTCATGATAGACGAGGAATGAACGTAGCTAGTCATCGTTTCTTCAAAATAGGCTATTCACCAAATCGCGTTTTGACCCTAACTTACCGTGTGCGATGCTTAACAGGAAGACAAAATTCTGCGAGGATAAACTTGCTCAACCAGGTATAAATCTTGTGGAATCCGCGTAAATCGATTATTTGACCTACCTGAGAAATCGTTAGCTCATGATTGAAAACTGTTCGTGCAATATTTAAAGAGTTGATTGGTACATCATGCTAGGTTACACTACTCAACTATGGAGTGTTATTTTTGACAGTTCTGGATGTCTAACTTACGCAACTCGATTGAGTTGGTTTACCAATTTTCCTCATCATTACATTATTTGTGCAATATTTAACAAGTTAATTGGTGCATCATGCTAGGTTATACTGCTTGCTTTACAGTGGTTTTTTTTATAGTTCTCGTGGTCTAACTCAAGCAACTCGATTGGGTTGGTTTACCAATTTTCCCCATCGTTACATTATTTGTGCAACATTTAACGAGTTAATTGGTGCATCATGCTAGGTTATACTATTTTTTTTTACAGTGTTATTTTTTACAGTTCTTGGGATCTAACTCAAGCAACTCGATTGGGTTGATTTACCAATTTTCCTCATCATTACATTATTTGTCAATATTTAACGAATTGGTTGGTACATCATGTTAGGTTACACTAGAGTGTTACTTTTTGAATAGTTCTGAAAGTCTAACCTAAGAAACTGGATTGAGTAGGTTGACCAGTTTTCCTGATCATTATATTGTTTGCGAAATACTTGACAAGTTAATTGTTACATCATGTTAAGTTACACTACTCTCTTTTAAAGTGTTTTTTTTATGGTTCTTGTTGTTTAACTCAGGTAATTCAATTAAGTTAGTTTACCAATTTTCACCATCATTACTTTGTATGACCCGGTCGTAAGCAAGTAATTTACAAAGTGATCTATTTTCCCGCCTGTTTGTCTTTTCTCACAAAGAAAACAGCGTAATAAGCACATTGTATAGATATCTTTTTACAATTTTATTTTCATCAAACTAATGCAACTTTTCGCCGTAGAGAAAAAAAAAGAGACATAAGATTGCATAAGATTGCATCCTTCTTGCACAAGATTCGTCACAGCCCATATATTTTGTACCTGGAAGTTTGAAGGACGCAATCAGGGGTTTAAAATGCTGTTCAAACAACTTCTCCCTCGTTAAAAAAACTGGAGACATTTCAAAGAGACGTGACAGCGGGTTGTTTCTCCTTCAGCACAGGATAGCTCATGAGAATAATAATTCTTCTCCTGGTGCTGTCGTAAGGTCACTCGCGCGTGCTTGGCAGGTCTCCACCCAAGCGGGTTAATTGGTTGGAAAGGGGTGGTGGTGGGAAACGTCGTCTTGTAACAGTTTGTCACAACTCACTACCCTACCTTTTGTTTGCGTAAACTTGTGTATAACGTGACGCAGTGGTGTCGGAAGGAAGCGGCTTTCGATTCGCGGCAGACGATTTACTGGATGCCACGGAGTCGCAAACGATAAAGATCGGGCCCCAAAACAATTGGTTGTTGTCTGGGGAGTCGCGATCTCTTCGTTCAGAAATTGTTGGCGAGGTTTTGGGGCGGTGTAAAATATGGAACTGACCTCATTCCAAACTGGTGGAGGTAGACCTGCGTGGAATCAGGGGAGCGGATTCCTTCTGTATGAGGCTCGGCAGAAAAAACTTGCTTCGAAATGTCGAGGAAGAAGTCGCGAGGATAAAGCTTTAAGTCGCAGACGATGTCCTTATAACTCTGAACTGCGTGACGAATCTCGTGCAAGGACGAATGCATCTTATGCTATCTTATCACCTTTAAAACTCTTTCTTTGTTTAATGAAGGTAAACATTCAGAAAGAGTTCCTTTCAATGTTAAACCAAATCTCATTCTAAGCATGTGTACCGGGTGGTCATAAAGAAACTTAGCCGATATATGGACCTCTAGCGGTCGTTCCGTTTAACTTATTGAGATGAGATTTCAGATATAGTTATTCAGAGGTATGAGCTCGGTATTCTGAGAACGGCAACCAAGTGGCGCTCATGGTTACGGTTATAGGTATAGAAAATCGAAATTTTCAAATAGCAACGCCCACTTTTTCCCGTCGCAAAATACTCAGCGCATGCGAAAACCCTAAAGAGCGTTGGAACGGTACCTTTATCACAAAAAACGGACGCGTTATGCACGCACTAAAAACAGCTCTACGAACGGCCAACAAAGACACGATCGGGGAGCACGGAGGAAATTTGCATATGACAGAGGCTAGAAACCAATCACAGGACGCCGTTCGCCAGATATTCAGCGTAGAAAACCGATAAAAAGCTCTTTGATCGTGTTTTTGTTAGCCATTCGCAGAGCTGTTTTTTTGTGCGGGCATAACGCGTCCGTTTTTTGTGATACACGTACCGTTCCGACGCTCTTTAGGGTTTTCGCATGCACTGAGCATTTTACGATGGAAAAAAAAATGGGTGTTGCCATTTGAAAATTTCGAGTTTCTGTACCTATAACCGTAACCGTGAGCGCCACTTGGTTCCCGTTCTCAGAATACCGAGCTCATACCTCTGAATATCTATATCTGAAATCTCATCTCGATCGGTTGAACGGAACAGCCGCTAGAGGTCCATATATCGGCAAAATTTCTTTATGACCACCCGGTATATTTAATTATATATATATACACATGAGATACACATGGAGGAAAGGAAATATAGAACGCATGATAAATCACTCTCTTCCAGACATGGTGTACCACAAAAAGGAGGAGAAAATTCAATAAATCGGTCAGTTTCGTAAGTCAGATCATCAACTGGCGTCAAACTGGCGGTCAAACTCATATTTTTCCTCCCCCCTCCTCCCCGGAAAGAAAGGAAGAAATTTCCATAGAATATTTTTTAATTAATTTCCCCGTTTCCTCGGTTGAAACTTCCATATTCATCCTGTTATATCCGACAAATTCTTTAACTAAGCAAATGACGGTAAATGAAGTAAAAATGACCATCAAACCAACGTAATCCATCAACTCTTACTTGATGGGAACTGAACGATTGGGCTGGACGACCGCCTTACGCTGCGATACTGGCCAATGAGAGACTAGACATGTAGAGGCATGGATTATTGAAAAGGGGCCATGACGTCGCTTATGGAGAAAAAAAAAATTCGTTCTAGAAAATTAAATCTAAAAAAAAAAAAAAAATGCCATCATCAGAATGACATTTTATCTTCGCAAATAAATTAGAAAGCAATTTCGGGAAGTACCTCGGGATAGAAACTTTCTCGAAGTAGGAGTGGAGATTTCCGTATAAATAGGAGTTAGATGGTTTTTACTTACTGTGTAATCTAATCGATGCTTTCAAAAGCATTTTGATCAAGGCCACGTGCGGAAAACGAGATTTTAGTCCCTCCTTTACTGACAGAGACCTTTTAGATGTCAGATAAAAACATTTACAGTCTCTCTTTTTTGTTTTTAAGACTGCCCGGTAGTCTTCCTGTTTGATACGCTCAGCTCAAAGTTATGGAAAAGATAGTTTCCAAAAACGGTCGACTTGGATTTTGAAGTTTTCTTTTTCAAGGCTGGTGTGTGCTAACCTTATTGGATTCGCTCACCTCTATGTTAACCTGTGGAGAAAATGTGTCCAAAGATGGCCGACTTGGATTAAAAGATTTTTTTTAAGGGGACAGTGGACTTTCAAAATTGTGAAATTTGTCCAAAAATTCGATATTTTTATTTTATTGAATTGTGAAACTACGGACGAGTAGGAATGTGTTGCAAAAAGAATTTTTAATTTCTGTGATTACATTCCTACTTATAGGCATTCGTATTTAATTTTGATATTATGTGGTTACTAATAGCAATAACTTTAAATGCGTTTTTCTCAAAATAAAAATTTCCATGTCATACGAATATTCAAACTGCTCCGGGCGCATTTCTAATGATCGTATTGCTTTTAAATTTAAGTTTTATATACTTAACTGTATATCAAATAAATCTTATTGAAAATAATTATGCTTCGTAGCTCAGAATTTCTAAATTTTGTACTCGAAAAGGTGATTTATAGGTATTTTGCGTCACAAAAAGGGTGTTTTTACTATTATTATTTTTTTCTATTTATATTTTTAATGAATGCTTAAAATAAGCGATAAGTTTCATTGTTAGTTCTATAAGGTATCCTGTAAATAAAAATTACCATATTATGTGCAAAAGAAATGCCCATGGGACATTTTTAATGAGGCCAATTTTTGATATAACTCATAATTCATAATTCATAAATTATGAATATTTCATCATTAAATTTTAACCACTTTTACATATCTATGGTACTAATCACATTTCAAATTTCACGCAAATCCATTCAAAACAAAAAAAGTTAGGTTTGAAGGTACACTGTCCCCTTAAATTGTACTCTTGTATTAGAGAAAGAAATTTGACACCTTGAGGCATTTTTCATTTAAAAAATAATGCAAATAATATTTTAAAATTTAAACTATTCCGGGGAAAAAAATCTGCAAAAGAATTTCATCATCCCGATTTTTCTCCTTAACGGAGATTTGAGGAAGAACAGTACAATTGTTTGGAATGTAGGAGCCGTCTGAATCAATTTCAGAATCTGACTCCTCAATCTGCGACAGTGCGAGAGAGACAAAATGTCTGGTTCGTTGTGAAACAGGAGGAATTCTTCCACCCATGCTAGCTACAACAATAAAACAAAGATCTTAGAAATAGAATGCATGCAGACTGACAGATAATTAGTACGGTACAAGGTTTATCGGTCATACAGACCGGCAAAAATTTAAATAGGCTCAAGGCTTGTCGGTCCAAAAGACCGACTATGTTTTACAAAGATTAAATTTGCCGACAAGCTACGATCGGGCGAAAATCTCCGATGTGTTGTACTCGAAGGTCAGGACCCGATTGCAGAACTCGCAAACCCCCAACAGTCTGATCACCTCCACTCCACCCTTCAGAGCAGGTGCAACAGCGGTCTTCTAGAGAGATGAGTCGGAGTAAGGGTTAAATTTATTTTTTGAGAGATACTCATAAATTGTAACGTCGTAGTTGCCAAAAAAAAAAAAGAAACTACTAAGGTGAATAAATTTAAAGACAGCTTATATTACAAATCTATATATATACAGAGGCTGTTCACACATTTTTTAGACGATGTAAATTGTATTCACAAAACTAAATTACATAAAATTCTTGTGTTTTAAATGTTCTATTTGACATCCCTTATTCTGAACTATCTTTCGACACCGCAATTTCCAGGATAATAATGCCTTTTGAAGTGTCAGAAGAGGTATTCTTTCCCATTCCTCCTGAACAGCTTTCCAGAGTCCTGTAAGGGTTGTGGGACGACGTTTGGATAATGCAGATTTTAAAAGTCCGAAAGCACAAAAATACATAGGTGATACATCGGGAGATTTAGTAGGGATATCAGTGAAGGGTATGGCCTTGATGCCAGTTTTTTGTTCCATTTCTTTTAGGAAATTTACAGTGGATTTTGATGTGTGACTGCTAGCTTTGTCCTGATGGAGTCTCACAGATTGATGGCACTGTGGGTAAAGCGATGGTATTTCATTCAGAAAAATTGACGATAAAATATGTTCATGATAGTATTTGGAGTTAATATTGACATTATTTTACACTCTCTTTATTTTTAACTTGCCATTATAAGAAAAACCAGCAACAACCATGAATCCCTTAGAAAAACTTTCTTTCGATTCTTTGAACCATGTACTTAAATTTTTTTCTCCCCTTTTATGATAATAAATGGCTCTTTTTTGTTGCATAATATTTTTTGTTGCAATCATTTACATACACCCATGATTCATCTATTGTGACAATTGTTTTCCATTTTTCTTTGGATAAGTGTTTCTCATATAGAATTCTGTAGCGTGTCCTGCGTTCAGCGATATGATTTGGAAGAAGACGATGCACATTGCGTTTTTTCGCTTTCTTAAGATTTAAATCAACGTTTATCATTTTGTTTACAGTGGACACCGAGCATTTTAATGATTTTGCAACTGTCCTTTGACTAGGGGGATTTTCTTTTAACATTAAACAACGTACCTTTGCAATAGTCGAAGATATCCGTTTTTTCCTTGGATACTTGTTTGGAATTTTTGTCCCACTTGAGGCTCCAATTTGACGTTTTTCCTTTCTTGTTGACGATATTACCTATCGACGCTTTAGATATCACAAAACCATGACTCTCACATCGTTTTTGGATAACGGAGTATGCATATTTCTCTTCGGAAAGAGCATAAATGTAGCCTTCGAACCACTGCTTTGTTAAAAACACCATTTTGAATAAAAACAAAACTTTCAAGCCGCAGACGGTAATTTTGACTTTTAAAAACATAGTACAATTGCAATTATTTCTTTTGCAGCAAACGATTTTTTATTATCTCTTACCAAAATCGTCTAAAAAATGTGCGAACAGCGTCTGTATAAAAGAGAATGTTTCTTTGTGTGTCCTTTATACGTTCCCGAACGGTCCATCCGATTGAGATGAAATTTTGTGCAGATGTTGTTCTCACTCCCGCGGGAAACACTGGGGGAGTAAGACACCACTAGCACCCCTAGGGGGACAGGAGGCACATATAAAAGTAATCGAAAACGACTAATATTAGTGTCGAATCCATAGTTTTTGGGGTCGCTGAGATTAATAAGGACACTTCCGATGCCGTTTAAGGGCAAGTTCAGCCCCCATCAGCACTGGGGGGAGGCGAGGTGGGAGAAAGAAGGGCTGAATATAAAATGTCCAAAATGACCGAGAATAGTGTCGAATCCATAGTTTTCGGTGTCGCTGAGATGAATAGGGACATTTCCGATGCCGTTTAAGTAAGAGTTCAGCCCTCCTCAGCATTGGGGGGGGGGAGGCAGGGGGAGAAAGGGTGAATATCAAATGTCCAAAATGACCGAGAGCAGTTTCGAATCCATAGTTTAGGAGTCACCGAGAGGAATATAGGGAATTAAAAATGTTGTTTATAATCAAGTTTTGAGTTAAATTAATAATAGAGTGAATTTGTAATTTTACTTTATCATTTGTATACTGTATTTACTTTTAAATACCTGCAAATTAAATTACTGAAATTTTACACTATATGTAGAATTCATTCTTTTTCCTGTGTAATAAAAAAATTGACATAAATAAATATCCGGGCAACGCCGGGCAAACAGCTAGTATTTACATAAAGTATATACACTGGTCTCAAGACTCCATCAGTTTTTCACCGAGAGCAGAGCTCGTTCTAAGCAGTCGCCGGAGGTTTCCTTGGAAACTCCCCTTGAGATGACGGTGTTGGTTTTTCCCGCTCCGTCACTCGCTGGATGACCTCTCTGAGGACACACACACACACATATATATATATGTGTATATATATATATATATATATATATATATATATATATATATATATATATATATATATATATATATATATACACACTCACTTCCAAAAGTTAAGCACGGAGCGGTAAAATACGAAAAAATGGACAAGTAGTGCTTTGATTGACATGAAATGCTGCAGGTAAGTAGCTCTATGTTTATTCATGAAACAAAACAAAGAATTACATACAGAGATAAAAAAATATTGAATTTTCATAAATTATAAGATGACGTCATATTTGCGTTATTAACAAAATGATGTTTAAATGCAAAACAAACAACAAAAACCGATATTAATAGGGTATGTGAGCACCCCTCACCTTCATACAAAGTGTACAGCGTGTGATCATGCTTGTTACGAGGTGATGAACCACCGCAGAGTCCCGTAATCGCCATTCCTCCTGTAGGGCAGTTTCTAATTCTCTGAGAGTGGCTGGAGGTGGGAAACGTCTCCATACAGCACGGCCGAGGGCATCCCAAATATTTTAAATTGGATTAGGGTCTGGCGAGTAAGCCGGCCACTCCATACGCGTAATCCCCTCCTTCTCCAGAAAGTCGTCAACGATGGCAGCTCTATGGGGACGGGCATTATCGTCCATTAAAATGAAAAAGGACCAACTGCTGCAGCGTACAGTTTCACAGTGGGGTCTAGGACTTCATCTCGATACCGTCCAGCCATCCCAGAACCTCGCCTGTAGATGTGCAGGTCGGTGCGATATCCCAATGAAATCTCTGTCCAGACCATGATGCTTCCACCGCGGAATGCGTGATGTTCGGTGATGTTCTAGGGACGATTGCGTGTGCCTTGTTCCCTCCAGGCCCTAACACGCTTATCATCGGGTTGGAAGGCAAATCTGGACTCATCTGTGAACATAACGTTGTCCCAATCAGACACAGTCCAATTCACATGCTGGCGGCACCACTTTAATCGTGCCCCTCTCGATTGGACGGATAAAGGAAGACAAACTTGTGGTACCCGGGCATAGAGACCATTCATGTGTAGCCTTCGACGAACAGTAGTGGCAGATATCGTCTTACCAATGGCCTCTGCAACCATAGATGTCATACGTGTGGAGGTCGATCTTTGATTCCGCTTGGCTACAACAGCAATATATCGATCTTCCGAGGGGGTCGTAACCCTTGGACGACCGCATACAGGTCTTCGGACAACTGTTTGGCTGGTTTGGAATTGTTCCCATAATCGTGAAATGACGGAATGAAGAGGGCCGAAGAAAAGAGCAACATCTGTGATAGACTGTCCCGCTTTAAAGCGTTCGAATGTCCGCCAGCACTCAGAATCTTCCATTCGTCTTCTGGAAGCCATAGAAACACGTCTAGCGCGAAAACAAAGCGTACGAATGTTCTAAAACCTTTTATCAGCACTTACAGGCAACTCCTGTAACCCTTCACAATGCCGATTTCTTATACGACTGCCTGTTTTGTATATTTCTCGACGCGAAACCGAGATTGGCTGTTATCTAACATATTTGCATACTTCCTTCTACCTTTGCAGCAAATTTCAGCTTATTTAATTCAGATTGGCTTACGAAAATTAACATTTTGCTCTCCGTGCTTAACTTTTGGAAGTGAGTGTAGCTATAACTTTGATGATTGGGCCTATTCATTAGACAAGCCGCTCACAGTTTACTTAAGTGAGATTTAGTTTTAATAAATCTGCAGAAGGATCTTAACGACGGGTCATCTTTGGAACAGCATATATATATATATATATATATATATATATATACATACACACATATATATATACACTGAAGTGCCACTGAATTAGGGATACCTACCTAGTAACGAGTTGGGCCTCCTCTGACCTTGATAACGGGTGCCACACGACGAGGCATAGATTCAACAAGTTTCTGGAAACGTTTCACGGGATTGGCTTGCAAAATATTGGCTAAAGCTGTCCATAATTCAGTAAGGTTCTTTGGTGCTGTGTGATGGCCTTTCACGCCTTGTTCCAAAACATCCCAAAGATGCTCAATAGGATTTAAGTCTGGGCTTCTAGGTGGCCAATTCATGACAGAGAAGTCAGAGGAATGCTCATCCAACCTTCCAGTAGCCAACCGGGACTTGTGAGAGGTACAGTTGTCTTGCTGGAAAACTCCATTACCGTGCGGATAACAGAACAGCATAAACAGATGGAGGTGATCACCCAGCAACTCTACGTACCGAATTGCATTGAGGGAGGTTGGTACATGCACCAAAGATCCCAAACTGTGCCACGAAAAAACACCCCAGACCACGATTGAGCCACCATGTCCTTGTACAGTTCCAGCCAGGCATGCAGGATCCATGGCTTCATGAGCCTGACGCCTTATTCTTAGCCTCCCGTCGGCGTTAAGTAGTCGGAATCGAGACTCATCACTCCATGCTACTCGTTTCCAGTCCTCTACACTCCAGTCTCTGTGCTCTCTTGCCCAGGCAAGACGTGCAGCCCGATGGCGAGTATAGAGCAATGGTACTCTCGTAGGTCGACGGCTCCCGAAACCCATACGGTGAAGCGATCGTTGCACAGTCCGTTTACTGACTGTACGACTGGCACCGTCATTAAACTGGGTGGTAATTTGAGCTAATGTTTGGCTTCGCTGGCTACGTACAATACGCCTGAGCCGTCTCTCACCACGCACTATCAAGGCTAATTGTCCTTTGCAGTTTGCCCGATCGCTATTTTTTTTCCACCATCCATGTATTCTTGGTATACTCTTGACACTGTCGACCTTGAAAATCCTAGCTGTCTGACGATTTCGGAAATTGAATGCCCCATGCGTCGCGCACCTACGATTTGTCCGCGATCGAAGGCGTCTAAATCAGGCAGTTTACCCATACTGGCAATTCCAACAACTAATTCAGAACAACCACAGTACGCGCTATATATGCAGTTACCACAGCACCCTCACTTGCGCACACGTGATGCGCAGCGCTACACAATTTGCATAGGCTTTGCTATCCCTAATTCAGTGGCACTTCAGTGTATATATATATATATATATGTAGGTCAGGAATTGGTCGAGTGGGATTACAAACGAAACAGCACATTTATTACGTCACAGGTAACATATAGTATTTACAGAAAAATTAATAACAGTTATATCTTGAATACGTCTTAGGAATAGTTTCTTTTTAAACAATAAAAACCGTCGTTTAGCATTGCACCTAACATTATACACAAGTCCGTCTTTACTGGATTAAATTTCCGGTCTCGTCTGTCCGGCACAAGTCAAAGTTCACTCCAAGCGGGGCGAAAGCTACGTCAGCAGCATGACGTCACAGGAGAACACATTATTGAAGAATGGGGTGGAGGAAGGCGGCTCGCTCTACAATTATATATATGTATATATACATACAAAAGAGGTAAGCAATGATAAGAAATCCCACGTTAACAACCCGCGGTAGTTTCGTTAGAAGAGACTACTTGAATTTTTTTTTAACTCGAATAGCGGCAAGATAGATCTTCTATGTTTTAATCTTTAACCCTTTCAGAGCTATAGACCCGTAAAAGCGTCTCGCAAGATCGTTCACCGTATGCTACAATCCCATTTATGGGTCCTCGCACATCCAATCAATTTGGGTTATGAGCGCATGCATGCGTGCGATACCATCCATACTCGTGTGCCCAGTGATAAAGGGGAAAATATGTTGTAGCAAGATGGCGTTTTGAAGTTGCGCTTGTGGAATACTTTACTAGAATTTTTCATTGGGCTTTTATACACATTTATTGCACATTCGTTCAGTGATCGAGTTATGCTTTTTTTTTTACTGCGAATTTTGAGATTATTACTAAAGGCAAAATCAATAGATTTTTCATCCAGATTCCAAACTTATTTCACCCACCCTGGGCTTTGTCGTAAAAAAAAGGCAGACCAAAGCGCATCAAACAGCGGTGAAAGGGTCAACGATGGACTTAAGAAACAAGTTTTGCACTATTTATAGTTTTCCTGCCAATTTTTTATGGAATTTCTTCAGCAGTACTCAATACTTTATTGGATATTCATCTGGTACGTAACTTTTTATGTCCTCCTATCTCTTATTGATGAGAGGTTTTATGGGAAGTCTCTAGCTGGGTAAGCGTATATATTAAACAAAAACAATTTTACCCCTCTGTGTGTTTAAGCCTGCTTTTTCTGTCTCTTTATTTTAGATTGTAAAAAAATGTTTCTGGTGACCTGTTGTGTATCATAGATTGGTATTCCAAAAGTTGGGCCGTCTGACACACTTTTGAACGCCAAATGAAGGACGGAATAACACGTCACAAACACTTTTCGAGTTGAAAGTATGCGATCCTGATGTCTAGTTCCAACGCATTCATTGCACCCTACGTAGCAACTTAGTTGCTATGTCGAGCATTTGAGGGGTTGAATACCTGCCGGTGAATAATCTTAAGTTCTGGTCCACGCCCAGCTGGTAAAGATATAAAAAAAAATTCATGTTCTCGTTCCAGCAGGTGAACGCTTTGTTTAGATCATTTGGAATGCAAAAGACATTTCCAGGGAACTGCTTTCCACTCTAACGGTGGCAAGAATGCAAACACTGCGCCCGCGAGCGATCAATCGTTTGGAAAACTTTCTGCTGCCGTCGGATCGCCTATTTCACATGGGCCAAATGCGATAAATTTCTTGTATTGTCGGACTCTTGGCACGCGCTTGCAAAGCACGCATTGTTCGCTCCCCAGGCAAATGGCAGAAAAGCCTTAAGAGTGGCTTCCAGTGTGGTAAGAACGAGGTAAAAATTCCTATGGGATGCACAACGTCTCCTAGATATACGGGCTGACGCATCAGATATTTTGTTGGCCGATGTCTGCCGGAGAAGTCGCTGTTTGATCTGATTCTTATCTCTTTCGCGACGGCAGTTCCGATCACGCGCTTTCCTCTGAGGCCGGAAGTTTTTCTCGTGAGCGTACCCTCCAGGCCGGCGGACTTTTAAGAGCTAAGCCTAAAGTTACGAAAAATTCCGAAATAGCAACATTTACAAACAAATCTATTTATTTAAGCTATATATGGGTTACTTACACATTCTTTTATTATTTTTCCACTAAAAAATTTTTGTTATACAGTTTAAAATATTTTTCGCTGGGACATAATGTCGAAATCCTACTCTCCCTTTCCACAGTAAGATACTTTCATCAACTGATATATTCCTATCAGGAATATATCCAGAATATGTCAATAATATATCAAGAACTCTGAAAGTTTTGAATGATTAAATCTAAAAAAGGTTTAATTTTTTCAATCTTTTTGGCATTAGTAGAAGTGAAATGCAAGTATCGAAGAATTTCGATGCGGTGGTCCCGACTCATAACCTTACTGAAAAAAGGTTTTGCAATCATTGGATTCGTTGAGTAGTACATCTTAATTTTTGGTTTTTTCACGGTACCCATTAAAATTGTCAAAGCAAATTAAACAAATATTTCTTCTTTAGTTACAGGCAAAAATACTTCGAGGATAAACTCTGTTCACTTTCCGGATTTATGAACCTCTCATACGCATTAATTTGGTTAGTATAATATAATACGCATTAATTTAGTTATTAAATCCATTACAGTTTCATCAAAAAAACATCTGAAATAATACAATTCATTTGATACAGCATCATCGACTTTTATTCCGCATGCCGCTGTGAATGTTAGTAGAGTTAAATCCCTTACGGGAGAAGACCACAAAGAAGTACCGTCCCGCGATATACTCAGAATAGAAATGTCTGATATATCTTCATAATCACTCTGATCTCCGTGTTCCAAATAAACAGATTCACCCGACGAGATTTTTGTATCACTGTCACTACTTTCATTTTCAGACACATTTCTTATCAATTCAGAAATTTCGTCTTCTGTTAAATATTTTCTCCTTTTCTCCATATTAAATCATCAAAGGAAAGAAATCTCACTGCAACAGAATCTGATTCTGACTCAAAACCCATATACCCAATGCTACAATCCCACCGCAAAAGAAAAATAAACAAAGATATCTCGTAAACAAAGACCACGTGCAAAGTTAAAATGCCCTACCCGCTGACAGCCAAACGCAATACATCCATTCCTCCGTTTGTTTACATAAAACGATAGACCGCATGTGATTCATACTAGTCTTGTTTTCGAATAGAAGGTCCCAACTACGTGTACTCCAAATTTCATAGACATGCGGTGCCATCTTGTGCCCCAAAAATTAACTAATAAAACGTTCCGAACTACTGACACGTATAGGTGACGATCGGCCAGAAACGCGGATAGCTGCTGTCACGTATAGGTGACGATCGGCCAGAAACGCGGATAGCTGCTGTCACGTATACGTGACGTTCGCCGCGAAAGGGTTATAGGAGAGTATTTTTCTTAACCCTTTGAGGGGTACCGT
The DNA here is from genome assembly GCA_907164885.2 of Dolomedes plantarius. Taxonomy (NCBI): domain Eukaryota; kingdom Metazoa; phylum Arthropoda; class Arachnida; order Araneae; family Dolomedidae; genus Dolomedes; species Dolomedes plantarius. The sequence goes on from OU015490.1 coordinate 17,170,109, forward strand.
TTGCACAGTGCAAACGCCTAAATCTAGTCTTTTTTCGCTTGCATTCAATGTATTCGAGTTAAATGAGCAGAAAAATGGTTAGTACTGCCATCTGTTATCAGTTTAAAGAAGTAAAAACATTTTGAAACCTTTAACTTCCTAAAATCCACAATATTCCTAATGTTCCACGGCCTGACGTTGTTGAACTATCTACTTCTAAACCCGTAGCCGCCTCTTTGTTTTCATTGTGGATTTTAAGAAGTTGTGCTTTGCAGTTCCAAACATTACAGTCGAACCCCGTTATAGCGAACCCGATATATAACAAACTCCCGGATATAACGAACGAAAATTTTGGTCCCGCCGCTTTCCTATTGTATTTAATGCTAATCTATCCTTTTATAGCGAACCTCCGAAATCTTAAGAATCGGCTACGAACCTTTTTTTTTCCAGTCGACTGCTGATTTTTTGTTTTTTAACTTTTAAGAATGTTGAAGTTACAACGAATGTTGAAGAAGAAGAAGATGAAGATTTACGTATCGCGATGTGGATAGAAAAGCACAAAATTTCATCCTTCTCAGATTGTGCTATATATATATATATATATATATATATATATATATATATATATATATATATATATATATATATATATATATATAAATATATATATATATATATATATATATAAATATATATATATATAAACATATATATATATATATATATATATATATATATATATATATATATAAACATATATATATATATATATATATATATATATATATATATATATATATATATATATATATATATATTCATTCTTGGACCAGTATTCTTGGGATACATGCTATCCCACCCCGTAAGGAGTTACGGTTAAAGGTATACGAGGATCTTGTCTAAATGAGGATATCAATACATATATTGGACTTGAGACATCGAGGAATGTAAATGTGTTTCAGGCCACATGCACGGCTACGAAGTTATTCTCGCACATTCGCCGCTGTTGGCAGGCCTCCACCGACCGCAAGATATTTTAATTGACAGGCAGACAGACGCTCAACACATAAAACGTCTCACCTGTTGTTCCTGGAGAATCGGGACAGATCTCTCCCTGCTCGCTTTTTTTTCTTCTTTTCTTTCGTGGGTCAAGTTCAGTTCTTGAGCTGGCGTAGTCGTTTTTCGGTTTCGTTTCGTTTTTTGCGTTTTCGCAGAATTGCATCTTCTTTGTTGAGTCACGATTGCAATAAATTATCGCGGGTTTCAGCCTGGGTCTTCTCACGTTCATTATTAATAGGGATGTTTTGGCAACATGGATGTATTCGAAACAAGGGTTGAATCGGGGGATTTCGGGTTCAGTTCCTTCCGGAAAGCTGAGGCTGAAAAGACTGTTAATAGATCCAACGAAACTATAAATATAGATAAATAGGGGCTTCCGTGTGTGTATAAAGAAAAGATTTTTTTTCTTGATGTGACAATGGTGTCTTGTGTATACCTTGTTGTTAGCAGTACAGAATGAAAAAACATTATTTCAGGAAGTCTCTTCTAACGAAACTACCGCGGGTTATTAACGTAGGATTACTTATCGTTGCTTACGCCTTCGGCGCCTCATCATTTTCGTACTTTTCTGTTTAACTGTTTATTGCTTGTCCAAACGATACAGACTGGGTTTGGTGCACTGCGAAAACTATAACTTGACACGACGCTGAAATTTTGCTCTCCGGAGGTCCGGTATGGAGGAACGTAATCCTACATTAATAATTACAAGATGAAAAGAACTATTTATATACCATGTTTTTAAATTTTCTGTTGAATCACATAAACTTGACAATTCTATGTATTAATAAATACTTTAAAAAAAATTTTTTTGCTGAATTATCCCATCCACTTGAAAGAAAATGAAGTTAATTAGAAGTTAACGTGCGTTTAACTTTTCGTTCCCGTCCCGGCCGATAGAGGGCTGCACCAGTCTACAAAACAAAATTAACTGCAAAAAGAATTCAATGCTGCTTAAAGATGGCTAAAAGTATTAAAAGAATGCATTGTCATCGGGTTCTGAGCTATTCTAGAAGTTTCAAATGTCTAGCTGGTCGGGAAGTTAGTTAAACATCGATTGCAAGATTTGTATGGGACAAACACGCACACAAACATGAAAGCGAGTTAATAAAAACATGGTAAAAAACGGTACTTTCCCATTATACCGACCCATCGCCAACCTCTTGGCTCGGAAAAGCCGGTTAATTTCCTCTTCCATTGACCTGTCGCCAAAGCAGGTGACTCTTGGCGAAACCCGGGATTCATCCCTGGAACATCTACTTTTTGAAATGGCCTTGTCTAAAGTGAATACGTTATGGTGAAAATGGATCAATCTAAAGTGAATGCGTTGTTAAAAGTAAATAACTTTACTTACATTTACAACGGTTATCCAGTTCTCTCCAAGTGTTTAGTCCTGGCACTATTTATCTACACAGATTGCTGGAGAGGGTACGGAAAAAGACCTCGATGAACGCGGGATAGATACATTTGATTGTTAATCGTAAATGCAAATTTGTAGATCTCCACACTAGCGTCCATACCCAAAACATCGAAAGGTTGTGGGGTTCATGTAAGTGGAGAAACAGACAACAACGGAGAACGAACGGATCACTTTGAGATTCGTTCCTCGCAAAGTTCATATGGAGGCACACTTTGAACGAAGATCCTCTTGTAGCAATGTTGAAAGGAATTTCGGAATTTATCGATATATAAATAATTATCGATAAATATATTATATATTATATAAATAGTTATCGATATATAAATAATTACAAGATAAAAAGAACTTTTTATGTACCACGTCAAACACCGTTACGCAAAAATGCAAGAATTGAATGCGATCGAAGCGCCATCTTGCGGAATTTTTTCGGCTACAAGTATTAAAAGAATGCATTGTCATCGTGTTCTGAGCTATTCTAGCAGTTTCAAATGTCTAGCTAGTCGGGAAGTTAGTTAAACATCGATTGCAAGATTTGTAAGGGACAAACACATACACACACACACACACACAAACAAACAATAAAGCGAGTTAATAAAAACACGGTAATAATTAGCTTTAAAAATGCGTGTTGTGATAAAAATGTGCGTATTATCTTGTATTCATTTAATATCTTTAACTGGCGACACCTTCACTTTCAGAACCTTTTTCTTCATTTAGATTTTTTCCCACCTTCTATCATCTTTAAAAAAAATCTGTAATTTTAGTTTATTTGCTGGTTCTTACAAGGTCATTGTAGATTCACGGTACGGAGATGGACAATTTTGCGGCTCCCTTTTGAATTTTCGGCTTCTATCGGCGGAAGTGTCTGCATTCAGGAAAAATGAATCGAGATTTTCGGCTAAGCTTAAGCCTTCTTATAATTTTATAGAGTTATAAATGAATAAATTATAATTTGTTTATACATTTTCATGAAGAGCCACTATAGTTCATCATTCCTTCCCGTCATTATTTTGAGGTAATTTAGTTTTTAAATGTGTTAAACAAAAATCATGTTATCTAGTGCTATAGAAGTACAGTGTTGTACAAAAGTTTTCACAATTTATCTTACCGTGTTAGAGCGAAACCGTGTTGTAAGATGCCGTTGTACAGGAGGGCTACCTGTATTGGAAAACCCGTTGTCTAACGGCTTAGTGGCCAGAATAAAAAACCTTATAGAAATAATATACAGATTTATCGTATATATTTAAGATGCTAATCCGATTCTTTTGGCAGTCCGTGAGAGAAAACTACTGCATCCATTCACTTCATTTTGGTCTTAAACGGAAGATTTTAATCGATAGATGCGTCACATTTGGTTGCTGTAACCGCAATGTCTATCGATGAGCGACCATTTACAATTTTTAAAAAATTGCCTTCTGCGCATGCTCAGTGACGTGTTTAAATCTTGCTTTAGATAATCACTAAGCACGACGCCGCACCAGTGGCGCACCCAGGGGGGAGGGGGCAAGGGGCCCTGCTCCCCCCAAAAAAAATAGAGAAATTGCATTATGAATATTGATTTTGCATTATAAATATTTTTATCCGTTTATCTCGCCCCCCCCCCCAAGAAAAAATCCTGGGTGCGCCACTGGGCAGTGGCGTAGCGAGGGGTGGGCAAGGGGGGTCTATCATGCCCCGGGCGCCACTCGCACAGGGGCGCCAAATGGTCCTTTTCACTAATTCTATATATCATATTACTATATGTTTTTCGGAAAGGGGGGCGCAAAAAAGGTATCGTGCCCCGGGCGCCAGTTATGCTCGCTACGTCACTGCCACTGGGCCGCACAAACACATTTAGTTATTTCTGCGCATGCCCAGTGACATGTTTAAATGCGGATTTAGCTAATCACTAAGACGAAGAACGCATGAACATGTCCATTTGTTTATTCCGAGGTATTTCTGTCTGCCATTTCTATTTTTACTTATGTTTGTGAGATATAGAATTAAACCTGAAGTAAATTGTTTATTGAGTAACCCTATTTCTTTCTACTGTGTTCAATAGTAATTTTTTAAAACGCATTTCTCTCTTCTCAATATTACTATTTTCAACATTTGGCGATGATGTGTTGAGTACAATGTGTGCATTTGTACATTTATGTACTGTCCAACCGTCGTGTTTTGACGGGTACCAACTAGTTATACTAAAAATTAAAGCATTATACGAAATAAATGTACATTTTCTTATTTATTTAGATTGATAAACAGCTAAAAGAAAGCGTATAAATAAACTTTAATTTAGAAGCTTATATAACTTTGAATATTCACTTCCACAAAATAGAGAAAATTTTAAAAATAAATAAGAAATAAGAAAGATATAATTAAAATTGTAAGAAAATTAGGATATATAATATTGTTTGCAAAGTTTTGTTGAAATACAAAAATACAGAAACATCAATTAAAAAAAAATTTGAACTTTAATGAAAGTACTTAAATTTAACCCCCCCCCCCAAGAAAAAAAATAATAAAATAAATAAATAAATAAAATATAATTTTTTATCATCAATTTAATAATTACAACATAAACTTTTTACGCACCATGTTTTTAAATTTTCTGTTGAATCATATATACTTGAAAATTCTATGTATGAATAAATACTTTTTAAAATTTTTTTTGATAAATTATCCCATCCACTTGAAAGAAAATGAAGTTAATTGGAAGTTAACTTGCATTTAACTTTTCGTTCCCGACCCGGCCGATAGATGGCTGCACCAGTCTACAAAACAAAATTAACTGAAAATAACTGAAAATTAATTTAATTCTGCTTAAAGATTGCTAAAAGTATTAAAAAATGCATTGTCATCGTGTTCTGAGCTATTCTTAAAGTTTCAAATAACTAGCTAGTCGGGAAGTTAGTTAAAAATCGATTGCAAGATTTGTAAGGGACAAACACACAAACAAGAAAGCAAGTTAATAAAAACATGGTAATAAAAGACATTTTACTGTAGTCTATATATTTGTTTTTTCGAGCTTGCATTTCAAGATGTCAAGTCATTTTAATTTTTTCCCTCACGCGAACACCGAATCCGAAAGATCACTCTATCAATCACAGATCTAAATATAGCGGAAAGTTTGGGATTTTTTTCCGTGCTAACGTGTATGGACTCTTGATTGCCCCGCTTCCAACAGCTAAACAAGTTTTCGTTTATCGTGGACACAAGCATCACATTCAATTCCGGAATTAAATTATAAAACGCGGAGAAATCGGCAAGTTCTAAGAAAAATCTTTTCTGGTCATTTGTTTATTATTCCAAGGGGAAATGGCGCCGTTTTCTTCGTGGAACACATACTCTCCTTTAAGAAAAAAGGAAAGAAAAAGTTTTCTCCAAAATATTATTGGCTTCATGACCGACAAAATGCACAGCACGAAAAAATCGGTACTGACGTATTATGACTGAAACTTGGCCGTATGGCGAGAAATCGCCAAATAGACGCGCCAGTCCCGTCCCCGCCATTATTTGTTCTTGTTAATATGTTACGTTTTCAGTTAATATTTTGTAATGGTGGTGTAGCGTAATGGAAGTATGGGGTTATTTTTTCCCAAGACCTCACAGGGTGCACGACACACAGCTGCGTGCTTATCGGAATACCATTTTCCAGTTCCCATCGTTTCGAACGGATTCCGAGCGGATTAAAAAACGATATCAGCAAATGCCGCCAGAATTTTTAGCCTGAAAGTTAAGCCCAGGTATATCGGGTTCTCAAGCAAGCTGTGGTAAAATCTGTTTTGAAAAGCAGAAGCGTGTCCCATCGCCTCGTAAAACTGTCTTTCTTAGCAATAGCTCAATGCGAGTTTGACACTACAGCGTAATAAAGTTTGCCGGAATGTTCGCCGTTAAGCAGAAATGTCACCCGCTAATCTGCCGGCTCCCGCTCTGGAAAACAATTTATATGAAGTCAGCCCCCACCGGCGAAGACTTCAAGCAGAGTACTGAAGTGAAGAGACTGTTATTTTCAGGCAATCCCCCATGTAACGGCCGGCTAGGCGGAAGTGTTTTCTAAGCTCCTGTTGTGAGACGCTATCCGGTTCTCGTGATAGCGTCGCTGCTAAATCTGCACTTAAGTTAAAATTCAATTGATTATGTTGTACTTGTTTAATGTTTTAAGGTGACTCACGACCCTTAAGTCGAGGAAATAAGGCATATTTTCATACTTTTTTGACTCTTTGTAACTATTTCAATTTACTCCCAATTTTTCCAAATTTTATGTATATGATAAATTGATATATTTATTTTAATGAACAAATTTTCAACCCTCAAAATAATTTTAAATAATTTTTTTAAATGCTTTAGATATACCTTGTTTTTTAAGTATTTTTATTGTGTACTGGCTTGCGCGCAGAACTATGAAATTAATTTTACACTTAAATGTATAATTCCGGTTTTATATTTAAAATAAATAGTTCAAAATACAATTGAACATAAGGCATTCAACATTAAAATATTTTTTCAATTTTTTAAAACTGCTCAAAATATACTTAAAATTTTCTTAAATTTTTGCATTAATTTACCCCTGAAAAAAATAACAAAATGTGCAGTGATTGCAATAATTCTAGTTCAGACTCAATAAAATAACATGATTATGCAGTGATAAAAATTCCATGGAATTATGTTTCATAGTTTTTGAGATATCGGTTGCGGAATGATGCAAAATTACATTTTGAGAAAAATGAGTTTAAAATTTTTCTTACCATAAACTTGATCAGTAATTAAATATTTAGAATATCAATATCTCCGGAACTAAGCGGAATATTTTCATGCGGTTTGTTTTATTTTGTCCAGAAATGATCAGGCTTTAACATACATCAGGCTTTAACATACAAAAAATCGAATGTTTTAAAGATTTAAGGGTAGTGAGTCCCCTTAAATTTTTTTGTTATTAAATCGCTAAGTTTTTGTTTTAAGATGTGGCCTTATCATTTACAATTAGGACTTTGTCTTTCTTGGTCCTGAATTTAGTAATTTTTAAGAAACCTCAAAGAATAGCCTACCTACTTACCTATGATGTCACAATGGTGTGGAGTACTGGTTTTTTTATTGCCTCACTCATTTTGAATATTTTTTGTACCATTCTATTTTTCTTTTGTAAACAATTTTTGACTTATATCTAAAGTTATTTATATCAAAATCTTTTTTTTTATCTTCCTTTATTTTGTTTCACGTTTCCCGGATATTGGGGGGGGGGGGGGGGTAAACATGTGGCTTCTGGCAACGGGCAGTTTAAAAAACAGTAAAATGAGATTTTGGCGAGCTTATATTGCGCCAAACTCAAAAAGATGCCAAGTTTCAGTTATAATACTTTTTTTATTTCCAATGGCTGGGACCATGTGCACGAATATGAAAAAGAAAAATTTAAAAAAAGAAACAACAGCAACAAAAACATCGAAAAGTTCATGAGATAACCGAAGGTTATTGCCCCATAAGTACTCTCGCTTTTTAATATCTCGATGAATCCGTATCTCCATGAAGGGCTCCACAGGTACGCAGGTGATATCTGTCCATAGACTGGTTTCCTTTGTCGCACAGGGGGCAGGCAGCCTCGGTCAGTTTTAATACATAAGTACCGAAAATTTATATTCACTTGCATTAGAAGATTTTTTTTTAACTGTAATGGATAATAAATGAAGAAATTTTCGGTTATATTTTTCATTCTTTAAAACAGTGGTTCTCAACCAGGGGGGCGCGTCCCCCTGGCAATGGCGGCTCCAAGGGGGGTGCAGTAAGAGCAATTCAACCCCCCCCCCAAAAAAAAAGTCCAGTCTATTTTTTTCCTAGCCTAAAATTATATAATCGTAGACCTAATACTAAATGTGTTTAAATTTAAAATGAGAGTATGTTTATTTCTAATATATATATATATATATATATATATATATATGAATATTATATGTATATTATATATATATATATATATATATATATATATATATAACCCTAAGAGCCGACGTTGCCCCCCCCCCCAAATCTCTGGACTGGAGCCGCCCTTGCCCCCTGGGAAGGCGTGACAGAAATTTGAAGGGGAGGGGTGCAGATGGTTAGCGAAAAATACGCGTAGAATGTATTTGACTTGCATTACATTTTTTAGGCCTGGGGGGAGAGGCTGAAAGTTATCCAAAGGGGGGGGGGAGGAGGGTAGAAATAGAAAGCTTGAGAATCACTGCTTTAAAAGAAACGTAAAAGATGATTTTAATTATGAATGATTCTGGGAGAAAATGGGATACACTATGCTTTAAAAACACACGATTTCCATCGGTTGACGAAATTTCTAATATAAATAAGAACGCATTATTTTCCCTCAAAAATTGTTACCATAAGATATCCAGGAAAGGAGGACAAACAGACGGATAATGATCCAAATGGCACGAACCATTGACGGTTACAATGTGAGCAATTTTTGCCCAACGGCAGACTTTTAAGTTCTTGCGTTTTTGCCACATCGTGACGTCAGAAGCTTATGCCTTTTTTTTTACATGAAGGATTTTGTTCCTGAGAAAACTTTCAGATTGTCTGTGGATTTGCGTGACGGTGTTGAATTCTATATCGAGTTCTTGCTCTCGTTATGAAAAGTGCACCGCCATAACAAGTTTTTTAAGGACCCGAGGCTCCCTAGCCGTTAGCGCGTCGGAATCCGGCACCAAGAGTGCTCGTTTAGAATACCGTCGAGTGCCACTGATTGCTCTCTTGTCTAAGCCGGGTTTGGGCATGTAAAAGCTGTAGGCCGTAAAATCTCTAATGAAAGGTTTATTAAAGAGGGTTTTAGGGAATCATTAATGTATTGATAATTTCTTGTAACATTTAAAATGTGATCATTTCGTTTTCAAATTTGATAGATAACGTTTTGACATCAATACTGGAATAATTTATGATTCATGTTTGTAAATGTCTCTACCCAACCTCTTTGCATTTTTACGGGTCTGGTCACTTTCCTCTGCAGTGAACAGGGTCCGAGCATCTCACCTCTCTCTCGCGCCGCTGGTGAACAGAGGCATAAATAAGGGACAGGACTCCAGGCGTTCACGAGGAGGGGGGGGAGCTCTACGAGAAGGGCGCATGTCGCAAGTATAGTACCCTAAAATATTGACAGCAAGGATTCAGAATCTATCCGTCAAAATTTCTTGGCGATGAGACGCCCTTTATCCGAACTACGCCCACGGGTGTGGAGAACCGGAGGCGGCTCGTGTGCAAGATCCATACCACGGCTCTAGATCTTCTAGTCGAGCTTCGATGGAAGTGGTATCAACTCCTTAGGACCTGACCCCACATAGTAAAGAATAGATTCCCACTGATAGGGAACGTCCTGTTCTTCATCGATGCGGGGCCTTATGTCTCATGGACCTAAGGTATATGTCTCTCTTTTTCCTCTAAGTAGTCGAGTTTGGCTACGCCCTTGGATCGAGGTGTGTTCAATTCCTTCGAAGATGACCCAACATGGTAGGGAATAGATTCCCACTGATTGGGAGAGTCCTGTTCTTCATCAGTCCTGGACACTGGCTAATGTACTGAAGGAATCTGTAGCCCTTTGCACTCGAGCCTTGGATGGTCAACTGCTTTGGACGTCACCCCACATGGTAGGGAATAGATTCTCCCTGATTGGTAAAGTCCTGTTCTTCATCAGTCCTGGACACTATGCTCATGGACTGAAGGAATCTGTAGCCCTACGTACTCGAGCCCTTGGATGGAGGTGTGGTCAACTCCTTGGAAGATGACCCTACATGGTAGGTAATAGATTTCCACTGATTGAGAAAGTCCTGTTCTTCGTCAGTCCTGGACACTGGCTCATGGACCGAAGGAATCTTTTCTCCCCCACGTACTCGAGCCCTTCGAGGGAGGAGGGGTCAACTCCTTTGGACGTCATCCCACATGGTAAAGAATAGATTCCTATCGATAGGGAAAATCCTGTTCTTAATGAGAACTTGACCCCATGAAGAATCCATGAGAACTTGATCCCATGATAGAGAATAAATTCCCATCGATAGGGAAAATCCTGTTCTTCATGAGAACTTGACCCCATGGCTCGTGGACCCAAGAAACCTTTCTTCCTTTTCTCCCGTACGTACTCGAGGCCTTGGATGTAGGAGGGGTCAACTCCTTTGTACCTCACCCCACATGGTAGGGAATAGATTCCCATCGATAGGGAAAGTCATGTTCTGCACCAATCCTTCTCTATGCTATAGAGAAATCCCCCCCCCCTCAAGAAATGTTTAAAAAAATTGCCCTTTATTGAAAACAAACTTTGGTAACCCTTCTACTGGCGCAAGAACAGATGAAATTCTGATGTCCCGTATTTGTTTACGACATACCCTCAGAGACGGGGGGCCGCAATAGTTTACGGCGAGGAAGTGCTGAGGACGCCGGCTTTTCCGCGAACGACTGGCGGGGGCTGTCGGCGCGCTCACGTCCCCGCTCGCATCTGCGTGACACGCGTTCCGGTGCGTCTAAAAATAGGCCCAGTGCACTAAACGCGCGGCCAGGAGCAGCTCCCTCAAAACGCACCGCTTTATCGCAATTGACGACCGCGTTATCTCGCCAAACGTTGAGTTATAGCCAATTTTGCGCGCCGCAAACAATGACACACCACCTCTTTGTATCTTCAATCATTTTAGAGATGGGAGGGGGGAGGGGACCACGGCAGACGGTAAAGCGTTAAAGAGAGAGAGACCTAAAGCACAAATTGAAAAATAGAAAAGCGTAGATACCGTGGAACGCTGGCATAAATTTAAAAGAACTGATATTTTTTTTAATTAAACAGAAGGAATTGTTTTGCTACATCTGGTTCCATTAAAGAAATGCTTACCTGTAAGCGTTAAATTTAACTCTTAATATTATATTGTTGATGCAGTCAGCGGGTAATTAATCTTATTCACTTAACAGATTTGGAACAATTTCTGTATAACTAATTATAGTTGATTTATTTTAAATTAACATTCTTTTCTTTTTATAACAGGGTTTATAACACAAGTTTCGGTTTTACAAATCGCATTTTAGCTTCCTTTTCAGCTTTCGATAACGTTTAAGCCTTTGAAACTGTTTTATGCGAGTAAATTTTTACTTATGTAACTTTGACTTTAACTGTTTTGAACAATTTCCGGTTTCGTGTTTAATTTGTCCCTTTTTTTATCATTTTCCAATACAGAAAATTTTACTTATTATTCAACTTTCTTTCAAATATTAAGTTCCTGAACGCATTTGGCCACTGCCTTTTCACGAGTCAGAAATCTCTGTCTTGTTGGGTTAAGCCGGATTTCGACTTACCCCTCACAACTACATGAATCAGTAAAGAAATACCTTGCATTTTCACCATGTTTTTATTAACTCGCTTTCTTGTTTGTGTGTGTGTGCGTTTGTCCAGTACAAATCTTGCAATCGATTTTTAACTAACTTCCCGACTAGCTAGACGTTTGAAACTTTTAGAATGGCTCAGAACACGATGACAGTGCATTATTTTAATACTTTTAGCCATCTTTAAGCAGAATTGAGTTCATTACCATGTTTTTATTAACTCCTTTCTTGTTTGTTTGTGTGTGTGTTTGTCCAGTACAAATCTTGCAATCGATTTTTAACTAACTTCCCGACTAGCTAGACGTTTGAAACTTTTAGAATGGCTCAGAACACGATGACAATACATTCTTTTAATACTTTTAGCCCTCTTTAAGCAGAATTGAATTCATTTTCAGTTAATTTTGTTTTGTAGAACGGTGCAGCCTTCTATCACTTGATCCCATCCACTTGTAAGAAAATGAAGTTAGTTGGAAGTTAACTTGCGATTAACTTTTCGTTCCCGTCCCGTTCGATAGATGGCTGCACCATTCCACGAAACAAAAGTAACTGAAAATTATTTCAATCCTGCTAAAAGTATTAAAATAATGCATTGTCACCATGTTCTGAGCTATTCTAAAAGTTTCAAATGTCTAGCTAGTTGAAAATAGATTGCAAGATTTGTACCGGACAAACAAACAAGAAAGCGAGTTAATAAAAACATGGTAAATAAAAAAATGTGTAGTCCGTAAACTTTCTTCTAGTAGGCCTTAAAAATTCTGCCAGATCGATAGTTTTATTGAAACCCACGACTGATTAATAACTGATTAATATCAACCTTAGACTTTCCGATCCCTTTTAAAACAAATCTCTTTCCTTTCTCTCTCAGAACTGAGTGATCTGTCAGCAATCCTCAGCCTCAGAGAGCATGGCCAATAAATGGCGATTCAGCCAAGCCAAAATCGACTCTATGTCATTAAATCGGCGTTCGCGTGGCCCCCAGTTTCCTCTATCTTTTTCCTCTTTCCTCTATCTCTCAGAATCTGTAAGCAATCCTCAGCCTCAGAGAGCATGGCCAATAAATAGCGATTCAGCCAAGCCAAAATCGACTCTATGTCATTGAATCGGCGTTCGCGTGGCCCCCAGTTTCCTCTGTCTTTTTCCTCTTTCCTCTATCTCTCAGAATCTGTAAGCAATCCTCAGCCTCAGAGAGCATGGCCAATAAATGGCGATTCAGCCAAGCCAAAATCGACTCTATGTCATTGAATCGGCGTTCGCGTGGCCCCCAGTTTCCTCTGTCTTTTTCCTCTTTCCTCTATCTCTCAGAATCTGTAAGCAATCCTCAGCCTCAGAGAGCATGGCCAATAAATGGCGATTCAGCCAAGCCAAAATCGACTCTATGTCATTGAATCGGCGTTCGCGTGGCCCCCAGTTTCCTCTGTCTTTTTCCTCTTTCCTCCATCTCTCAGAATCTGTAAGCAATCCTCAGCCTCAGAGAGCATGGCCAATAAATGGCGATTCAGCCAAGCCAAAATCGACTCTATGTCATTGAATCGGCGTTCGCGTGGCCCCCAGTTTCCTCTGTCTTTTTCCTCTTTCCTCTATCTCTCAGAATCTGTAAGCAATCCTCAGCCTCAGAGAGCATGGCCAATAAATGGCGATTCAGCCAAGCCAAAATCGACTCTATGTCATTGAATCGGCGTTCGCGTGGCCCCCAGTTTCCTCTGTCTTTTTCCTCTTTCCTCTATCTCTCAGAATCTGTAAGCAATCCTCAGCCTCAGAGAACATGGCCAATAAATAGCGACTCGCTGATTCAGCCAAGCCAAAATCGACTCTAAGTGATTGAATCGGCCCCCAGTGAAGCACTTTATGGTCAGTCCGCTCCCGGAGCTATCCCTGGCGGTCAGCAGAGGTCCTTCGACGTTCCGGACTACAGGGTTGGAGGCCGTAAATGAGAAGCTTTTAAGAAGTCTCAGTTAGAAGACAAATAGTTTGTCTAGAGTTTTACGACTTAGTGAGTGGATACGCTAAGTACAGAAGATTATCAGTCAGGATAAATGGCAGCTAGCAGTCGAAACGGGGGAACGATTATGGTTCAAGAACTCACAAGGAATTCGACCAAACAACATAAAACTACTGCAGCACAAGTGGCAACGAAGCTCCATTCCTATCTTAATTTTTTCCCCACATTTCTTCTCATCTTTCTATCTTGCCATCTTTTGTGTCAAAGGCCAGGGTTCTTCGGAAACTATTCAATAGATCCACGACAAAAGCGGGATCGAGTCAGTCTTGTGGTAGCGCGCTAGCGATGCCTAAACTTTAATTTATAAATTTCTAAAGTTTTTACGAAATTTTGTCTCACCCTGTATTTTAAGTATCATCAGGAATAGGGGGTGAAACCAGATGAGCTCCGGAGTTTATTCCACTTGAACACATAACTTCGAATTTTTTTTTATTCGAAGATTTACAGAACGTCTTCAAGGTCAGGGAACAGAAATACCCCGATCCACTATATTTAACGGCAAAAAGGTTATATTTGAATTTCGAAAGCAAATTCAGCTTTCTTTCCAAGGAGCAGGGTAACAAAACGCCAACCGAATCAGCCAAGGCAGACAAATGGCGCCCAAAAAATGTTGCCATTCAGCAACAGAGAAATTGGTTCCACCTGCCACAGTTTCACCGATGTAGAACGGCAAGACTTACTGGACGCCATTAGCTTGCTTTGTCTCGCCGAATTGGCATGCTTTTACTCTGTTTTTTTTTAATGTAGAAAGCTGAATTTGCTTTCGAAATTCTAAACTAATCTTTTTTTTCACTGTTAATTATAGTGGATTATTAAAGCTGTTTATTGCCTGGTTTGTTGTACTTTGAGGGAAAATTTCCTACTATGTCTAAGGTATTCGAATCATTTTGTTGAACACATTATGCTGTTGTTCCTAATGCCCCCTGGCAGGAAGTTCCAGATCAGTCGATATAGAATTCGATCCTACGGGCTGAGTCGTTCGGCTCCGGTTTATAATATCACGACGAGGGTCGGAATCCATCTTGGTTAGGTGCCACCATCACTTTGACTGAGCACCCCCAGGGGTGACAACTGAGGGGTGGGGGGGGGGTGGTACCTTCTCCTCCAACTGACATCATAGAAGGACTCTCCGGTCTAAGGATTTAACGTGCCCCTATCCGGCCTAGACAAGGAGGTATCTAACGGCGATTGTCGAGATTCGATCCGAGCAGCCTCAGTGCCGAAAAACGACGCTCTACCGCTAGGCTACCTCTGGTCGTACACATTATGTGTAAGTACTGATTGATTACATATAAAATGATATGAATTGACTATAACAGCTGACTGAAAAAGATTGTAAAGTACCCTCTCTTTGAATTTTATCACTAAATTTAAAAATAAATAATTACAAGATAAAAAGAACTTTTTATATACCATGTTTTTAAATTTTCTGTTGAATCATATAAACTTGACAATTCTATGTATTAATAAATACTTTTTTAAAATTTTTTGGATAAATTATCTCATCCACTTGAAAGAAAATGAAGCTAATTGGTAGTTAACTTGAGTTCAACTTTTCGTTCCCGTCCCGGCTGATAGATGGCTGCACCATTCTACAAAACAAAATTAACTGAAAAT